>OX438745.1:12749256-13349256 GCA_949316235.1 Oegoconia quadripuncta
TATTTGTTCTGAAATATTAATCTTTTTTTTTTTAATTCATTTATCCATAGAACATTATTTGAACAATCTTCACTATAAGACGCCTATATACGAAATCTGAAATCTTACGTAAAAGGATTTTTAGCCTTGGACCTCAATCACATTTGATGTTAAGTGAAAATGGGGCTGAAGGTGCAGGCAATCTCATAAAGTCAATCAATCAGGCCATTTGAAAAGAAAAACAATCGTAGAATTACTATTTTTCTTCTACTACTGTACACTGTACTGTACTGTGCAACTTTGAAATAGTGGCATAGTCTGTATAATAATAATAAATATCCTTAGACATACACACAGCGCCATCTAGTTCCACAGTAAGCAACTATGGGCTTGTGTTGTGGATACCAGATGGTTGATATACTACATAAATACATTTTCTTTTTGTACATAAATACTTATTATAAATGAAAACATCCATAACTCGGATACACATGTCCGTATTCATCACACAAACATATACCCCTAGCGGGATTCGAACCCGCAACCTTTTGGTATAGTGGTCAGAGTTGCTAACCACTACACCAAAGAGGTCGTCATTAGACCATATACCTAGAGGTTCCGGGTTGATCGTTGATATGCTACAGAGAGTTGAAGAGAACAGATTTTGAGGTACCCTGGTTTCAATATTCAATAGGTCAGTAGGTATTAGAAGTCGATAACTACCTGGATCGATGATTTTCTAAGAAAGTCAGAAATCCAGTGGCAATTTCCATGCAAAGGGGTGTTACTTAAAAGACTGCCATGCCCAGACCCAGTGAAAACCCTTCATTCTAACGAATAAATCTTTCATTAATTCACTTGTAGCTTGAAACGCAATCGATTATCATATTGGTTTTCTTACAGAATGCAGCGCCTGCGCAGTATCCTGGTCGGCACTAAAGCATACAAGTTATTCGACAACGTCAACTTGGAGCGGATTCCACTAATGGGTGACGGCTTCGATGGTTGTCACTACGCACAGTTTAATACTGAGTACCTCAAGTTGGCCTCAGGTTGGTTTAGTATAGATATTTTTTTGTGCGATGAGTTGCCAAAGTATCAGCAGGTTTGTGGTTGGAGGGGTTTTTAATGCCCGACGAAAAACAACTGCTGTTGTGTTTGACGTCGTTGTACGTGTGTGTCCGGTCCATATCTACGAGTGTCTAACTATATCTATCAAAATCAAAAATCAAAATAAAAAAATGCTTTATTTTGTAGGTACACAGTGTACACTTAAAATCGTACTGCGTTGTATGTGTGTCCGGTCCATATCTACGAGTATCTAACTATATCTATCAAAATCAAAATATGCTTTATTTTGTAGGTACACAGGGTATACGTAAAATAGTCAGATTTTACATTTTTTAAGCTACTGCTTGTTCAAAAGCCAATTTTCTCCTGAGAAGAACAAGCAAGAAACTCGAGAGGTTGCTCTTTTTTTTTAAAAAAAAAGGTTTTTGTTACAAAATTATGCACAACTGGTTGGTACTTGACCTCAATCACACCTGATGTTAAGTAAAGATGAGGTCGAAGCGTACTGACTCGGAAACCCCAACACATTTGGGGGACTGGCTATCTTATCTCTGACAACCGGAACACAACAATGCTATTAACATTGCTGCTTGGCGGCAGATTTAGATAAGATAGTGGTAGCTAGCCAGGCGGACATTTAAAATGCCCTACCACCAACCAAACCGAGTACTTAAACATGTACCCCGCTGGGGATCGAATCCGCGACCTCCGAATCATAAATCCAATGTGTTTACATTGAGCCGGAGGCGACTAATTCTTCTTTGTGAAGTTTGACCGTGCGAAATGTCCTGTAATTATGTCATATGATGATTTCAGATGTTATCTTTATAACTCAACGTTATTTTTGATTTGATGACATTTTTCGTTAATTTTAGATATAATAGATGATGCGTCCTACAAAGTGCGCAAGGAGGTGAAGCGTATGAAGAAGAACCAAGACATTGATTTGAACAGCTGTTTGCAATTACTAATGGATATTACTGCGCAGATGTTGGAGCCTAAGGTAGGTGAATCGTTTTATTTCTGTACTATCTTCGTACTTCGACCTCATCTTCACTTAACATCAGATGAGATTAAGGGCAATTAAGAACCCGTCGGGCATAAAAATGAAATCGTTTCACCCGCCATTGCGTTCATTTATCTAAATCTGCCGCCAAGCAGCATTGTTGTGTTCCGGTTGTCAGAGATAAGATAGCCAGTCCGCCAAATGTGTTGCGGCTTCCGGGTCAGTACGCTTCCACCTTCGACCTCATCTTCACTTAACATCAGGTGTGATAGAGGTCAAGTACGAACCCGTCGTGCATAAAAAAAATGTATAAAGACTTGATCGTATGACAAACTTCAGAAAAAAATCTATTGTTGTTCTTGACCGTCTCGGTCCACAGAGTTTCCCGTATGGGTAGGCAGAGCGCACAGCCTTCCACTTGCTACAATCCTGACACACCTCTCATGCTTCATTCACTCTCATATGGCTGTTCATATATGCTCGTCGGTTTAGGGTACTCTAGATCTGGCCTTTCTTTAAGATGTACGTTACTACAATAATCATATTTGGTTTCCAAATTTGTGATTCCACATAAAGTATTCACGTAAAGTCAGCCGTTTATTTGTACTTTTAGAGGTGACTTTGGATCTTTTTTATCGAGAATATTTCATCGAATCGCGTTTTCGAGACACGATCACTAGCATAAGTCCTGTAATTAATACGAATTGAATGCTTGGCGCATTTTTGATAAAACGGGACCAGTCCTAAGCCACGTGAAGTGTAACCGCCTCCGTGGCTCAATGTAAACAACATTGGGTTTACGAATCCGAGGTCGCGGGTTCGATCCCCAGCGGGGTACATGTTTAGTAGTCGGTTTGGTTGGTGGTAGGACATTTTAAATGTCCGTCTGGCTAGCTACCACCATCTTATCTAAATTTTATAGAATTGTTGTGTTCCGGTTGTCAGAGATGAGATAGCCATGTTCCCCAAATATTTGGGTTTCCGGGTCAGTACGCTTCCACCTTCGACCTCACCTTCACTTAACATCAGGTGTGATTGAGGTCAAGTACTAACCCGTTGTGCATAAAAAAAGAAAAAAAAAACCGCTGCTTAAGCTGTAGCAGCAGCATCTGTAACGTGCGTTGCGGTACAGGCGCCGACGGGGCTGGCCTGCCGCGTGGCGCTGCTGTGGTGCGCCGGGCACTGCAGCGCGCTGTACACGCAGACGGGGCAGTGGTGCGGAGCCGCGGGCACGCTCATCACGCTGGGGGCCGCGCCGCACGCACCCCTCGCCCACTACGGCGCCGCGGGACGCGCGCTGCTGCACGCGCTGTCCGCCTGCCTCGCGGTGCTGGACGGCTTCGAGGGGCTGCAGGTGGGTCGCTATATACAGGTGGGTCGCTATATACGGCGCCGCGGGACGCGCGCTGCTGCACGCGCTGTCCGCCTGCCTCGCGGTGCTGGACGGCTTCGAGGGGCTGCAGGTGGGTCGCTATATACAGGTGGGTCGCTATATACGGCGCCGCGGGACGCGCGCTGCTGCACGCGCTGTCCGCCTGCCTCGCGGTGCTGGACGGCTTCGAGGGGCTGCAGGTGGGTCGCTATATACAGGTGGGTCGCTATATACGGCGCCGCGGGACGCGCGCTGCTGCACGCGCTGTCCGCCTGCCTCGCGGTGCTGGACGGCTTCGAGGGGCTGCAGGTGGGTCGCTATATACAGGTGGGTCGCTATATACGGCGCCGCGGGACGCGCGCTGCTGCACGCGCTGTCCGCCTGCCTCGCGGTGCTGGACGGCTTCGAGGGGCTGCAGGTGGGTCGCTATATACAGGTGGGTCGCTATATACGGCGCCGCGGGACGCGCGCTGCTGCACGCGCTGTCCGCCTGCCTCGCGGTGCTGGACGGCTTCGAGGGGCTGCAGGTGGGTCGCTATATACAGGTGGGTCGCTATATACGGCGCCGCGGGACGCGCGCTGTCCGCCTGCCTCGCGGTGCTGGACGGCTTCATCTTACCTGCATCTTACCCCTGGTATTGAGCTCTAGTAACAACATCCAAACATTTTGTTACAGGAGCTTTCAATCGTCCACCAGAAGCTAGTCAAATCACTGTCATCTGGCTACGCGCCGCTTCGCCAGGCAGCGCTGCAAGGTTGCCTTCTCCAGCTATCGGGGAAGGCTCACCCCAGCGTCTACCAAGAGCTGGTCTCCCAGCTGAATGTAGCTGTTAGGCAATACTTGGCGCCGAATACTAAGTGAGTTGCAGGTTATTTTGTTACTGTTTTTTGCACAACGGGTTGGTACTTGACCTCTATCACACCTGATGTTAAGTGACGATGAGGTCGAAGGTGGCAGATTATTTTTTAAATAAATAATCCTTTATATATTTACATGCCGACATTGTTAGAATATATTTTATTTTATTGGGAAAGCCAACTGGAGTTTTACAAAGTGTCATTTAAACTAAAAAAAATTAAAGCCAATTACAGGTTTTCACTATTAGAAATAACTAAAAATTTATTTGAAAATTATAACATAATGGATACGCTTTTATTTGCTTCACTTGTGACTTAAAAATCTTGGAAGCCAACTTTAATCTACTTCTAATTATCGTATAGACATGAAAGTTCGGATGACAATACTATAATTCGATATCTTGGAGCTTATCTGATGATGGAGCCAGGAGGTGACGGACTCTTCAGTGGCTACTTGTAAACCCGTCGAGTTTGGGGTCATGTGATTTGTTTTGACAAGTCCAATATATTGCACTTGGTGTCGAGGGTCTGATGATGGAGCCAGGAGGCGGATGGTGGAATTCTAGCGTGTTTTTTTTTCAGTGTTTCTTTAATTTTTAACTAGTTGATTACAGTTTACATGCGAACTGATTACTCTGCTTTACCCTTATGTTTCAGAATATCCCTGTACGAGCAGAGTCTCTACTGGACTGTACTCTTCGCTCTGGTGGAACTTGGACACCCGGATCTGATCAACATTGCTGTGGAATTCGTTCTTAACAACCCCAGGCATTACTGCATCGATCTTGTTGTTAAAGTAAGCCTGAAATATGTTTCACATGCCCAGCGCTTTGCTAAATCGTTTAGAATTTTTCGAAATGATATTTGCCCTTTGGTTTTGAAAAAGCTATGAGCTCCATTATCATGTTACAAAGGCATCGTCTAGTTCAGGAACAATTAAAATAAAAAAAAAAAAATCAAAAATCAAAAATATTTTATTCAATGTAGGATACAAAAATATCACTTATTGAAAGTCAACATGTTATTATTTTTTTTTAAACTACATCGCTTCGCAAGGTGTTATGGTTAGGGAGAAGAAGCGACAAGAAACTCCGCAACAACACATCTTTTCAATTTGTTTCCATCTTTACAATAATATTACATTTTAATATTACATATTACAAAACAATAGCAATTAACATAACGACCAGCTAACACCAGACCTCCTTATCGCCTAAATAATCATCTATCCTGTAATAACCCTTCTTACACAGAGTTTCTTTAATGTGGCGTTTAAATTTCTGCTCTGTTAAACTCAATACATGTTCTGGTATTTTATTGTAAAAGCGTATGCTGTGTCCCACAAAGGATGTGCTAACCTTGCTAAGTCTAAATTGTGGAATTTCAATTTTATTTTTGTTTCTAGTATTCAAATTATGATTATCAGAATGTTTACGAAATAGGCATATATTTTTGCGTACATACATTATACTGTCATATATATATTGAGATGCAACAGTTAAAATACTTATTTCTTTAAACAGTTCTCTTAGAGAATCACGGCAGCGTAAATTATATATTGCTCTGATTGCTCTTTTTTGTAGAACAAATATTGTTTGAATATCTGCAGCCCTACCCCATAGTAGTATACCATAAGACATAATGCTATGAAAGTAGCTAAAATAAACGAGCCTCGCTGTTTTAATGTCAGTAAGTTGTCTAATCTTACGAACAGCATAAGCAGCTGAACTGAGCCTGCTCGCAAGTGTCTCAATATGCGACCCCCACTGTAGTGTGGAGTCCAAAGTGATGCCAAGAAAAACAGTGTTCTCAACAAATTCCAATGCTTCACTATTTAACTTTAGGTTGTTTTCCCCCTGCCTTACATTAGGTAAGGAAAACTTAATACATTTGGTTTTCTTAGCATTTAGGACTAAATTATTCACAGTAAACCAGTTCGAAACCTGTGAAAGAGTATCGTTTACATCGTCAATATCATTCGACCCTCTCTTTATTTTGAATATAAATGAAGTGTCATCAGCAAACAACACAATATCAACCAGGTTCCGAACTAAATAAGGCAAGTCGTTAATATAAACTAAAAACATAAAAGGACCCAGAATTGATCCTTGAGGCACTCCCATTTTCACAAAAGATCCTGAAGATTTTTCCAGATTTACTTGAACTTTTTGAATTCTATTTTCTAAATAAGAAGTTAATAAGTCGAGGGCTTTGCCGTGCACCCCATAATGTTCTAATTTAAATAAAAGCGTTTTGTGATCCACACAATCGAATGCCTTTGAAAGATCGCAAAACACACCGATTGCATCGCTGCGATCTTCCCAGGCATTATAAATATTTTTAATTAGAGCTACACCAGCATCCGTTGTCGAGCGACCGTTAGTAAAGCCAAACTGTTTATCATGTAGTAGTCCATTTGTATTGAAATGACACAGTATTTGACCCAGAATAAGTTTCTCAAAAATTTTACTAAGTACAGGTAGAATGGAGATGGGCCTGTAATTATTGAGATCGTTTTTACATCCTGATTTAAAGAGAGGTACAACCTTACTATGTTTCATCAGTTCAGGAAAGACACCTTGATCAATACTCGCATTGAAAATTAAGGCTAAGTAAGGAGCGATCGTAGTAACAATATGACTCAACAGCTTTACCGACATGCCCCAGACATCTTCAGCTTTTTTTAACTTTAGCGTTTTGAAAGCCTTTATAACTTCGAGAGGGTCAACATACCTAAATTTAAAAATAGTGTGGCATTTTTTTACATTAGTTACCATCAATGATTTAGCACGATTTGGTGATGAATCTAGTATTTCAGTAGTTTTGACTGGAATATTTACAAAAAAATTTTCAAAATGCTGAGCTACTTCTATATCGCGATTGATAAGTCTATTATTAATTTTAATTGAATATCCATTGTCACGTGGTTTAACACATGACGTTTCCCTATTTATAACCTTCCAGACTGCTTTAATCTTGTTATCAGCAATATTTACAATATTACTAATGTATCTGGACTTAGCAGCAGTACAAACTTTTTTAAATATTTTTGAATAATTTTTAACAAATTCGCAGAACTCTAGGTCACCCTGCCTAATTGTCCTATCTTCATAGAGCTGAAACAACTTATCTCTACTTATTCGAATCCCTTTCGTGGCCCAGTTACTGAATTTAAATTTATTTGTATTTTTAACTTTTTTAATTTGAAAGATTTGTTCAAACTCTTTATTCAAAACATTGAAGAAATCTGTATAAAATTTATCACAGTCAATTGTTTCAGACGAAGGTAAAGGTAATTTATTTAGCAAAACTTCTTTATATATTTCTACCTTTTCTGCAGGTATAGGTCTAGTAATGAATTCTACTGTGGGATTGGATAACTTAATTAACGGAAAAGCAACAAGTTGCCCACAGTGATCAGACCTTAAACAGTTTAGTATAGACTGATCAATGAAATTACAGTTACAGAAAAAGTTATCTATGCAAGTGGCTGTAGATTCAGTGATTCTAGTAGGCTCTAGGAATACGTTGTTTAAATTAAAAGACTTAAATAAACTTATTATTCGAGTAGTTAACGACTTCTGCTCCAGCAAATCTACATTAAAATCACCACAGACTATAACTGACTTTGTCCCTCTAGTTACTAGTTTTAGCACATCTTCCATGACCGACTCAAACAAATTAAAGTTGTAAACATAAGGAGGTCTGTATACGCAAATAACAATGTAATTCTCCAACTCCACAGATGAAAGTTCAATAGTACATTCAATCGAAAGTGCAACAACATCTTTGCGTTCCTTCGCTTTTAAATTATTTTTAATTAAAATTAAGGAACCTCCATGTGTCTTAAATTGTCGATGGAATGAACTAATACAATAATAATTGTCATTTGAGATAATCATTTCGGTTTGTTTTAGCCAATGTTCAGTAATACATACAATATCGATGGTGTTGTGTTTCTCTAAAAACATCTCTATTTCTAGTTCTTTGCCAGAAAAGCACTGAATATTTTGATGAAATATTGTAAGTCGATTTGGCTTTTCCTTTGTCTTTTTACCTAGTTTAAAAATCGAGACTGCTCTAAGTCCCTCGTCTCAGCAGGAGTCACATCCCTATTATTATAAATAATAGGTGATTTGATACCCCTAGAAGGGCCCTCCATTACAAAAAAGGATCTACCATTGACTGGTATCGTATAAATAGGTAAATTATAGGCTAACAACATAGCCAATTGTTTTATATAATATTTTGAAAGATATAGTTTATCTTTCGTTAAAAAAAGATTCCTAATAAACTTATTAGTGTCAAAAAATTTAAATTTGTCATTATAAAATATCATGTTAGTTTGTAACCTATTCAAATTCTGGATATAGTTATTTTCATCACTTGATAAGCAATGTGAATAACCAAAAGCACAAGTAATAATTTTTTTTACATTTAAAGAAGCAAGGAATTCAAAATTTGTTGTAAGTTGTTTTTTTGAAACACCCAATCCATTACCAACTAATATTATAATACTACAGTTTTTATCATAATCTGTAAAACTCTTCATACAATTAAACACCTGTTGATATGAAGCACCTGGCATACACATATTTATGACCTTCTGCTCAGTGTTGAACTGCATATAACTACCCAGATCTTTACCTATCCCATCAGAGAAGATGTATATTCTAGGTGTTGAGGCCTCGGGAGAAGTAGGCGAGTGACCTGGTGTAGCGGACGACAGCTCCGGTACTGGTATGGGACCCGATGTAGGAGTAAGTCTCAGAGTACGCGTGGGGTCCACTGCGGAGGCACATATGGATGCAAGCATGGGGTCATTGACAGTGCCTGCAACTTGTTTATCAGCTGGGAGATCATTTAGCAGCAGCTCCGTTAACTCAGCATTTGACGCAGATATGTTAACCATCTCAGACACTACCTGTGTATATTCAGTCCACTGAGATTGAGTGTTGTAAAGTTTTTCAGTCATATCTCTGAGGTCATTTTCTAAATTAATTATTTTTAAATTTAATAGTTGTATTCCATTGTCATAGTCTTCCCTGGCTTTTGTTGCACTTTGCTCAAACTCAAGTACTAACTTTCTCTTCAATTGTTTACATCTATAACCGATTTGACGTTTAAGCCGTTCTGAATTAATATTGGCTTTCTTAATAAACTTGTTCAGTTTTCTTAATTTCTTGTTTTTTTTCTTAGGTAAAACCAGGTCCATGTCAATTTGTTTTACCTGACTGGTTTGTAGATGACTACAGTCAATTAATTCATCATACAGGCTTTGTGTGTAATTTGCCCGTTCACATGACTTTTCCTGCTCGAACTGTGTAATTTGATTTTGTGCCTCGCATAGCTCATATTCCAGTTCGGTGATTCTGGACAACGCCTGCTCATGAGTATCGTGGCACTGGTTAATACAGTCCAAGGTGTTTTGCAACTGATCACGCTGACAAGTTACTTCCAGCAGTTGGCTGTGCAGTGATGACAGCTCATCCTTAAGGGAAGTATTCCTTAACACAACGTGTAGAACTTCCTCTTCACTGTCTGATCTTTCTTGGAGGAGCTGTTCGCAAAGAATCTTTGAGCACTTTAGTTCTTCGAGTGCTAACTGTAGCTTATGCTCAACTTCCTGTTCTGCCGCTGTGCTTCGAGTGCGAACCATGATGTAGGAGTATGTGACTGAAAAGCAAGCAAAGACAGGCTAAGAAAGTAACTAATATGTCAAAATAACTACTATGATATTACCCACCTACTTATTTATAGGGGGTATCTCAACAAGTACTTGTTTCTATTAAATAAGAAATGCAAAAGGAATTGTATATGTACAAAAATTACTTCTATGCTATTCTCTTTAAAATTATAAAATTATGAGTAAGTACCTATACTGTAGTGTGACAATGTCTGCGGCAAGCGTTCGTTTCGTCAACTTTACTTCCACATATCGTCAAGTAAAGAGAGATGTAAACATAGCCCGTGTGTGGTGTACGTTACTCAGTTTCTGAGCAGTGTAAAGTTTTGGGGGTTAAACTATGTTCACAAAGTAGATATAATAGTTAGTGTATAAAATATTAATGAAAACGATACTCCCCAGGTTTTCCACAGCCAGTTCACAATTTTTATTTTAAAACTTGACGGTTACAGTTGGTTGGCAGTCGATTTGTATTCCGCCTTCGAGACGATTATTTACACAACTATTTTATATATAATTTGATTTGGGACACTTTATTTTACGTTTTCCAATCGGTCTTTATGTGTATTACGAGAATAAAAGAAATTAATTAAATTTAATTATCAGCTGTACAAAAGTTGACAGCTGCCCGCGAGTGTTGCCACACATACTCTTTTACATACAATAAGGGTACATATTCCCTAAGAAAACCTAGTAAGGAAAATATGATATCATCCAAATACACGAAACAACGGTGTTAAAAGCTAAATGTTTTTTAGGGCATAACATCCACAATTCGGCAACAAGTCCTTCCCAAGGAACTAAAGAACTCCATCATAGAGAAGCTGTTGGACAACATGAGGAACTACGATGAAAGTCACGCGATACAGATACTTATGGTGCACTTGTTCTCAGGTATGTCTCTGCGGGCTATAGAAGCCGATATCTCTTCTTTCGATTTCATATTCTATACACGTTATAATTATAATAAACTATTTCGATTTGTGATGCCCAAGCTATGGATCCAATCCACAGCCCCCTACTGCTTCATCTATTATTCTCATGATAGTAAGGCAGTGGACAGTATATGATAGATTTAAAAATTCAAGTGTACATGAGATGAGTAAACGAAATCGTTATTGTTTGCGAGTGTAGTATTTCCCCCCCCCCCTACTCGCGCTTCTGTCAATTTGACAGATCGCGGATGCGTTTTGTTTCATTAACAATAACCCTTGCAATGTGGGAACCAGAAGCGCAATAGTGGAAATACAAAGACTCGGGACTATACGTATAATGAAGGGCGATACAGCGGTGCAATTGCTTATATACTAGTTATATAAGGCGGAGGTGCGTCACATACTATACCCTTTTTTCACTTTAGATTAGACCATTTTTGAAGAACGGCAAATTTATTACATTGACCACAAGTAACAATTATAAATAGGTATTTTTGTATTGTCTTTGTGATTTAGTTAGTTAATTGTCTATTTTTATTCTTAAGTATTGAAACTGTTTACCTGTGTGCATGCTGTGTTCACATCCAGCAGGATATATTCAGTTAATTATGTCGTAATGTTGGGTAAGACTGAAGAAAATATTTTGAATTGAACTTGCAGTTTTGTGAACCGTTTAAAAAAAACAACAAACATAACTTTATCGCCTTCCTTCGTACAACTTCTTAAGTAACTACATATTTAATTGGGCTTATTCCTAAAATTTTTCAAATTTCTTTTTAAATACCTACCTGCAGCATAAATCAAAAATATTGCTCTGACCTGCACTCGAGAAGCGTAAAAGGTAATGATAAATAATACCTAAATAGCTTAAATTACGGTTATTTTCGAGAATTTAATATTAATTATTGATAAAAGCGGCCATTTTTTTATAATCGTGAATTCTGGAAAATAACCGTTTACAAAGCCATTTAGGGTAAGTATTACTTATATTTAGCTTTTAGGCTTCTTCTTCTTAGCAATTTTTTTTATTTATTCTGTATTTAAAAAGAAATCTTAATCTATACAAAGAGCTACTGCACGTAATAAACCCTCTTAAGTCTTATCACATTAAAAAGTTTGTCAATTTTTTTTAATCTGTGACCATGATTTAGCATTCTTTTTTTCTTACAGCCGACAACAAACTCCTAAGTCCAAAACTGACTTCTGACGTATCAAACATGGACCCCGACATCCTAATGAACTCTATGGACCGTATCACCTTACTCTACAAGGTCTTAAGGCAGTGCAAATCCAGGGAAAGCAAGCAAATAATCGTGACTACCCTCAAATACTTTTTAAGAGAGACTCTTCCGCCCGCTGCCACCTTAAGCCGAGTCGTTATAGAGTTTATTGAAAGCTGCAAGAAGGCTGAAAAGAGACAGATGGGTGTGCTTAGTGATAGAGAGAGATGGGCGCAGCATTCGGTTTTGAATGCTGAAGTTGTTTTTGAGGTAAGTTCACTAAAATTTCTCCAATCCATACAATATAATTAGGGTTGCCATACGTCCCGTATATACGGGACTGTCACCGTATTTGACCATACCATCCCGTATTTGTCCCGTATTTTAACAAAATACGGAAATAGAATAGATAATAATAATAATAATAATAATAATTTATTTCCAAGAATATGGTACATTATAAGGTGACACATTTAGATCCATCAGCATATTCTGCCATGATTTGGCGTAGAAATATTTTATAGTTAAATTACATTACAATGTCAAATTACATAAAATTAAAAGAATAACAAAATTTAAATTTAGTAAATAATAGATAAAAATTTCACATGTCAATAAAATTACATTATAACATTTTACAATTTTCAAGTTGTCATTAGGTTATTTTTGTTGCAAATATTCAGTTACAGAATAAAAACACTTATCGAGTAGCCATTGGAACATTATTTTAGAAAATTTATTTTGGGGAAGTGACTTAATGTCGTTTGGTACTTTATTATACAATTTAATAGCCATACAGTATACATTATTACTATAGAGTTGTAATCTTTGCTTAGGTACAAACAATTTCTCAGGATATCTACTATTACTTTTTTTTAAAATGTGATCATTCAATGGAAATAAATTTGGGAATTGTTTGACAAATTTGGTTGTCTCGAATATATATTGACAAGGCAGAGGCAATATTTTAAGTTCCTTAAAAAGAGGCTTACAGTGATCCAGATATTTAGCTCCATACAGTACCCTGACACATTTCTTTTGTATTATAAATGCTCTCTGTAGATCCACTGAGTTACCCCAAATAATTAAACCATAGCGTAATATCGAGGAAACATAGCCATGATACGCGGACAATGCAGTTTCTGTGGAAGTTATATTTCTGAGTCTTCGCAAAGCAAATACGAAGCGGTCAAGTCTAGTACAAATTTTGTCAATATGAAGTTTCCAATTCAGATGGCAGTCAATGGTAAGGCCGAGAAAGACAGTTGAGTCTACATGTGGTATGATTATGTCATTGTAATTAATGTTTATGTTTGATTTAGTCGAATTATAAGTTTGAAAGTGTACAATTTTTGTCTTGTCTATATTAACCTTTAAGCCATTATCGGCTAACCACTTCATTACGATACACAATTCATTATTAGTATCACTTTGTAATTGTTGAAGATTATTACATTTTATAACTAAAGTAGTATCGTCAGCGAATAGGATGCATTCATGTTTTAGCGTTTCAGGCAAGTCATTAATAAATAATAAAAACAACAAGGGTCCGAGAACACTGCCTTGAGGGACACCACGGGTAACAGTTCTTGGTGAAGACTTGAAACATAGTTTTTTATTGTTAATTAGTTTTGTGACTTCTGTATACTGCGTTCGCTCAGTTAGGTAACTAAGAAGCCATTTATATGCATTTCCTCTAATGCCGTAGTTTTCAAGTTTTTTCAGCAATCGATCATGGCAGACATAATCAAAAGCCTTACTTAGATCTAGAAATACTGATACTGCATATTGTTTGTCATTAAGTGTTTGCGTAATAAGTTTAACTAAAGTCAAGCATGCCAATGATGTTGAACTTTTCTTTCTAAAGCCAAATTGTCTTGTGCTTAGTGCACTTATATTTTGAAGGAAACTATCTAATTTGCCATACATCGCTTTTTCAAAAACTTTTGATAGTATAGGTATTAATGCTATGGGCCTATAATTATTTAATAAAAAGCTATCACCTGCTTTAAAAAGTGGTCTTATTATTGACAGTTTGAGACGATCAGGGAAGCATCCTTGTGTGAATGATAAATTTATGATATAACACAGCGGTGCTGCTATTAAATTTGCACACAACTTTAGTATTTTTGTATTTAGTTCATCATAACCTGTTGAATTAGTATTCTTCAAGGATTTTATTATTTTAACAATATCGTAGTGGTCTAAAGGAGACAGAAAGATAGAATTTACACTACGTTTTATGTTTAAATTAGTATTATGTGGTGCGTCATGTATTCTTGTCAGGTTTATAAAAAAGTCATTGAAAAGTTCACAAATGTCATCAGGGTTATTAATAGTCAAATTGTTAATTTTAATATGGTCTATTGACTTGTCATTGGTGTTGAAGTTTAAATTATTTTTTATAACGTTCCACGTGGCTTTACCTTTATTGTTGAGTTTACTAATATATGTCATATTATTGATTTGTTGTGATTTAAGTATGCATCGTTTTAATGTTTTAGTATAAATTTGATATTTGTATTTGTTGAAACGTTTGTTTTCAGATTCGTTTTGATATTTATAATAAAGCGAACGTTTCATAAAGCAAGATTTTTTAATTCCTTTTGTAATCCATTTATTTTTTATGGGTTTATTATTCATTTTTACTTTTATCAACGGGAAACACAACCTATAGAGCAAAATAAGTAGATCATGGAATATCTCAAATGATTTATTACAGTCTTTTTCATCGTACACTTCATTAAAAGTAAGACTAGATAGATGTCTTTGAAACTTCTCAATATTTTCTTGGTTATAATCTCGCCTTTCTTCGAACCAAAAGGAGTTATTAGCTCTACGTTTACAATTATTAACTGCCTTAGAGACAGCAACCGACATCAATTGACCAGTGTCATGATCTGAGAGACCCAGATTATGTACTTCACAACTTAGATTAGAATGGTTAAAATTTGAAGCTATTAGATCAATACAAGATTTTTTTCTCGTTGGTACGTCAATATGTATAGTTAAGTTATAGTTCGTCAAAAGTGATTTAAGATCGTTTGTTTCTGTGTTGTGTTTTAAGATGTCAATATTCCAGTCTCCGCAAATTATAATGTTTTTGTTATTATTGTACGTTATGTTGTCAAGTAATAATTTTAGTTTGTGAAAAAATAATTTCACACTGGATTTAGGAACTCTGTATATGCATACGACTATTAGTTTATAATCACTGATTTCAATACCACAGCATTCAAAATAATAGGGAGCACTTAATTTTCTAGTGATAGGAAGTGGCGCAAATTCCAAATCGTGGTTTAGCAATATACAGGTCCCACCACGTCGTTGATTATTTCTCGAGAAAAATGCTGCTATTTTATAATTAGACATTTTTAAATTGTATTGTGAACCAAGTTTCATAAATGTTTCGCTAAGACAAATGACATTTATCAGTCCAATTTTTTCATTAAGTTCGGTAATTGTTGATTCAAATATCTCGTTTTTACTTAGTATTCCAGCAATATTTTGATGAAACAGTTTGATATGCAATGTGACATGACCTTTCATATTAGGGTCGAAAAAAAACATTTTCGGGTACAGTGTCATTAATGTCATTATTATCACTAGACAGATGTTTTGATAATTGAGATATAGTTCTGGTTTCTATTGGAGAGATAGTGGTTGTTGAATTGTCTTGGTCAGTTTGCATCTGTTTAATCAATTGGGAGAGACCCAAAAATACACTTCTAATACCTGATCTATTTATTTTTCCTGTAAAGTTAGAAAACATATCCAATGTTAAATCTCTGTTAGAATCAAAGACTATGGCATAATTATTAGTCTGTAGGTCCATAAGCAATAGATTACCAAAAATTTCTACTTTACAATTATATATGAGAGCGCCACAAATATAAGTTGGAAGACATATTATTACATTTGTATGTGTAATTTTTTCAAGAGATTCTCTGAGATGGTTAACTAATAGAATATAGTTTTTACAATTTTTTATGTCTGTTTCACTCAAAAATATCAAACAAAAATCATTTATATTAAAGTTCTGTAATTTGTTATCTATGTTGTTTAAAAGTTCATTGATGCTACCATTAGGCATAGTATATCGGCAGTAAGTGACATTGTGTTCAAATGCACTTTCTATATCCCTTAAAGTACCGTTATTGTTCTCATTACTCAAGATGCATAATTTAACAGCCTGGTTGCTGGGTAGTTTAGAGACAACAGTCTCACGATTTTTTTGGGTGTTAATGATGCGCTGAGTTGTGTTGGCACCCGAAATGCTGCGAATCCGTACGACATCATCCTGACTGGCATTATCTGATTCTGCTCTCGCATTACTGGCGCTTGATTTTCCATGGTTACTTGATGTTTGTTCTGACATAATAAAATCCAGTTGTTGTCTATCAATACTTTTCCGACGCTTGATAGGTGTAGATTTCTTTTTGGTTGAAGTGCAAATATGAGTCAGTGCGCCGATTACCCGTTCCTTATCTGCCAGTTGTTTCTTTAATGCACTATTTTCTAAAATCAGGTTTTCAATTTCCTGATCTGCCGATTGTAGTCTCTTTTCCAATGTACTAATTTTACTTATATATTTTTCCGTGAGTTCGTCTGTGACGGTACCCAAGTCTAAGTCGGGACAACTTGTATTTTGATGAAATATTGCATCATTAGTTTCCGTGTCATCGCATTGTAGGGATTCAAACGAATTGTCTGTGGAAATATTAATTCTGTAACTATTGTGACTATCATTATTTTGTGATGCCGATAACGATGTTGTAGGGGTTAATATATTATTTTCATTATTGCATTGGTCTTGTTTACTCGTTGAAGCTAATTCCTTCTTTTTTCTAGTAGTTATATTGTGAGGTTGTAATCCCCTGTTTTTATTTGGCATTTCAGGTCTTCCATGAATGCAAACCTTACATTTCCACATTTTTTTCCTGTCTGCTGACATTAGTCGATACAACTTTTCGGATATTCCAGAGCAATTAAAATGATATCCATTGTTGCAAGTGTAGCATAAAATATATTTTTTAAATTCAAGTGGCGATTCACATATTTTACAATTGTTCGAAGACATTGTCACACGTATGAATTATAAAGTAAATAAAAAAATAATAAAAAAAATAAAAAAAAGTCACAGCTACACCAGGATAGAAGTCAGGACCGTCCAGAGCAATGATGCTACTTTGAACGTTTGTCCAAAGGAACTGTTAAGTGGTTTGGCGAATTTAGTAGTCTCTTAAAATCACTGTACATAGTTATGAACAGTCGATGAAGATGAATTGTTGATATTCGAAGGTAAACACAATTTAATGTTATGGTCGAAAAAAAAAAAAAAAAAAAAAAAAAAAAAAAAAAAAAAAAAAAAAAAGTCAATTTACGTACGATTGAATTAATTATCACTTAATGCACTAATCACTGTCCGTTAAATGTGTAATCATAGTATTAGATAGTTGTTTATTAGGTAACTGGGGAATTGGCGAATCAATCAGTCAACATCGATCACGTAAACCGTTTCTTCATAAATCACTGTGTTTTAGCATAGTTTAAAGTTTATAACATTGTCACTATTTAATTATGTTGTTTATCAGTCATTGTTAACTTTTTCATTAGTAATTTTCACTGATTACAAATTAAAATGAATTTAAAACACAAGCTTAATGTTTACTCGACGGCAGCGCCATCTAACTACGATAGGTGAGGGGTGCGAGCGCGATAGATCAAAGGCTATGTCTTAGGTTCGAGTTTTAGGCTTCAGAAGAGAAAACGTCCCGTATTGACTTCTAGAAGTTATGGCAGCCCTAAATATAATGAATGTTAAAGTTGTGTTTTTTACACAATTTCGACAGAGCGGATTTACATGAAATTTGTTATATAGGTAGAATATGAACTGGAATACCACCTGGAATAATTTTATCCCGATGTAGTGAGAAGTTAAACAAATTACACATAAATTCCAGTGGGTGAAACTGCGGGTAAATGCTATTTCAATAAACATTCATACATAACGTCACGACCTTTATCCCAAATGGGGTGGTCAAAAGTTTAGAAACAACATCTACGGTTCTTCTTTTTAAATATATACAAACAGACGTGACAAGAGTTGAGCCCATCGGTGTTTACACGTACAAATCTTTTTTTTTTATGCACGACGGGTTTGGTACTTGACCTCAATCACACCTGATGTTTAGTGAAGATGAGGTCGAAGGTGGAAGCGTACTGACCCGGAAACCCCAAGACATTTGGGGGACTGGCTATCTTATCTCTGACAACCGGAACACAACAATGCTATTAACATTGCTGCTTGGCGACAGATTTAGATAAGATGGTGGTATCTAGTCAGGCGGACATTTTAAAATGCCCTACCACCAACCAAACCGAGTACTTAAACATGTACCCCGCTGGGGATCGAACCTGCAACCTCCGAATCGTAAACCCAATGTTGTTTACATTGAGCCACGTAGGCGGTTAAAAATCTTAGATGTTTTTTTAATGGGAAGTCACTTAGTCGCCTTTTACGTCACCCAGGGGAAGAGGCGGCTTGATTCTATATTTTTTACGTGACGATACCACACGATACTATACAATTGGACTTGGATACTTTTATTCGTATAAAGTAAAAAGTTCCTGCGGGAAGACCAGCCTTAACACTGTTAAGCAAGGCCTACAGGTCGACGAGCACAGCGAGACTGCCCGTAAAATTTTTCTAAAAGCATCTTTAAATTTATTGGAAGGAAGCTCTTTCAATGAATTACTGATTTTGCGGAAAAGGCTTAGGACACCTGCAAGTTTCTTTATTTCTTGTATTGACATAACGTTTATCACAATTTTTCTTAAATAATACAATGTCTTTTTGACATATATTAGATTTTTAATTATGTACTGTGACGAAAAGGTTAGAATATTATACTCTTTAAACTTATCTCTAAGAGACATTGCATTGGTAAATTGTACGAACGGTTATTCATTTAAATATTTGTAGGCTTTACTACTCGTATGTGACTGGAGATACAAATAAACGATCTATCTATCTATCTATCTATCTATGTAATAATTATTTTCTTATTTGATTTTATTTTTAATTTGTGTGCACTCAATGTTCCTCTTCACTGTTGTTATTGTCCTATGTCGGGTTTGCTGGAAGATATCTCTTTTAGGGATAAGCTCGCCTTTTGTATATGTTACTTATCAATAGCTAAGAATCGCTTGAATTGTTGTTTGTATATGAAATAAAGTGATAAAATAATAATAACGGCCCGTTTCTGCAAACCAAAAATTGTATTTATATCGGCATATTTTCCCTATAGCAGTGGGCTCGTTTCTGCAAAACCAAAATTGTATTTATATCGGTATATTTTCCCTACAGCAGTAGGCTCGTTTCTGAAAACCAAAATTGTATTTATATCGGCATATTTTCCCTACAGCAGTAGGCTCGTTTCCGAAAACCAAAATTGTATTTATATCGGCATATTTTCCCTACAGCAGAAGGCTCGTTTCTGCAAAACGAAAATTGTAATTATATCGGCATATTTTCCCTACAGCAGTAGGCTCGTTTCTGCAAAACCAAAATTGTATTTATATCGGCATATTTTCCCTATAGCAGTGGGCTCGTTTCTGCAAAACCAAAATTGTATTTATATCGGCATATTTTCCCTACAGCAGTAGGCTCATTTCTGAAAACCAAAATTGTATTTATATCGGCATATTTTCCCTACAGCAGTAGGCTCGTTTCTGCAAAACGAAAATTGTATTTATATCGGCATATTTTCTCTACAACAGTACTAACTCTACTTATTACTTATCCACAGGTATTCGAAACAGCTGTCAGCCAAGACCAACTGCCAGTACTCAGCGGCTGGCTGTTCGAAGCCCTATGCCATTTACTGCAAGGACAAATCTCCTCCAACCTCCTGCCTTACTGCCTACTAACTTTGCTGGTTTCCTCAAGCTCCAATCAGTACATAAGGCGTATATCACCATTGAGTTATAACATATTGAAGCTAGGTTTTAGCAAGTCTGTAGAACGGGACGAAAATTGGGGGATCTTTGACGATTTTGTTGGAGCGAGTGAGAGTATGAGGTTCTCTGATAGGAGGCTGCTATGTGTTGTTGCCTATCATTCAGAGTTCACCGAACCTCAGTTAGAGAGGTTGAAGGAATTGTGTAATGGTGATGAAGGTTTAGTAGATTTACTACATTGTTTAGCTGCGTAGGCTTTATACTTCAGTGGTGGTAACCTTAAAGTTCCTAATAAAAAAAGTAGAAAATCTCCTTGCTGTCATTTACCGTTCTATGAATTATAGCATTAATTTTCTAGTTTTTTACAGTTGTGTCATGGATAAGGGTAAGAAATAACTGTACGCTGTATTGTTTGTTATTCTCATGGCTGCATAGTAATACATCAAACCTTATAATTGGTTTTATAAGTGTAATTTAATTTGAAGTGACATTATGAAGATATGCTGTATGTTGAAAAATTGTATAATATTAACTTATTACTGCAGTATTTAGGAACTTAATTAGTTATGTGTGTCAGTAAGGTGTGATTCAAATTATTTACCTGTACAATCTGTACTCGACCAGATTTAGAGCAAGTTATTCTATTTAAATTAATTTCACTGGTCTTTATATTTTTGAAAAACTTCGGGAAAAATGGCACGACTCGACGAACTATTTTTAGATTACATAAAATAGCTATTGATTTCCTTTTTGAAAATAGTTTTAGGAGATCCTGGTATCTTATACGCAATGGGGTTGACAGCGGTAATTAAACAATACCTAAAGCAAGCTACGAATTTGTCAGAAAACATTTTTATTCTATCACTGATACTGTACTCCATCCATGTGCAAGAAATGAGGAATTTTAAGATTATCAGAAGTTGGACACTAAAGTATCCTTACTGGGCTATTGTAGTAGATTGCTGCGTCGAGTAGAAAGTGATTTCTACTATCATAGAGTGTTATTTTCAGCCCGAACATAGTAAGTTATAAATCATATAATGCGAAGCGAATCATCTGCTTCTCTTCCAACTCCAACGAAGAAGCATTTATAAAACGAAACTTTCACTCGTAGGAATGTTTCACTGAATTCCTTTATATTAGGTCCTTACCTATGAAATTGGCGTTTTGTATGAAGAATTTCATTAAGACTGTTTTCTCCATACAAACATTTTTGATTTGTTTTTGGGAACGGCAAATTCAAATTTAGCTAAATTTTATGTGTATTATCCGATAACATTAAGTTAAGTATAGGCAGCCTTAATTTTTAAAAGTAACCGCTTTATAAAAGTTTCAGCGAATCTAAGAAATGATTATGGGAAGCACGTGAAAAGAGCTCTGTTCAATTTTTTTTTATTATGTGATATAGCCCAGAAATTACAAAATATTTCTTGTGAAACCTTAAAATAATATTCCATTTTCCAAATAAAAAACAAATTTGGATATAGCTTTGAAAATCGCAGGAATTGGTACATATGATTAACGAAGAAAAAAAACTCCAATTTCATAGGTAAAGACCCATAACATAGTTTTATGCTGCTATTTTGTCCAATGTTATTTTTTATTCTAATTCAAATTCAATAAAACGATTATGCTGAAACCGATGACGCTAATTTATTTAGGACTAATTTAGGAACGGACATGTTTCTACAAAATAAACCCAAAGGGCATGCTAGAATATGACTTGCAGTTGAAAATCGGTTGTGTCTGTCGAAGTCACGGCACAGGATTGTTCTTAATTTGAATGTCTTTAGTGCCTTTTCTAATCAAACTTTGTGGACTGGCTTCGTTGGTCGATTTGAAATTTAAAAAAGTAGTGCATTGAGAGTAGTGGCTTTGTGGCGGGAATTTGACGAGCGATGAAGCTTTTTTATTTATATTTCCTATAATTTGTATATAAGTCAATGATTGTATAGTAGAAGGGAAATATAAATATAGTATTCGGCCATAGATCAGTTATTCATCCTGCTGTATTAATGCAATATACTGTCCAGAAGGTCTAACACACCTTATGCCCCGAAAGGAATCGTTTGCCATGTTGCTTCAGTTCAAATTTTGAGGACCGAGATTTCAATCCTGCATGAAATCTAGTGACGCTATTGTACCGAAATGAAAATATAATAAATTAAGGGATAGGAAACAATAAAGCTGAAAACATGAATCGAGATATAATAAAATTTACAAACGCCTTACAAGTAAAATAAGTTTCCTAAATATATTCCACATCTATTTTTTTACATTTGGTTGGTGTTAGGGCATTTTAAATGTCCGCCTGGCTAGTTACCACCATCTTATCTAAATCAACCGTCAAACAACGATGTTAATAGCATTGTTGTGTTCCGGTTGTCAGAGATAAGATAGCCAGTCCCCCAAATGTGTTGGATTTTCCGGGTCGGTACGCTTCCCCCTTCGACCTCATCTTCACCTAACATCAGGTGTGATTGAGGTAAAGTAACAACCCGTTGTGCATTAAAAAAAATTGAATGTTTTGAACTCAATTCCTTACGACACTTATAAACTAACGAGAACACAAGGATGACATGGTTTATACCAGTCCCCCAAAAAACCAACCTATCTTATACCTAACAACCGGAACACAACAATGCTATTAACATTGCTGCTTGGCGGCAGATTTAGATAAGATGGTGGTAGCTAGCCAGGCGGACATTTAAAATGCCCACCACCAACCAAACCGAGTACTTAAACATGTACCCCGCTGGGGAGAGAACCCGCGACCTCCGAATCGTAAACCCAATGTTGTTTACATTGAGCCACGGAGGCGGTAATTCTTAATACCAGATAGTAAAATATTTTGTTGTTACGATCTAAATCGCTTTAACTATTAAATCACATGCCACAATCGCTATACTTCCAATGGGATTAGAAACTAGTAGAAATATGTAGACTTATCATGAAGGTGATCTCAGTAAATATACAGAGTTAAAGTCTAGTAAGAGATATCATCTGAACAATCGATCATATTAAAATAATCCACAGATACGAAGAATAATCGCGATACCCGATGTTTTTAGTAAAGGAGATTGCTGGTTTTCACCTTATAGTATGTCATATATTAGGCCCTTACCTATGAAATTGGCGTTTTGTATGAAGAATTTCATTAAGACTGTTTTCTCCTTACAAACATTTTTGATTTTTTTTTTTGGGAACGGCAAATCCAAATTTTGCTAAACTTTCGTGTGTATTATCGGATAACATTAAGTTAAGTATAGGCAGCGTTAATTTTTAAAAGTAACCGCTTTATAAAAGTTCCAGCGAATCTGAGGAATAATTATGGGAAGCACATGAAAAGAGCTCTGTTCAAATTTTTTTTATTATGTGATTTAGCCCAGAAATTAAAAAATATTTCATGTGAAACCTTGAAATAATATTCCATTTTCCAAATGAAAAACAAATTTGGATATAGCTTTGAAAATCACGGGAATTGGTACATGTGATTGACGAAGAAAAAAAAACTCCAATTTCATAGGTAAAGACCCAATATTTTCTTACCTCAAATCATATTTCCTTACACGCGGACAGTTATCATTTTCTGCAAATTCAATGTAACTGTTTATTGGAAATTTTTCTTCAAAGAATCTATTTCCATTAAACTTGCTTATAAGAACCAGTCCTGGATTTGTCAATAGGCCGTAAAGGCCGCGCGCTAGGAGCGGCAGAATTCAGAGGGCGGCGGTTCAATTTGTCCGGTGTCGCCGGTTTCTGGGAATGGCGACACGAAAGAAGTGATCTATACTTAAGAAAAGTATAAATTCGATACTGATATAAACCACCTGCCCCCGTAGCATGACAACGAGAAAGAACGTGAGAGTGGGATTGTGTATTTCGTCCAAACGAATGAATAGTACAAATATTATCTCGCGCGTTATAAACGTATATCATGCCTGTCATGCTATTTGTGCTGGTGTTTACGAACACCAGTTTTTGAATTATAAACCGTTTTCAAATCGGTTCAGCCATTTTGGCAATGTAACAGACTCATAATAAGGCCCCTCTTTCGGGGTTTTAAAAGGAATGGTAATAGAATTCCGCAATTTGTAAAAAGTTTTAGACAACTGTAACAAAGTTTGTAGAGGTGTCAAAGTTGCTTTATTTTGTAGGTGCACAGCGTACACTTAACATAGCCAATATTACATGTTTCAAGCTACTTTTTGTTCAAAACTCAATTTTCCCGGAGAAGACCAAAACTCGAGGGCTTGCTCTTTTAAACAGAGGGTTTTTATATTACAAAAAGGTTTTTATATATTTATAATATTGCCCTATTGCCCGGCATGCGAACGAGATGGTTATGACCAGGGATGTCAATCATCTAAATAGTATGATATTTTATAATATGTTTTCTTACAATACAATACAAATACACTTTATTGCACAACAGAAAAGAAAATACAGTTTTAGAAAAGTGATAAGAATAGAATGTACAATTTCTTAATAACTTTCTGTTTTATAGTATCTTTAAATGTGTCTCTGGACACAATCCCCTTATTATTTTGGATATTTTTTTTAATGATAATGACTGTTCCTGGGTAAAACAAATAATGATTTGATGTAAGAAATATAATTTTTTTAGGTTGCGTTCCATTTCATATTCGTGCTTAGACTAATGTTCTATGCAAGTTGAGAAATCTCCTTTATCTACTCCCAACATTCCTTTTACTAAAAAAACTAACTAATTTTAGTAGTATATATTAAGTTGTATATTGTGTAAGGATATGTAGAATATAGAAATCACATGCTATTCAGACACTGTGGTCGTATGAGCAAAATTGTCCCAATAAACGTACCTACTTAAGTGCTGAAATTCTATTGTAAACCCTACAAATTAAATATGCTACACTCGCACTTGACGTCCCTTTTTGTGTGTTTTGTCAAAACCGGATTGAAATTAGTCCGTCCTGATAGGTAGATAACCCGTTAAGTAAACCTCACACATTCTACCTCCTTAAATTTGCGTTTGAGAGTTTTATTAATTCAGACAAACCATCAGGTGAATTATTATACAGTCGAGACATGTACAAAAAGTAGATAATGGTGTTTTCCATCTAATTGTCGGTGTCGTTCACTACAACGCTGGTTTTACAGTTGTGATTGTGAGATTTACTAAACGGAGTGTTGTTCGGGTGACACGGACAGTTGGGACGTCTTGTTTACTTAATTCTCTTTAGATCTTAACGTAGTAGGTTCCAGTTCACAATACGTGTAGTCAGTTACGGTTGCCAACTTTGGAATACAGAATTGCGAGAACTTAACAGCGGGACTCAGCAAAATTAGCATACCTAGATTCGAACTACAATCCCAATCCTAATAACATTTGTATTTGCATCTAACCATTGCATCAAGGACGTACGTACTTTATTTCTTAATTCAAAATTAGTGTACCCCGATTCTCATGCAATAGTTGGCAACCCTAGCTCTGCTTCAGATAAAATAAACAATATGTTGTCATTGTAAATTAGTACGGGTCGTAGAGTCGCCAATTTTAGTGTGTGTTTCGTATTGCCACTTACACAAGCGAGATTACCTGTGTGAAAATTAAGAGAGTTTGTTTAGCAAACTTGATAACGCACTTTATGCACATCGAGTAGCAATTTTAGACATAGGCTTTTGATGTAATTATGTCCTTTGTGTTATGGTTTAAGGTTCCAACCTAATAGGAATACCGTGGCTACTGTATTTGTTTTTATATTGATATGACGTGAAACGATTTTGTCGAGTAGGTAATCCCACTTGAAGGTAACGTTATGCGGGACGCTCCAGAATAAAATGAGCAAAATATTAGGCTAGAAGAAAGAAAGAAGAAAGAAAAAGTATTTATTGCCAACAAATACAGAAAATTTCGTAGGTATAGGGTAAAAGAGGGTAATGGGGGTCACTTAAGCGAGAACTCAAATAAAATTTTAATTAAAAAGAAAGTATTTATTATAACTGCGTATAAACATAATTTGCTTATTAAACTATCATTAGAGATCAATTTCAGTCACTTTGGCAGTCAACTTTGGAAATTATAAGAGTTTAAAAAAAAAACAGATTTGACTCCCATTACACCAACGTAGGGGTAATGGTGATCACCCTGGGGGCAATTGGAGTCAAATAAAATCTAGCATACGTCGCAAACATAACCTTCAGCTGACTCCCATCCAGTGCACTCCGCGTGAGCCCATAGTCCACACGAGGTACACCTGTACCACATCTCGTTGTTTCTTCCGAATTCGTCGCATACTAGGCATCTGTTCCCAGCATCTTCTGCGTCATCATCCTCATCGTCCTAGCATAAGTCGTCAGTGCCAACATCTGATACAGAAGTTTCGTTCTGTTCTTGTAATACTTGGCGCTTTGCCTTTTCAGGACCCTTCTTCTGTACTTTAGTCTTTTTTCCTTGTCCTCTACCTTTCCATGTTTTCTCTTTTTCTTTACCTCCTTTTTTCTTCATTTTATTAATTTCCATTTCTAACAGATTTTCTTTTTGTGGCGTTGAAGTTAAAATTGTAGCGTGTTGCTTCTTTCGGCCCTGTCTTGTTTTAATAACAGATGCTTTCTCGGGCATTTTTATTAAATCATGCAATACACTAGATTGATTAGGCGTGCCAGAAACTTGTGGTACAACATCTGATTCAGAATCAAGTGGGACTTCTTGGTTAGACATCATAAGATGTAGTGAAACAATTTGTGTTGACGTGCTCGGAACTGGCGAGTCTTCTTTTGATGTACTGGGAATCACACAGGCAGCTGCGAGAGATTCATTGCAGTCTTCGATTACAACGGTCTCAGATTGGAGAGTTTCTGCAGCGAGAAAATCTTCTTCTGTGAATACCTCCGGATTTAGTGGAAATATTCCAGTTGATCTAAACCCCGATTCTCCTTTACTAATAGAAGCAACATTATTAAATGCTTTCCTCACCAAGGACGCTACGTCGTAAGGGGTTATCTTTTTTGCTAGATGGCTTTTCAAAAACAAGTCACATTCTTTTTTGTATGCCATTTTGAGTGGGCCAAAAAAAGAAACGTCAAGAGGCTGCATTCTATGAGACGTGTGTGGTGGCAGAGACAACATATGAATGTGATTGGACTTGCAATATTCGTAGACGGAAAGAGAAATGTGACTAGCATGGTTGTCTAGTATTAAAAGGATGGGTTCATCTGCTGACGGTTTAGCGTGCTGTTTAAAATGCGCCAACCATTCAAGAAAGAGATGCTCGTTGATCCATCCGTTGTCTGAACATTTGTAAAGCGCGCCTGCTGGACCATCCTTCTCAAGTAGTGGAGTCATCCTTTTTCTAGGGAAGATAAACATAGGTGGAATGTACCCCCCAGCACTGCTCATAGCACACAACAAGGTGATGTTTTTTCCTCTCTCCCAACTGGTAATAGATCCTACTCTCTTCTGTCCTTTTGCAGCTAAAATTTTTCCCGGTGTTTGAACCGTTGAAATACCGGTTTCATCGCAATTATAAATATTTTTTTGGACGAATTTGTGTTTTTCCATCAGCTGCCCAAGTAGCTCAAAGAACAGACTTACCTCTGTTTTATTAAAGGCCGTGATTCTATTTATGCTGGTCGCTTCCGGTTTTCTAATAGAAATGTTATTTCTAGCCATAAAAGCATGCAACCAATCGCGTCCAGCCATTTTTGAAGCTTGATTAAAATTATGCTTCACATTTAATTTTTCAGCATATTCGAAAGCGACTCTTCTGATTTGATTAGCAGTACAACCATAGAAAATATTTGCCATTTTCTTCACCAAGTTCGCTAGCTCGGCTTCTTGCTCACGACTAAAGACAGTGAATCGTCCTAGATGTGGTGCTAAGGTAGAACCTTTTTTTATCCTCTTCTGAAGGCTTGAAAAAGGGATTCCCATTACTTTAGCAGCATTTCTTATAGAAGAACCGCCATCAATGAGCCGTATAGCTTTATTTAGGCTATCAGAAGACCAGGAAGCCTTTTCAGTTGTCCTGACGCGTACTTTAGGCATCTAGAAATAAATAATAAAAACATGATTCAACAGCAACGCACAGTTGCGGGCAATACACTGAGAGAACAATTTATTTGAATCAAATGAGATTCGTTTAGAATAAATAAATCCCTCATTTGACCTACTACCAATTCATATAAAGTTGACACAAACGAATGAATTGATTTGAGACAAAGATGGGATTTATTTGGCTGATTCGTTTGAATGAAATATAGCTATATTTATAATTAACAAATATTCGTTTAGGTAGTACTTTAAAATCATATATTTCAGTGAAATCAGATTCGTTGACTATAAACGAAGGATATGTTTAAATATACGCAACTGAATAATTCTGTATAATAGATAATAAATAGTTTCTAACCTACAATCCGACACGCCCCAGTAATATTAGAATAATATAAAAGATTGTTGTTATTAATATTATCTAATAATTGATGTATAGTTATAACATGAAAACGTCTGTCTATTACAAACTCAAAAGAATTACCTATAAAAAAATTATTAACCAGCGACACGGATTTTCAACAAGATTCGTTAACTATAAACTTGTCTCATTTATATGAAATGAATGAGTCAATTCAGCCAAATGAACGAAAACGAAATCGTCTTTGGTTGAAAGTGATATAGATTTGAATGTAACAAATTCGTTAACATTAAATATATATTTTAGACTTAGTTCAAATAAATCTCCGTATTTAAATCAAACAAACTGTTCTCTCAGTGTAGTAATCACTTGTGGGTAATGGGAGTCACCTGACTCTCATTACCCACAACTACACTAATGAGTAAAAAATAAAAATAAAAAAAAACTTTAATACACTGATATAATCTGAACTGCACATCACAATTTGAAACGTCTAACTAAGTAAGTGTAAATGTCATAACCGCATACTGCAAGATATTTGGTACTTACCTTCTAATTTGCATTTACGAAAAATTACATCAGCGGAGCGCAAAACAAAACACGGTCGTTTCTCAGTGGCGCGTGAGCGGACTGGCACGAGCCGTTCGTGGCTGCGCGGGGGCCCGAAGCGGGGGCTGAGGACGCTGTTTACGCGTCGGTCTCATGTTGTGTTTCGTGGTGGTGTGGGTGACTCCCATTGCCCGCTGACATTTTGGATAAATTTAATTATCCAAAAATGTATTTGTGACAAAAGGATTGGGCGTCAGCATTTGCTGCCAATATATCGTATGGCAATTGACAGCGCTGGTTTTTTCAGCGCAACCAAGACTTGTATATCCTGTATAAATGTAAATGATACAATAAGAAACAATATACATAAGCAAAATTTTAAACTTAAGGACTTTTGGTTGCTAATCTAACCCTCAACTTCCTGCGATTTCATGTATAATAAAAGCTCATGCAGTTGTCACGGTACCTTCGCGTTAGCAGTACGTTACGTAGATATGGCTGTAAAATTGAATGTCAAAATGGAGCTAACCCGCTGGGCGATGTCAGTGACCTTCGTTTGCCAACGGATTTCTTCATCTGATCCAATCACGAAAAAATCACGTAGTGAAACGCTGAGCATCGTCCTCTCCGTAGCTCGTTGCGTGACTTTGAGCTTTCTTATGAGGCCAATAGTGAGAGATCATCGTTTAAGTGCCATAAGTCATTACTGGTAACATACAGACTATCCAGCCTGCGTAGCATGACATAGTTTGTTGTGCGCGATGTAGAGTGAGGGTGGGATAGGTGTATATTTCGTCCAAGCGAATGAGCTGGATTAAATATAAGGTCTTTACCTATGAAATTGGCGTTTTATATGAAGAATTTCATTAATGTTTTCTCCATACAAACATTTTTGAAATTTTTTTGGGAACGGCAAATCCAAATTTAGCTAAACTTTGTGTGTATTATCGGATAACCTTAAGTTAAATATAGGCAGTGTTAATTTTTAAAAGTAACCGATTTATAAAACTTTCAGTGAATCTAAGAAATAATATGGGAAGCTCATGAAAAGAGCTGTGTTCAAGTTTTTTTTATTATGTGATTTAGCTCAGACATTAAAAAATATTTCATGTGAAACCTTGAAAATATATTCTATTTTCCAAATAAAAAACAAATTTGGAAATAGCTATAGAATTGTAGGAGTACATAAATACATTATGATTAACGAAGAAAAAATCTCCAATTTCATAGTTAAAGACCTAATATTATCTTGAGTCACATAAACTCTTATCGCGCCTGTCGTATTACTAGTGCTGGTACCTACGTCAAAGCCTAATTGCAGGTTATTGTTTTGTATGAAAATTGGTAACGCTTTTAACGCTGTTAGTACTGTCTGCGATTGCAATTTGTATATTAGTTTGAAAGCACTTAGACCGATAGGTATATTTGATTTCTATAGTTTTTCCTGCAATTCAGAACTTCGAAATCCGTTGTGTATCACCAAGGACTTAGATCCGTATTTTGTGTGTCAGAATGGCGGGAGTACTCGTCCGATTTTGATCAAACTCGTGTACCTATCGCAGAAGTGTTTACCTCTCTCTAAAAAATGAAAAATAGGTACAAACAGCAACACACTTAATTATACATTTTTTTTCCTGACATATTGCAGGAAAGAGACTCGCATTTGACGTTGACAGTTATGAATCCTACCTAGTGGCTAAGCAACTTAACTCAATTTCGTCGGATTGTTACATCGGATAAATTCGGTTATAGAGCCGTTTGCTTTCGTTTTACATTAATCAGACATATTACTCGGTACTGTTTTATCGACTGTCATGACAACACACTAAATAAAAGCAATCGTTTATCATTATTATTTTATTGACATTATTTTTATTTTATGTGCAACATTGTGTCAATAAAATAGAATTGCAATACGACCGAATTACGAATCATTCCTTTGGATAAGTTGCGACTACATCGAAATTGACAGACATATCTCTATCCCTTTCGAACAGTAATATTGTCTCTCAGTTCCGTCTTTAATGGGCAGTTAAGTATGTTGCTGTTTGTACACCTGCCAACTTGACGTCAGGGTTACCAGAAGCCAAGGCTCGTTTTAATAAATTGTTTGTACTCGTATTTAGTACCTCTTATGTACCTACCTAGGCTCGCTACGTCATGAGAATAGTGCCTATAGTAGAAAAACTGCTACCTCTGAGGTCTTATGAATGTCTATCATTAATTTATCTCTTTTTTATTGTCATTTTGGTGTTATTAATAGATACAAAATGTGTGATTAATAATTTTTAACTTAGATCTAAGAGCCGTGTTGTACAATATTGTATATTTTATGATGATGAAATTGATTGAAATTATATTTTAAATGCGCTGCTTCAGCAAGAATAAAGTGAACACACTATTGTCATTATACAGATTTTTTTTTATTTTCATAGTTCCATCCTTAACAATTGTACAGTCGCCTGTAGCTAAAAGCATGGGTAGTTTTATTGCAACAAATTATGCCGTACAAGGCAAAACAGGGCTAGGATAGTTTTAGAGTATTTAATTTATTCCTATGGCCTGTTTTGCTTTGCACACCATAGGTAAAAACAAAAGAGCTAGCTCGCTGGAAATTAAGGTGTAGGTATACTTGCAGGCGACTGTACATCGTGTTGGACATTACAAATTATATCAACCTCCGCCAATGCGCACAAGTACTCACCACATAATATACCGCATCCGCATGAGCTTTTTTTATGCACAACGGGTTAGCACTCAGGGTGGTAGCTAGGTAGGTATTTACGGTAAGAAAAAATTTTTTTTTAAAAAAAACGCCCGCTGCCGTTTGCGACTAGCGTGATTTGTAGCGTTTATTGCCCGTGGTCCGATCGCCGAGTTCTACTAGTCGATCCTTGGGCAATTGTTTTTGCCCGTGTTCTATCAATCAAAACACGGGCAAATCAAATTGCCCGTAGTCCTATGGATAGTACTAAGGGCAACTTCATTTACCGGTAGTTCTATTAAAGTGTGTAAAAGGGTTCTATCATTCGAAATTTATTTGGAACTCATATTTTCTCCAAGTTTTCTTTATTTATTTAATTTAATGATGTAATTATGTGGAGTAGGCTACAAACGCGACCGTTAAATGACATAATTAATGCTTTATTCCATGATGGTTTTGAAAAAAAAAATAAACTACCTATGCCAATACCTTCTATTTGCACTTTCCCCTCATGCTACTGTAAATTTCATCATCATCATATCAGCCACAGGGCGTCAACTGCTGAACTACGCCTCCCCCATATAATTCCAGAGTGACCGTTTGGTAGCAGCCTGCGTCCAGCGAATTCCCGCGACCTTTATCAGGTCGTCTGTCCACCTTGTGAGTAGGCGTCCTACGGTGATGGTCGGTCTCCACTCGAGAACTTTAATGCCTCACCGACCATCAATTCTTCGAACTACGTGCCCTGCCCATTGGCATTTCAATAAGCTAATCCGATGGGCTATGTTAGCGATCTTCGTCCGCCTACGTTCCTCATACCTGATTCGATCACGTAGTGAAACGTACTGTAAAAATAAAAACAACCAGAATAAACAACTTAAAGTTAATAAAACGGGGGTAGCGGGTTCGATTTCCAGCGGTCGAGTTGGTAGTAAGATATTTTTAAATATCCGACAGGGCTACCACCATCTGATCGAAGTCTGCTGTCCAGTAGCAATGTTGATTCATTGCTTTCTAAGATGAGATGACCAGTCCCCAATTCAGCTGGGGGTTCCGAGCGCGCTCGTACTTTTTTTTACTATCTTTACTTAACGAAGAAAGTTTGCGTGGGCAAAGCCTGTGAACTACGCACACTACTCGCAGCTTCGGCCCATAATAATAGACTGTTCCATTTATATAAACTTTCGATGACTTTCGTAATCTCTTCATGAAATTGCGATAATCAGATGTTGATAAACAACCACTTGAACCAGTTGTTAATTTAACAAGGACGTTATCTACCAAATACCGTTAACAGTACTCTTGTAAACAAAGATTTTGTGAACCATTATCTGATAAATTCTGTATGGGCTATCCGAAATTTTTATCTTCAAGTAGTGAAACAGGCCTACACACGGAACAAGAAAAACAAACTCCTTCCCTCGCAATCTATTGTTAGTAAACTTTTGGTCAACCTTTAGTAAATTGCGAGAAAAGTATTGTTATTCATCATCAATATCCGCTTCAAGTAACGTTGAACATAGGCCTGCCCCATGGATTAAACATAAAACCTTTTTAATATTAATACGGCTAACCCTTTTTGTATTCAATGATACTTTCATATACCTACATCACAAACTTGATCTGTACAATGGGACAAAAAGTTCCCATTGGACAGACTAACCATCGATCTGACCAACGGGAAAAGCAGAGCTGATCTGGACAATGGGACAAAAATTTCCCACTGGACAGACTAATCTAACCATCGATCTGACCAACGGGAATTCCAGATGTGCATCGTTCCAGCAGCGCCACGGGCTCCGATTTGCATATAAATTACAAATCGTGTAAAAATCGTCCTGATTTTGTCAATTCACAGGCTGCGGAAATAAAGGGGGGTGGCTCTACTGAAACTACGTCTTTCTAGCAGCATCTCATTAATTGCAACCGTGAACACCACTAAATTAGAAAGTAATTAAAGATGGCGCTACTAAATCTTAGGTACACCAGCAGCTCCACAGCTGCAACTTAGCAATTAGAATTTGGCACGGAAGTCTGATTGCACAGACTGTGTCATTTCTTTTTAATACACGTTAAAATATTGGAATATCCATAATTTATAAATCGTGTATATAGCACCTAGTATTAATACAAGTGATTAACCTCAAAAGTATTTTTTTATTTTTACAGGGGTGCCCTATGCAGCGTACGCAGTCAAAAAAATTCGACAAATGTCAGACATAAATACTGCTAGATTAGTATATTTTAGTTATTTCCACAGCTTGATGTCTTACGGTATCTTGCTGTGGGGAAATGCCACGGATAGAAATACAATCTTTGTTTTACAAAAACGAGCCGTTCGCGCAATTTATCAATTGAAACCTGCAGTGTCACTTAGAGATAGGTTTAAAGTGTATAACATTCTAACCTTTTCGTCACAGTACATTTTTGAAAATCTAATGTATGTCAAAAAAAATATAGCATCATTTAGGAAAAATAGTGATAAACATGATGTCAATACAAGAAATAAAGATAAACTTGCAGGTCACATAAGTCGCCTCCGCAAAGTCAGTAATTCATTCAAAGGGTTATGTATACGCTTTTTCAATAAGGTCCCAGTTGATATACAAAATCTTCCTCTCGATAAATTTAAAGATACTATAAAACAGAAACTAATTAACAAAGCATATTATAAAATATCAGACTATTTGGATGATAATCATCCCTGGACATAATCAGATTGTTCGCATGCCAGGCTATTTCACGATTAATAATGAAATATAAAAACCTTTATTGTAAATATTTATTATAAAAACGACGACCGATTGGTGTAGTGGATAGTGACCCTATCAGCGAAACCAACGGTTGCGGGTTCGAATCCCGCGACGGGTAAATGTTTGTGTGATGAATATGAACATTAATTCCTGAGTCATGGATGTTTATATAAATATTTATGTATGTTTATCCGTTATCTAGTATCCATAGCACAAGCTTTGCTTAGTTTGGGACTAGATGATTGGTGTAAGTGTCCGAAATATTTATTTATTATTATTATTTATTTATGTAAAATCAAAGCCTGATTTTAAAAGAGCAATACTTCGAGTTTCTTGCTTGTTCTTCTCAGGGGAAAATTGCATTTTGAACAAGCAGTAGCTTAAAAAATGTAAAATTGACTATTTTAAGTGTACTCTGTGTACCTACAAAATAAAGCATTTTTGACTTTGACTTTGACTTTGACTATGATTTGAGAAAATGTTGATTATTATTCAATTTGCCCCGTGCAGCTGTACTGGTAAGTAAGTTAAAATGTATAGGGTACCTGATTTGTTTATGATTTCTCTGGAACGATGAATGTTCCAATACTTTATTCATTATGTACAGTTCTAGGAAGACAAGAGTCTGCACCAATGTTACCTAATATATAATTTAGAGAGTTTTAATGGAAAAAAATAAGCCAAAATGTTTTGGCCGTTAGTCTTTCTGTATGTATCTGGGCCGTGCATTACTCCGGAACTACTGAATGAATTGAAATGAAACTTTGCACGATTTTCAGACAACGTGGTGGACACTGGAATCCTTTTATTCCGAAATTTTGCACGATTCTCTTGGAAGAGACGATGAAAGCCAAATTATGTAGGACTTAGTTGTAATTCATTAACGCATAGTCCGATTTTATTCATTCTTTTTTGTCATAAAGATTATTCCATAAATAATTCAAGGTCATCGGTGTTGTAGTTCAGCAATTGCATCAGATTACATTTACATTAGATAAGATAGCCAGTCCCCCAAGTGTTGGGGTTTCCGGGTCAGTACGTTTCCACCATCGACCTCATCTTCACTTAACATCAGGTGTGATTGAGGTCAAGTACCAACCCTTTGTTTATAAAAAAAAAAAACATGACAGCCCTCAGTAGGTCCAAATAACTTGAAACCTGGAATGTACAGGTACCTTTGAACGTACGGCTCATCTTAAGCTGGCATTACACTTCATCGTTTAACGGGTTTTTGCTTGTCCAATTTATATATCGAGTTCCACACGGACGAAGTCGTGGGCGGAAAGCTAGTTTAGAATAAAATCGGTAGCTACCTATGTGGGACTGCTGTACTAGGTATATTAATTCTGTGCTCCAGGCCCAGTATGCTACAAATGTGATTTTAATTGTCTATGACAATTCGTGATACATTACTGACAATATTAGACGAACTGTTATCTATCTTTAAAAATAACCAGCATTGTATGATAAATTGTCATGGTAAATTACAATTGTCACGTTTATAGTACAGGGCCCAGGGTTGTCAGGCAATTGCATTGGATAAGATAGTGTATGTCTATCTTTGGTATTCGGGGCAAATGCAAATAATGTTGATTACTGTTTAGGTAGCCATTGAAAGGCTGTAAAGTATTATCTGGCAACTCTATCTTTTATTATTGCTTTCTGTCATTTGAGAAGATTGTAACAATAATTAAAAATGAAGAAAACCAAAAGGTATTAAACGTAATATACATAAAGTGTTTGCCGTAAGGGTAGGCAGAGACCACACACTTTCACTTGCTGCGATCCTGACATACCTACCTCTTTGGCTTCATTACCTCTCATCAAGTTGTTCATACATGCTCGTAACAATATCATCCACATACCGGATGTTTTTTTTACCGTATATAGAAGTTATTGGCATGGTTAGGTAGTTTTAAGTTATTTTTTTTCAAAAACGCCCTCTACTGCCTGTGTTTGATATGCGACTGGCGAGATTTGTAGGGTTCCTGTCATGCGAAAATTGCTTGAAGATCATATTTTCTCCACGTTGTCTTTATTTATTTAATTATGTTGGTTTTTGTTCTATCTGGATGATTAATCATTTGTTTTTTCGGGGGTTTTCTAAATCAGCCCATCGCTAAGTCGAAGAGCTTGGTGTACTATCAGTGTTTTTAGCAATCACACCTGATGTTAAGTGAAGATGAGGCCGAAGGTGGTAGCGTACTGACCCAGAAACCCCAACACATTTGGGGGACTGGCTATCTTGTCTCTGACAACCGGAACACAACAATGCCATCAACATGGCTGTTTGGCGGCAGATTTAGATAAGATGGTGGTAGCTAGCCAGGCGGACATTTAAGATGCCCTACCACCAACCAAACCGAGTACTAATTATGTACCCCGCTGGGGATTGAACCCGCGACCTCCGAAACGTAAACCCACTGTTGTTTACATTGAGCCACGGAGGCGGTTAAATTTACATAGTATTTATTGTTTGTGTTCTTCTGTTTTATTTGTATGCACTGTGCAGTGAATAAAATGTTTATCTTATCTATCTAAAACGTCTATTCATAGTTGTTAAAGAATACTTTGACCAATTTTTTCGTCTATCACATACATTTTGGTCGATTTTTTATAAGGAACTACAGGTTTTTTTCCACGATTTTAAAATAGTATAGGTATTTTGACACTCCATAAAATATTGACAAAGTAGATCAAAGTTGGAGATTACCCTGTCGATCCCAAGGTAGTGGACAGGGGGAAAGCATCATACGAGAGAACGAGTACGACATTGGAGCCTTCAAGAAACGAGCCTACACCTTCCTCAAAGGCCGGCAACGCATCTGTGACCCTTTTGATGTTGCGGGTGTCCATGGGCGGCGGTGATTACTTTCCATCAGGTGACCCGCATGCTCGTTTGCCGCCCTCTTATATAAAAAAATAAAATAATAAAACATACTTTTAGGAACACCGCACCATGACGTACTAAACGTAACATACCATTATTCACACTTAATTGTCATAGTCATACATTAAAATTTTATCGATAGATAGTCTTACTAATTCATATTATCTGTTGATAATTTGTTGATAGTGTAATAAAGGGCCATTGTAAATTGTTCGTTCAACAATGGCAGTAACGCGGCGTGGCTATATATTTAGTGCTTTTTTAATTAGTGTGTTATGTGTACTATTGATTATTATAGCTCTGGCCAGTGATAGTTGGGTAAGTTGACATTTTGAATTGAGTAGAGGGACAATAAGATTACCCATTTCGGACCAGAACGAAAGACATGAAATGGACGGGGTCTGTTGCCCGTTTCATTCGTATTTCTCTTTGTTATGGAGATGAGGCGAATGTGGAAGGATATTCACCGGAAACCAGCAGCTTACTTTGGCGGATTGGCTAACTTATCTTTAACAACCGGAACACAACAATGCTATTAACATTGCTGTTTGGCGCAGACGTAGATAAGATGTTGGTCAGGCGGACATTTATAATGCTCTACCACCAACCTAACCGAGTACTAAACATGGGTGGGAACGTTACGTTACGTTTTCTAAACTCTTAAGTTGTTGACATTGACCCCAGTGATTAAAAGGTTGTAGGTAGTCATGATAATCTGGATCGATTTTTAAAATTTCTCCTATCTAAAAACATCAGACAGAATACGTCATTTTTGCCAACTTCCGAAAAGAAGAAGGTTATGAATTCGATAACTTTTTTACAAATAAAAATTTAGTTTGCAATGTTCGTATGTATGTTGTCCGTTTCAAAATTTGCAAAGCATTTTTTAACCACTTGCTGGTATCTGAGTGAGCTGAAATTTGGCACATTTATGTAAGTTTAGTGACAATGCAATATTATAATATCATCAAGCTGATCTGATGATGGAGCCGGGATGTAGGGACTAGAACTCTCTGATGGCAAATGGCAAGATAGTCGAATTTGGGCTAGTTTGTTTTGTTTCGCTTTCCATTACATATGATTACGAGGGTCTGAAGATGAAGCCAGAAGATTGCCACTGAAACTCCTTGACGGACTTTATATTACTCGTCTTTGTAATTATATCTGATATTCAAGATGGAGCCAGCTTAGTTTTAAATGTATTTTTAATAGAACTTATTTTAAATGTCCTATATTAGCAACATAAAACAGAAATTATTAGCAAAAGGCTATAAAATCACTGACTATTTCAATGATAAGCAAGCATGGACGTAGCTATCTTATTATTCATATAATTATGAAATCACAAATTGTAACCCATAATCTGTTTAAAAGAGCAACCCTAGATTTTCTTGTTCGTTCTTCTCTGGGGAGTGAGCATTGTGAATGAGCCGTAAATTTAAATGTAATATTAATACTGACGTTTTCAAGTGATAATTTTATCCTATGAAATAAAATATTTTGATTTGATTGGATATTCCCCGATATCTCTGCCTGTTGTTTTGTTTAAAAGATACTATGTATAGGTGATTCCATATTATGAAGCAGATCAGATGACTCATTCCGGATATAGAGAACGGAATCTACTGAAGTTGGCTGTCTTGCAAATTTTTGGTTGTTCAGTTAAACGTAGTTCGTTCGGATCCATTTTCTAACTTACTTTTAGTTGTAGACCCTCAGGACATAGTCGCAGAGGATCTATCAAGGTATCTAAGAAGGTATTCTTTCCTATGAAATTGGCGTTTTGTATGAAGAATTTCAATAAGACTGTTTTCTCCATACAAACATTTTTGTTTTTTTATTGGGAACGGCAAATCCAAATTTAGCTAAACTTTGTGTGTATTGTCGGATAACATTAAGTTAAGTAATGGCAGCGTTAATTTTTAAAAGTAACCGGTTTTTATAAAAGTTTCAGCGAATCTAAGAAACGATTATGGGAAGCACATGAAAAGAGCTCTGTTCAAATTTTTTTTATTATGTGATTTAGCCCAGAAATTAAAAAATGTATCATGTGAAACCTTGAAATAATATTCCATTTTCCAAATAAAAAACAAATTTGGATATCGCTTTGAAAATCGCAGGAATTGGTACATATGATTAACGAAGAAAAAAACTCCCAATTTCATAGGTAAAGACGCAATATAACGTGCACATTGGTTTATAGAAAAGTACCTAGGTAGTAAGGGATAATCGTATAGCACAGGCACCAGCAAGCACTCACAAGGTGGATGGACGTCCTGATAAAGGTCTCTGGATGGGGGAGGCATATGTTCAGCAGTGGGTGTCCTGTGGCTGATATAATGATGATGAAGGGATAATCTCATATCCGTAGTGTAGATATTATGATTATATCTTTGGTTTGTTTGGTGGTTGCAACTCTGACCACTAGACCAAAAGGTTGCGGGTTCGAATCCCGCTAGGGGCATATGTTTGTGTGATGATAATGGACATGTGTACCCGAGTTATGGATGTTTTTTTTTATAATAAGTATTTATTTACAAAAATAATGTGTTTATGTAGTATATCAACCATCTGGTATCCATAATACAAGCCTAGTTGCTAATGTGGAACTAGATGGCGCTGTGTGATGTACAAAGATATTTATTTATATTTATTAACTTGTAAGTAATAATTTTCAATTTTTGTCGTTATAAGTATAATACGTATCTATTTATATTCAATTAATGTATGTATTTATTTATTATATTAAAATTAGTTTACCGCGTACGCTACCTACATATGATGTGCGTAATGCTTCGTAACCCAAAGGTTGCCTGGAAGATATCGCTTTTAGTGATAAGGCCGCCAAATTCCACTATCCCCTTTTTCTTATTTTTCTTATTGTTGTACAATAAAGAATATTTTGTTTGTTTGTTATAAGGCGAAGCCGAACGTCATCACAGTTGGGCTGCAGCCTTCACATAAAGATTAATTAGATGCATTTTAGACGTCACTAAATACAGGATGTTTCAGATAGTAGCCAGCGCAACGGCGAGCGTGCAAACACAGGATAGCTCTATACGATATGGACTGTTTAGAGGAGAATGGGAACAGTTTCTGCTGATCACACCAACTTACAGCAGCATCGTTGGTAAGTCTCTGTATCATTACATTAGCCAAGGGCGGATCCAGACCTCGAGTCAGGACGTGCGTGATGCTAAAATTCCTCGCCTCCGTTGCTCAATGTAAACAACATTGGGTTTACGATTCGGAGGTCGCGGGTTCGATCCCCAGCGGGGTACATGTTTAAGTACTCGGTTTGGTTGGTGGTAGGGCATTTCAAAATGTCCGCCTGGCTAGCTACCACCATCTTATCTAAATCTGCCGCCAAGCAGCAATGTTAATTATTTTTATTTATTTATTTACATAGAATCAACAGCATTATTGCAGAAATTATATTATAGTAAACTAATAGGTACCAAACTTATGCCAATTAGTGATTCTCATTATGTTACCGACAGTGGTTATCGTTATAATGGAGTGGGTAACGTTTTAATTATAAAAGAATTAAGTAATATAAGCCAAGTAAAAATGTCAAAGCCATAGATCTATGTAACAATTAACTAATAAAAATAATGATGAAATACAATAAGTTGTCGCATGTGTACAAATTAACGACTTCGATTGTAGTGTCTGTGAGTATATGTGTGTGTGTGTGTGTGTGTGTGTACGTGTTTATTTGGTATGTACGGTAGTTGAATACTTTTGTTAACCTGCCACCGAGCGGCGCGTTAATAGCATTGTTGTATTCCGGTTGTCAGAGATAAGATAGCCAGCCCCCCAAATCTGTTGGGGTTTCCGGGTCAGTACGCTTCCACCTTCGACCTCATCTTCACTTAACATCAGGTGAGATTGAGGTCAAGTACAAATCCGTCTAGCATAAAAAAAAAAAAAAAACTTGCGAATTTTACTAATCTACTAAACTGGGTTGTTTCAGTGACATGCATACCAGAGCTAAACGCGTGTGCAGCTAGCTGTAAGACCAATGCGCAAGCCAGAGAAGAAGAGGTATATACATTTTTTATCGTAAGGACAAAAATAGGGCATATTAGGTAAGTGTAATAGAAGGTATTGACATAGGTAGTTTAATATTTTTTTTTTCAAAACTATCATAAAATAAAGCCCTAATTGTGTCATTTTTGACGGTTGCGTTTGCAGCCTATTCCACATAATTACATCATTAAATTAAATATTATAAAGAAAACTTGGAGAAAATATGAGTTACAATTAAATTTCGCGTGATAGGGAACCCTAAGAATCACGCCAGTCGCAAACCAATCAGCGGCCGGGAGGTGCATTTAAAAAAAAAAAAAAAAAAAACTACCCATACCAATAACTTCTATTTCACTTGGTTAATATGCCCTATATTTTTCATTACGGTAATAAAAACTCATTCGGTATAAAGCTGCCCGCCCACGGCAGGCAATCGGTGACCGATTTTTTATTTGGAAATTGGAACGTACTCATTGCAATATTTCAACGCCCACGTCTTACAAAAAATCGGCCACATCAATATCGACGATAAAAGTATTCATTCATTCATTCATTCATTTATTTTTATTGTGCATGGCGTTCGGGTTGTATATTTGCAGTTGTTGTAGCATTTCTTGCTTCACCAAACCCTACCTTTGCAGGTGTACACACAGTATTTTATAAGTAAGTTTATTTATGTAATTAATTTCACAAATTTAGTAGGTAATTACATTTACACGTTATTTATATTTTGTACAATGTCAATTGTTATAATAATAAGTAATAGCATAATAGTACAAAAAATAAGATTAAAATAAAACTCATTAAATTAATTAGTCCACAAATCAAAATATAGCTAATATCAAAATATAATAGCTAAGTCAATAAATCATTTGTCAACATGTTAATATTAGATAATTATGTGAAATAATAGAAAATCAGAATATTGAAAAGCTGTCAAAAGGAATCATTTTTGAATTCTAGAAATTCTTTTATACCATAGAAACATATATTGACGAAAAAATCGGCCGGATAATCGGTCCTACAAAAAGTCGTTAGTATGCCCCTAAAGGTGTTCACGTGTCAAGTGAACGTAAGAAAGATTCTGCAATTGTTTAGGAAAGATATAATAACTATAATACATAATGTAAATACAGGATTACAAGATATAAAAATACTCTTGCTGTTCATAGCAGTCGTTTACACAAAGTCACTAAGGCCCGTATTAATAAACCATGCTCAAGATTGAGAACAATCTTGTGACCGGTCTCAAGTAAACGTGTTGATTAATAAACTTAACTTGACACCTGAAAAGCACGTGCATACTCAAGCAGTACTCACTTGAGAGGTGCGCGTATTAATAAACGAAACTCAAGACTGTCATTCATTCGCCGCTGAGGCGAATACTAGAGAAGTGATCTCAGCTAAGTAGACCTCAAGATTGGTTTATAAATTAGCACGGAGTTTGAGATAGCGGACGCATCTCGGTTGATACAGCCTCTAGATTTGTATTGAGATTGATTTATTAACACGGGCCTAAGTCGTTCAAGGGACGATTATAACGCTTTTATAATAAGGTTAGACATACAAAATTTGCCTTTAAATAAATTTAACGCCCCATTAAACGGAAACTGGTGTCGATTCGGATGTACACCAACTAAACTAAACTAAAACCAGTTTTGGAGTGGTGCCTTTCTTCTGTGAAGAGTCTGCCTAGTGAATGAGCGATAATTGTATGACATGGAGATTTCAAATGTTATTTTCATAATTTACGAAAAAATAAATTTTAAATTTGTACCGAGACACGGCCTGTTTTCCACGGTCACGGCATTATCATCACCTTCGTCATGTTGTCAGCCATATGCCTCTCCAATTGTCTTCATCGCCGGTTTCTTTCGTCTGTACAGGGCCCGCACATTTCCCAAAAGCTTCAGACTATCTGAATGATTAAATCGTTGACGTTACCAAAGATTACTGCCTCACGGAAGTAGGTATTTATAACCAACTTCATTACTATCTAACTTCTAACTGACATTATAAATGCGAAAGTTTGAATGTTTGTTTGTTGCGTCAATCACGGTGAAACGGAAGATCAGGTTTGGATTTAATTTGGTATATAAGTAGAACATACCATAGATTAAAACAGGTTATTTTTTCCATAAAGTTAGTAGTTCCGGCGGGATAAACAAGTTAAGAATATCCGCGATAAAGTTATTCCATGCAGACGAAGCCGCGGAAAAAGCTAGTAAGATAAAATTTTATACCCCTGTCAAAACTCTGATATAAACATCCATAACTCTGGAATAAATGTTCGTATTATTCATCACACAACCCTTTACCCTTCGCGGGACTCGATGCTGCAACCGTTGGTTTTGCTGACACGGTCACTATCCACTACACCAAAGTAAAGCTTATGATTTATAACCGACTTCCAAAACCGGTTACCAGTTTTAAAAATACAAAAAAAAATTAAAAAAATGGGTTAAAGTTTACGACTTACTGGCTTAAGTGAACGGTCTTCTATCGCAAATTGACGGTCATCTCCAGTTCCAATGACACCTTGTACCATACACATGTTACAGGTCCGAGCAGCAGTCAACCTTACACGTACGAATCCTGCTTGCATTGCGATGACGATTATCGACGACGGCGATCCATGTAAGTACTATTGAAGACCTCACAGAACTTGTAATAAATATGTTGGAGATGGGGGTGGGCGTTGCTAGCGCTCGGGACGGTGCCGGCCTCGTGGTATAGGGTACTTCGGGCAATGGCGATATTATTGCAAGCTACTGTAGGCGAATAGGATATCAGAATGCAACTAGGAATTTAACAGAACGAGGTAATGGTCTGCCACGGATGGAACATAGGCCCGATAAACCTAAACCTTCAAGGTGGCACTTACAGACTAATTACCCACAGACAACGTATTCACATTCAATTATGATCATGAAACTTGAGATGCTTACTGGTGAATGGTAAACATTTGCACGGCCCCTCATGCCATAAAACTTGGCCCTCGTATGCAGTCTATGGAATTCAGCCGGAGTAGTCTACAATTCCTCCTTGCTCAAATTCCATGACCAACTCACCGGATTCTTCCAAGCGTTGGTGATAGTAGGTAATCATAGTCACTCACGGTCGTTGATGTGTTAAGTGGTCCGACCCCTTTGACGGCTGGTAGCAAAGTGCGTATCATTTTTCGATGTGCAGACCCTATATTACTGATATCTAAATCTGCCGCCAAACAGCAATGTTGATAGCATTGTTGTGTTTCGGTTGTCAGAGATAAGATAGCCAGTCCCCCAAATAAGATGAGGTTTCCGGGTCAGTACGCTACCACCTTCGGCCTCACCTCTGATGAACTTTTGTCACCTATAATTATCTCTGTCGCTATTTAGCTTAGGTACAATGGGATTGACATATCCAAAGGGATAAAAATCTCAAAATAAAGTAAGATTAAAAAAATAAATCACATCTCATGTTAAGTGAAGATGAGGCCGAAGATGGTAGCATACTGACCCGGAAACCCCATCTTATTTGGGGGACTGGCTTATCTCTGACAACCGGAACACAACAATGCTATTTACAATAAATAACTTTGTATATCAATAAGTAGTATTTAAATTAATACCAAAAACTATTTTTTCCAGTGGAGGTAGCGCCAGTGATATCATTTGCTTTCTACGTGTGCCTACTGGTGGTTGTGTTTGCCCACTTACTGTCCGCAGTGGCCTCAGCTGGTCTTGCTATCATCAACGCCACCAGGAACCCCACGGAACCCATTTGCGGACTACCTGGTAAGTTAAAATACCATCGAAAATATCTGTTTTTGTTCATATCAACATTGGAACTGTATTTATTTAGAGATACATAATGATTTTAGAGGTCGTGACTCGGCGGTTAAGACACGGTCTCCCAATTTGGAAGGTCTGTGTTCGATTCCCAGGCAGGCCATGGTTGCCAATGAGTTTTTAAATTTAATTTAATTACTCATGTGCATTTATCCGACTGCTCTTAAACGGCGATGGTAAACATCGTGTCCCAATCGTCGACACGTCCCCATCGTCGTAAAGCCAATGTTATTTACATTGAGCCACGGAGGCGGTTAAATGACTGACATGATGACAATGATTACATATAATGAAATGTATCAGTGATCCCTAAAACTAGAACGAAAAACACGTCACTCCTTAAAATTAATACCAAGTTGATTAATTTACTTCCAATAGTAAACATTAGCACAGACTTCCAAAGATATTTTTTCTTATCGGAATAATCACGACAGTAAACATAGAAAGTAACTGATTAACTGATACGAGTGAGATTAGTTTAAGTAACTATTATGTATGTTTACTTAGGTTAAGCTACGATAGGATTGTCATGTCCTGATGGATAGAAATCCCTATTTATTTGGGATTAAAAAAAATGACTGATTGATAATATGAGCATTTCAGTAAAGTATTTGTACTTTGTAGTGGCTGATTCGACAGATTACAAAATTAAAGTTAAAATAAATAATGGAAACGTCGTCCAGACCTCCTGTTTGGGGCATAGACCCCAACACACTGGCCGCGTTGCCTCGCTGAACACTTAGACTAAGACGTTGAGCGAGAAAAGCCCGAAGATCAGACGAGGCCGGAACCAAGTTGAGAGATCGTGGATGAACTTCTGAGTGTCCGATGATGTCACGGCCTATAGTATCTACAGCAAGCCCCACAAACTCATGGTTACTGAGTAACCGCAGCCCTGAGGATGCCGAAGTGTCGACGCATGTGAATGTCTGTCCCAGTAACCATGGCACCAAAGTCGAGCAGTCCGGCCTCTTGCTATCGGCTCTACACAAACAGCATGGCTCGAGGGACGCGGGAACACCGTCAATAGCAAGGGCGATACGTATTAAATCATTAAGGCGCCATGACGATAAGAATGGCCAGCTTTTTTGCTACACGAAAGGTCGTGACGCCCGTACCTAATGGTCCACACACCATATTAACTTCTGAAGAGTTTACTTAATATGTATTAACATGTCTTGTTGTAAACAATTGTTGGTAAACGTTGAAAAAAAAAATTTCCGCCGCAGGGACAACGTCGAGCCAGCGTCGATTCTGAGGGTGTTAGATGTGTTCACACATTGTTTTGTGTGTTTTTAGGAACCTGTGTCTGTCAGAGGCTTAGCTCAGAGGCTCTCAGTACTAGAAAGTTGTAATTTGGAATGGGTATAAATATTAATCACGCTGACAGAGAGATATAATAAAAGCTTTATGCTGAGTTGGAACCTATTTCAGTTGGCTTTACTATTATTAATGTAATCTTTTATTTTTATTTTATTATTTTAACCGCGTCTGTGGCTCACTGTAAACAACATAGGGTTTACGAACCGGAGGTCGCTGGTTCGATTCCCAGCGGGGTACATGTTCTCAGAGATAAGATAGCCAGTTCCCCAAATATTTGGGTTTCCGGGTCAGTACGCTTCCACCTTCGCCCTCATCTTCACTTAACATCAGGTGTGATTGAGGTCAACTACTAACCCGTTGTGCATAAAAAAAATTTAACATTTTCATATTAGAACACTGTAAACTGAACAAATGTTTTTCTTTATTTTTTTCTTCATTCTTTCTTGCTATTTATTCTCAGGCTGCCTGTGGGTGAACGTAGTGACAGCGGTGTTAGGTATCAGCGTGATGCTGATGTTCGGTATCTACTGGGCAGTGACTGACCTGCAGGATCACCTGGCGTTCTCGTACTTTGCTGTGGGGTCCTTCGTGCCGGGGCCTGCACTTGGATTCTCTTACTGGTACGATTAACAATCTCTGTCGTATTGAGGAATATAAATATTAATAATTGAATAGCATATAATTGGCAAAACAACCGACTCCAGATCTTAAACAAATTTAAATTAAATTATTCATTTATTTCGCTTAACAAACACATTTATAGGTACTCAGAGTACACTTAACCGCCTCCGTGGCTCAATGTAAACAACATTGTGTTTACGATTCGGAGGTCGCGGGTTCGATCCCCAGCGGTACATGTTTAAGTACTCGGTTTGGTTGGTGGCAGGGCATTTGAAATGTCCGCCTGGCTAGATACCACCATCTTTTCTAAATCTGCCGCCAAGCAGCAATGTAAATAGCATTGTTGTGTTCCGGTTGTCAGAGATAAGATAGCCAGTCCTCCAAATGTGTTGGGGTTTCCGGGTCAGTACGCTTCCACCTTCGACTTCATCTTCACTTAACATCAGGTGTGATTGAGGTCAAGTACCAACCCGTTGTGTAAGAAAAAAAAAGAAACTCAAAATAGTCAATTTTACATTTTTTTAAGCTACTGCTTGTTCAAAATGTAATTTTCCACTGAGAGGAACAGTTCCTCTTCCTTTTCTGGGCTCGGTTAATTATGTAATATATGTATGATGTTATGTATGTATGTATATTAGAAACTTTCAAGTTTTTACAGCAATATGGGGCTTTGTGAGAATAATTAAACCGCCAAAACTTGGCAATGGAACCGACTTCAGGCAGTATGCCAATAATATGTGAGGATTTCCCTCAATTCCTCATTGATCCCATCATCAGAATAGGATTATAACGAACATACGACCACTCTGGAAGTATGTCGTATTAAATAAAAAAGAATTTTCCGAATGGGTTCATAAATGACTGAATTCTTAGGTAACAAACATAAAAAGAAAAGTGTACAATCGATTTGATAACCTCCTTCTTTTTGATGTCGGTTCAAAAAGGATTATAAAAGTTTGTCAACGGTGAAGCCTCAGGGCATGAGTTCTGTTGGAACTTGACCATTTTTTTTTGTTCCAGGTTACTATTACCGGCTATAGTGTGCTCTATATCAAACGTGTTCCTCATCCAACTGAGAAAATATCTGTTAGAGAGAGACCCGCCACCACCAACAATTAAAGTAGACAATCATTCCGACGGCACCATATTCTTATACTAAAAACTATTTAAGGTTTGGAAGAATCACTTCATTACGGACTCTTATCTTATTTCATCTCATCTCATCTTAAAGTAGCCTGTGTCCTTCTCCAGGTCCCATCTACCTTTCTGCCAAATTTCAATACGATCGGTTTAGGAGTTAAGACAGTGACACACTTTCACATGCAAGAATACACAAAGTGGAATTTTGCTATATTTATAAAGTCAAAAATGTGCTTAAATAGTGCTATTTAAGCTTGAATAAATAAGTTAAAGTATATAGTGCTCATAGATAACAAATAGTGCCACTGTAAAGAGATTTTGTTCTTAAACTACAGTGGCACTATTTTTGGGCACTATTAATAAATAATAAATAATTTATTTATAAAACATCATTGGGTTTACGAACGCAGGTCGCAGGTCCGATCCCCAGCGTGCCGTACTCGGTTTGGTTGGTGATCTGGCATTTTAAATGTCTGCCTGGCTAGCTACCACCATCTTATCTAAATCTGCCGCCAAGCAGCAATGTTAACAGCATTGTTGTGTTCTGGTTATCAGAGATAAATAGCCAGTGCCCCAAATATATTGGGGTTTCAGGGTCAGTACGCTTCGACCTCATCTTCACTTAACATCAGATATGATTGAGGTTAAGTACTAACCCGTTGTGCATAAAAAAATCATATTTTATCAGATAACAGAGATCCATCAAATCAAATTTAATCATTTGTTAGCGCAAACTACATTACATTCAATTGTTATTTATACTATACATTATTATCACAATATCATCATCATTATAAATTATTAATTATTGAAATAAAATTGCAATATTTTATTACTTTACTATTTGGCACTATATAAGCACAATTTTTTGATATTATCAAAATAAACTGAATTCCACTTTGTGCATTATAGATTCACGTACCTACATAATAATTAAAGTGGCGGACTTGGCTCTTTGAGACACCCTGATCTATTTATATTGAAATATACAATATCGCAAATCTATTTTTTAAGGTTAAGTTAAATAAATTATATTATAATTTAAGAAATTGTATTATTATTATTCACATTGCTAAACTGAAACGTGGTTGCTCACTATGGGCCTCATTAGAAGGCTCAAGGTCACCCAAAGGGCAATGGAGATATGCTATGCTCGGAGTCTCCCTGCGGGATCGAATCAGAAATGAGGAGATCTGCAGGAGAGCCAAGGTGACCCATATAGCCAGATGAACTTAAGTGGCAGTGGGCGGGGCACATTGCTCGTATGGGCGGAAAGGTTCTCGAGTAGCGACCAGCCCTTAGATGACGTAACTTAATCTGTATCGTATCTGTAACCAATGAGAAACCGTCAAATTGCCGAGCGAGCGGTGAGCCAACCAATCACATGTCAGAACGTAACCGATGACGATAACGATGAAATTATATAATAGAACCCCTGGCACCAGAAGACGCAGCGTGGGCAGACCCCCCCACGAGGTAGACCGACATTTGGTAAAGATCAAGGGAAGCTGCTGGATGCAGGCAGCGCAGGACCTCGCCAACTTTAGGAGATGAGCCCAAGAGGATAGGAAAGCAGGTAATGAAACTCTGGAAGTTTTGCGGATAGCCAGCGCCCTAAACTTGATGGGTAGGGAGGAAAATTGTGTGTTTGTGTGTGTGAGAGAGTGTGTTTGTGTATTTGATGACCGTTTGGTGTAGTGGACAGTGACGAATCATGGACGCTTATATTAGGCCCTTACTTATGAAATTGGCGTTTTGTATGAAGAATTTCTTTAACACTGTTTTCTCCATATAAACATTTTTGTTTTTTTTTTTGGGAACGGCAAATCTAGATTTATCTAAACTTTGTGTGTATTATCAGATAACATTAAGTTAAGTATAGGCAGCGTTAATTTTTAAAAGTAACCGCTTTATAAAAGTTTCAGCGAATCTAAGAAATGATTATGGGAGGCACATGAAAAGAGCTCTGTTCAAATTTTTTATTATGTGATTTAGCCCAGAAATTAAAAAATATTTCATGTGAAACCTTGAAATAATATTCCATTCTCCAAATAAAAAACAAATTTGGATATAGCTAGCATTGAAAATCGCAGGAATTGGTACATACGATTAACGAAGAAAAAAAACTCCAATTTCATAGGTAAAGATCCAATATAAATATTCATGTAGTATCCTGTTAAGTACAAGCCTTGCTTAGTTTGGAACTAGATGATTGGTGTGATCGAAATATTTATTTATTTAATTTTACAGTAGAACTGTTAAAACTAGGTCAGTCAAAAGGGTCAAACCCAAAACAATGGCTGCAACCCACACTGCTGCTCTAGAGCCCATCTGTGTGTACTGAATTATTCATGTCTACCCTATTTAAAATTTATAGTGTACCAATCTAATACGAAACGATATTCTCGGCATAGGAATGATTGCATGCAAATTGGGGTTGACGCTCACTACATGAGAATCTATTGTGGTGTAAGTGAAAGACCTAGTCCACATTCTCTCTTACAAGACTTGGAGATTTTTTTTTATGAACAACGGGTTAGTATTTGACCTCAATCACACCTGATGTTAATTTATTGATTTTATTTATTTACATAGAATCAACAGCATTATTACAAATTCTTATTCAGAAAACTAATACCAAACTTATGCCAATTAAAGATTCTTATTATGTTACTGACAACGGTTACTTTAACATTGAATGGGTAATGTTTTAATTAAATTACAATAAAATTCGTACTAATACATTATTAAGTTAAGTGAAGATGACGTCGAAGGTGGAAGCGTACTGATCCGGAAACCCCAACACATTTGGGGGACTGGCTATCTTATCTCTGACAACCGGAACACAACAATGCTATTAACATTACTGCTTGGCGGTAGATTTAGATCAGATGGTGGTAACCAGCCAGGCGGATATTTAAAATGCCCTACCTACTTAATCCGATGTGCATAAAAAAAAAGCGGATCAATTAGTTGAAGAAGCAATGGGCAGGATACGTAATGCAGGTGGGCTAATGTTTTAGAGAGGGGTGGAGTGTGTGTGGGCGGATGGCTAACATAACATCGATGCGAAGTAGAATCGAGCTATTCCTGTCACTCGTCCCACAAATCCGAGTTTAGAGTAAAGCGCTGTTCGTTCGGCACGAGATGGCCGGTCATCCATCATCTCGGCGGACGGACGCGTATTGCTCGAAGCCTGATGGGAAATTAAAAATAGCAGCCCTGATTGCTACCCTATTACGGTCGGGACACGTTAAGTAGCCATCAGTGTGCTGATTAATGGGAATTTCTATGAAAAATTATACCCTATGACGTGTTGCCTTAGTTTTAGATTGGCCCAAAAATAGTTTTAATTAACATTATCGCTGGAGGTATTTGTTTGGTATAGTGGTTAAAAATTCTGACTGCTATACCAAAAGGTCACGGGTTCGAATCCCGCTAGGGGCATATGTTTGTATGATGAATACAGATGATACAGAGATATGTTTTTCATTTATTCATGTATTTATTTACAAAAAAAAATGTATTTGTGTAGTTTACAACCATCTGGTATCCATAATATAAGCCTAGTTACTTAGTGTGGAACTAGATGGCGCTGTGTGTATGTGCAAACATATTTATTTATTTGAAAGCGACACCTCCCTCTGGATTGTTAAAATATTTTTTTACCCGACAGTCTCAAAAAGGAGCAACAATCGATACAAAACAAAAAGTAGTCATATATAGCTAAAAAGAGAAATACAAATTTCAAATAAAATGCGAACAATGCTGTGACGCGTTGCGTCGTGCACAAATGGGTTAGCACTCAGCTCATGCTACCTCGTATCACAGGGCTGGTTTTCATTACTCCCCAATTTATTTTTATTAATTTAATATACTCACCTAATTTCATTTTAACTTGTTATCAATCAAATTATTTGACTTAGTTGAATGTGGTGTACTGTGAGATAATAAATAAGTAAGTGACGTACAACATTTGTTACAAATATACAGGGTGAATTTGAATTCGTGTAATTCCCATTACCCGGTGACGCTACTCTTCATTACGAACAATTTTCCACTAGGAACCATAGCCGAATTCGATCAAAAATTCCAATCAGGAATGGAGTCCCCAGACGACAATTTATTGTTGGACTCCCATACTAAAGGTAGTTTTAGAATGGTTTGCTTTGTATGGATAATCGAAAAATTCTTGATCGAATTCGACTATGGTTCCATGGGGAAAATTGTTCGTAACCAAGAGTGGCGTCACCAGCGAATTCAAATTCACCCACTTAACAAGTTTGCATTCATGATGCGGAATACCTTCGCCAAATTGTACAAAATGTGACGTTATAGAAGACGTTTTCCATATCTTGATGGAGTGTGTCCGGAATAAAGCATGTAGAAGACAAATTAATATTACATATGGCCATCCACTTGAAGCTGTTGGGGGCTGTTTTATTGTATTGGCATTCCCTATATCCGAAATGGCCAGGGCAATATATAAATTAGTCAGAGTCGGTATAAATAATAGGGTGTAAATATTCACTGAGTCATTACAGAGCGACATAGTCATTGTGTTGGCGCCATCTATTACCTTTATATTGAATTATTTTCTGTCTCACACTCCCACCCTGCCCTAAGCGTGCATTACCAAAAAAGGACATTAGCGCCGCACCTGTACGTTATATTTGAACTAATTAATATAAGTTCAGTCGCATCGCAAGCAAGATCCTTTTTTTTTTTGTTTCTCGAGGGGAAATACGTTTACCCATTCGACCCGCCGCTGTGGGGCAGCGACGGGGATATGTGGGACTCCCCGCTCCAATGACAGGAGCGGGACTACCCACTAAAACCCCCCGGCGACCTTCCTCGGCAGTAGGGAGGACCTGGGAATGCATAAGCGGCTCCAGGTCGTCCCCCGCCCCGCCTCCCCTCACAAGGGGAGGCCCGTTCCCGGAAAGCGGCTAGCGCGCCCTCCGCGGGGGCGCTGTCGAGCCTCACACCGCGATCAGCGAGCGGTATGAGGCGCGAAAGGGCTCGATGCGACGACACCCCCCCGGTCGCTCCGGGGGGTGTCATCCTCTCCCGGGTCGCGTCCAGCGGCTACATCGCCCCGAAGATGTAGCCGCCCGCAACCCCGGGCGACGTGCAGGGGGGCTAGCGAGCGTTGCCGCCCCCCCGACGTCGCCTCCTGCGAGCGGGATCGGCCCTCTCCCGATCGATCGATCCTGGATGGACAGCGCTGACGCATCTCCATAATAACAAATAATCGCAGAATGCGCCAGTGTTGCGGTGACGATAGTTACCGTCCTGAACGTCTACGTTGAGGTGCCTAAAATACTAAAATTGACATTACTTAAACCCATCGCGAGTGTTCCCAGCAGGAGACCCTGGAATGCAGTGAATCTGTGACTGTGTCGTTCGTACGTGATATCTCCAGGTATTCGGCATCTTCATCAAGGTCAGTGCACACATCCTTTCTCCATAATTACCATCTTTATTGTGAGACACTCATCGCAATCAAAAATACAGTCCACTTTCTACAAAATTAAAAATTGATAATTTAGGCCCCTCCACATTGAAATGACTAAGCTCTTTAAATAAGATTGAAAAAAAATTAAAAAAAATCACCCTGTATAAATAGTAATGATAATTGTTTTGTAGAAGGACAGTTGAAGGGTTGGAAAAGGATATACCACGTGAAAATGTAAATAAATTCTAGTCCACGTGGGCGGAAGTCAGTAATAAATAATAAGTAATGTTACAGATACGAAGGTTCGATCCCAGCCGTAAACCCTTACGGTTCATAAACCACGAAAATAAAGGGACAAACGGTCGCTTGGGCTTCGATTATTATACTTTTAACCCCCAACGAAAAACGACAGGTTATATGTGTTTGACTGTGTCCAGTTTTTGTCCGGAAGTAATAATAAATAATAAAAGGTATTTATTCGTCACAAAGTTAATTTAACAAGTATTAATTGATAATAAATTAGGTCAAACTGTGATGAAAAGGGAGGGACTCAGCAGATTTGCTGATTTTCAGTCCCCCCCCAAGTAGAGTAGTTGCTGCCACCAAGGAATTAATTACTATTACTCTATGAATAAATTTAAACATTAACTAAAAGTAAACAAAAACAAAAATCTATATCTAAAATCAACTCAAAAACACTGCAAGTGATGTACCATAAAAAGCTAGACTCGAGAAGGTATCATATAGGTAGGTATTTGGTAAAATTTCAATACTTATGTGTGATAGTGCGAGTGAATTTAATTGTTCTCAAATTATTATTACTAATTTAACAAATTTAAGTCATATCCGAATCATACTGGCAGAGAAGCACCCGTCCAAGAAACTATGTATGTAAGGTAAAATGCACACGTTACATGGTCAGGTGTGAAGTTTTTCGAAAGGACCATAAATGCATGCGGTTTTTTGTTTATGTAATTACCACATTTTACATTCCCTCTTGAGAGTGCGTAGTGACCACGTTTGAAGTATCTCGGTAATGCGTGATAGATAGCTAAAACATTTATTCACTGCACAGTACATACAACCAAGAAAGAAAGAAAGAAAGAAAAGAAGAAAGAAAACATTTATTTAGCTTACAATGGGCACGTACATGAAAATTTTAAGATAACAATGCTAAATCATAATAATGCAAGCTGATGGTGGTGGTACGACTTGAGTGTTTCTTTTTATATTAAACTAACTTTTCGACCGCGTCTTTGCCTGCGTGGAATAACTTTGTCGCGGATATGTTTAATTTCTTTATCCCGCGGGAACTATTTATTTTATCGGGATAAAAAAGTAATGGATTAATCCAGGGTATGTTCTACTTATATACCAAATTTCATCCGTTCATTGAGCAACAAACGAACAAACAAACATCCAATTTATAATATTAGTTAGATGCTAAACTAGGGGATAGGTTCTTAGCCATGTGTGACAAAAATCGCTAACGTTCGTTTTTAACACAGTTTTTGGTGTATTTCGATGATATCCTCCTCCGTGGCTCAATGTAAACAACATTGGGTTTACGATTCCGAGGTCGCGGGTTCGATCCATGTACCAGCGGGGTACATGTCTAAGTACACGGTTTGGTTGGTGGTAGGGCATTTTAAATGTCCGCCTGGCAAGCTACCACCATCTTATCTAAATCTGCCGCCAAGCAGCAATGTTAATAGCATTGTCGTGTTCCGGTTGTCAGAGATAAGATAGCCAGTCCCCCAAATGTGTTGGGGTTTCCGAGTACGCTTCCATCTTCGACCTCATCTTCACTTAACATCAGGTGTGATTGAGGTCAAGTACCAACCCGTTATGCATAAAAAAAAAATATCATAGTAATTCGAGGGTTTTAAATTTTGTTTTTTACATTTAACATTAAACTCGAGAATAGGTTCTTAGCCATGTTTGATAGAAATCGGTTAAGTTGTTTCGACGATTTTAACACAGTTGATTTGGTTTATCGGGATGTTTTATTTATCTATGTTTAATTAAGGTTTTTTATCCATTAGGACAGCAATCCCATCGTAGTTTAGCTTGAGTAAACCTAAGCGTATAATGTAAAGGTGATTGGGATCTCCCAATCACAAATCTGAGTCCAGCTTTAAAACGATGCTAGTACATAACATTTAGAACCATTTGAGACACGGTTGTCTTAGATGAAGTCCGATTATTTTTTTTCTTTATTCTTTATTACACAAGAAATACAAACAGATTACAGTTTGAAAATGTGTACTAAGGTTTTTAGCCAATATTTTGGCGAAAAATCTCGAAAATTTTACAGTTGATTGCTATTAATTGACAAATTGAATGCCTCGTGGATTCTTTTTATTCAATTAATTAAAGCAACTTGTAAGCGATCTAACAAACAAAGGAAACCACGGCCAAATGGTTCTAAATCTACTACTGGTACTAATGGTACTAGCAATCACCCTAATACTAATTAATTAATAAGAACAAGGCAATCACTGATGAGAAGCTGTCACCAATTGGTACGCCATGCCTGTGAATACACGGGTATGGTCATTCATGCCTGTGAATACCATGAACAAGGTCCAGAATGTAGAAACAAATTTTCAGGTGGAGATACCGCAGAGAATCCAATCGGACGATGCGGTACCGAAGCCTTTCAGAGAGACATCATCTAGTTTACGGACTGCGTATTTTTTTAACAAAAATTAAGATGTTTATCTATACGTAATGCTTAAGCTCGTGATACGACTTGCAAATTATGCATATATTATGTGTTACTCAATAAATACTTTTTAATCCCCGACAAAAACGATGATTGTTATCCTTTCTTTCTAATTCAAAAAAACGTCACGACCCTTATCTCACATGGGGATATCATTAAGAGCTTAATGCTGGAAATAACATTACGAAAATTGTACATATCTAATATGTTACCCGATTGTAAATAGCAAAATGGTACTAGATTACTTAAATTTTATTAGATTTGGATTTTTAAGAGTATCATACTCTTTTGTTTCCAACCGAAAACATTGTTCACTTCTCGGTTAAGACAGGAGGTTAAAGTTGTTGTAAAATATGTTCTGTGGTTGATCCATACAGGTCCGCCTAGTATGGGGATCACAGACAATCGCTACTAGGTATACCATTACAACAATAGAAGCCATGTAAAACAAATATAGCATCTAATTTGTTTCGTTGTTGTGAAATAAATATTTTTAAATTTATTTCCATTTTACAAATGCATATGTGACAGGCGAGCTTATCGCCGTTAAAACATGTAAATCTATTCATGTTTTTTGGTGGAAAGTCTCTTAGTCTTCTCTTACGACACCCACGGGAAGAGACCGGTTGGTTCTATTCTTTTTAAGACCTAAACCATATCCATAACGTTGTACTGAACTCAAGCCAAAAATAGACCTCTCCAAGAATTTTAATAATGTTATTTTGAGGATATTATATAAGATTATCCAATACCAACATCAGATAGGAAAATAAAAATAGATTTATTACGTACCTACCTCGTCCACGAGCAAATTTATGAAAGCTTCAAGTCCTAATTTAATCATTAGAAACTCTGCTAGTACACCAAATGGTCGCGGGTTCGAATCTCGCTAGGGGCATATGTTTGTATGATGAATATAGACATGTGTTCCCGAGTTATGGATGTTTTTCATTTATACATGTATTTATTTACAAAAAAAATATATTTGTGTAGTTTATCAACTATCTAGTATCCATAACACAAGCCTAGATGCTTACTGTGGACCTAGATGGCGCTGTGTGTTTGTGCAAAGACATTTATTATTATTATTACTGAAATAACAAAATATCGAGACTGACATAGAATCTACTCGAAGCACCGCAAAGTGGGGCAGTCGCATTCGATATTACTTTTCGATTAGCAAAGTTAACCAAAGTTCTGATGCGGTCAATCTACCTACTCCCAGCATAGGTTATTATTTAACAGTGTGGGTGAGCAATAAGTAATGATTTTGGCATATTCGTATTGTTACAATGTGCTACAGAGAATTTAACATATTTTTGGAAATCGACCATTTTTTCGAAGCTCATAGCTAGGCGAAGATTGGAGATAGATAAAAAGAATAAATGCCGAAGTAAGGTTTCATTATGTAGTACAACAAAATTTCGTACGACGCATCGTTTTCGAGATGTAAGCAAAAAACGGGAGCTTCTTTTGTGCCCCTTTTGTGGGGGGGGAAGGACTTTTAGTATGTTGTCCGACCTAGGACAAACAGTTTTGGTAGGTGGTAGGGCATTTTAATTGTCCGTCTGGCTAGCTACCACCATTTTAAGTCTAGTAAGTAAATCTGCCGCCAAGCAGCAATGTTAATAGCATTGTTGTGTTCCGGTTGTCGGAGATAAGATAGCCAGTCCCGCAAGTGTGTTGGGGTTTCCGGGTCAGTACGCTTCCGCCTTCGACCTCATCTTCACTTAACATCAGGTGCATAAAAAAAGTTGCATAAAAAAAAAGAATATGAATCGTTTATTTGACCCATTTAGCGACACACACTACATGTTGTAATTAGGTTCTCTAGTACCTCCCGTATCTAGTTCTAGTAGCTTAGGGCTTGGGCACAAGAACACAGGGGTGCTTTGGGCGTCCTAAGGAGTGGAGCGAAGTAAGTACCACCATTTTAATAGAAGACATTTATTGTCTATGTAATTTCATAGACTTAATTATGTAATTTCTTAGTAAAAAAAAGACGACCGATTGGTGTAGTGGATAGTGACCCTGTCAGCGAAACCAACGGTTGCGGGTTCGAATCCCGCGACGGGTAAATGTTTGTGTGATGAATATGAACATTTATTCCTGAGTCATGGATGTTTATATAAATATTTATGTATGTTTATCCGTTATCTAATATCCATAATACAAGCTTTGCTTAGATTGGAACTAGATTATTGGTGTAAGTGTCCGAAATATTTATTATTTATTAATATTATTATTATTAATTTCTAATACAGGTCGCCTAGCTTAGGTCTAGCAATTTCACAAGATAGATATGCACTAAGCTCGAACACGACGATTGTCTATCGCGGTATAGGTACACGCGTATACTAGGTTTATTACTTTGCCTTGCAAAGCTTTAGTCTTATCATAAAATAACTAAATAATTTTTCATTTTACAGCTCCCACCAATCTGCACTGGCCCTATGTGGACGCGTAGTGGGAGGGTGTGCCCCAACAGTGGGATCGTGTCAGGCGGATGATGACGAACAATCAACCACAATTTAATTAATTACCAGCGAACTGCGATATTTATGTCGGCAATTTTCATAAATTGTTTTCTCTTTTGCGGTCATCGCGGTGGCGAGATGCGAAATGATATTAATAATTAATTATTAAACGTGTGTCAGAGAGAAATCAGGTTCTTTGTGCATTACTTTAATTTCAATTTGTTTTTTGTCATATTTGTGAGTACACGTCGAATTTATTCATCGGTACAGAAAAGTCTCGTTAACGTTTTTGGTTTTGGTTTAGCTGAAGTAAAAAATGGTATCGCGCTATTTTTAGTGAACGATTATATCGTTGACGCTACCAAAGTAAAACCAAACCCGAAATGTTTAGAGCTAACCACGAGTTTTAAAAAAAGAACTAGTTTAATTTCCGTTTAAATGATTAGCGCGATGTGAAATGTGCTTAAACGTGACATTTTTGTTAGGGTTTAATTTAATTATGGTGATTGTTGTGTCTCTATAATGATGTGTTGATGGTTTGTGGTTTCACCTGACTTCAATTATGTCACTACCAAAGACTCTGTAATTGCCTGTATTATCCACATCACTCTTAATAATGCTAAGGTTTATAACAAGTGGGTGTTCATTTCAAAATATTTTAACGATTAACGATGAAATGACAGACAACGCCTTTGTACTTATTTTTAAATTAGACATAATAATTTTGTAATTTTTATAAAGTACAATACACTACAGTACAGTACATTGAAAGAGCTCTGTTAAAATTTTTTTAATTATGCGATTTAGCTCAGAAATTAAAAAATATTTCATGTGACACCTTGACATAATATTCCAATATCCAAATAAAAAACAAATTTGGATATAGCTTTGAAAATCGCAGGAATTGGTACATATGATTAACGAAGAAAAAACTCCAATTTAGATAGATAGATAGAAAAATCGTTTATTTGTATCTCCAGTCACACACATACCATGGGTATAGGTAGGTACATTTCATAGGTAAAGACCCAATATTAAGTACCTATATTCCATTTTCGGATAGACTACCAATACTATATTTCCAGCACAAATACCGTTAGAATCCCAGGCGAGGTTATCAGTCTCAATTAATTAAAACAGTTTGTATTAAGGCGAAGTGATGTCAGCGCAAAAATGTTGATTTCACGAAATCAATTTCACGTGAGAGATTCTATCGGTTCCGTTTCTTCGTAATTTAGTAACATCCGCTGTGAACAATTTCACAAAAAAAAAGACAAATACTTACACTGGTAATAAATAAATATTACGCACACTTACCACCAATCATCTAGTCCCAAACTAAGCAAAGCTTATGCTATGGATACTAAATAACGGATAAACATACATAAATATTAAATAAACATCCGCATGACTCGGGAATAAATGTTCGTTTTCATCACACTTTTTCAATCTTTACCCCTTTCGGGATTCGCACCCGCAACCGTTGGTTTCGTTGACATGGTCACTATCCACTACACCAATCGGTCGTCAAATATTGTACATTATATGCAGAATTTCTTTGCACAAGTAATTTCCTAACATAAAAATTTTAAGTTTTAAATCTTATATCACCCTTGAAAATCACGTCACTTTTGAAAACCCCCGAGAAAGGAAATGATTGTATCATCCAGATGAACCAAATTTATTAAGAGGGTTTATATCGTCCAGTGGAGTCCTCATTGGATAAACTAAGATTTCTTTTTAAATACAGAATAAATCAGAAAAATCGTTCTGACCTGCACTTGAGAAGCCTAAAAGTTAATTATAAATAATACATAAATGGCTTTAATAACGGTTATTTTCGAGAATTTCAAATTGTTTGATAAAACCGGCCACTTCTTTTTATAATCGTGAATTCTGGAAAATAGCCCAAATGTCCTCTGACACTGGGGATCAAGACGAGTCCAATGACTACAGAAAGTAACAAAGGTTGTATTTTGACAGAGATAAGATAGCCAGTCCCCCAAATGTGTTGGGGTTTCCGGGTCAGTAAGCTTCCACCTTGGACCTCATTTTCACTTAACATCAGGTGTGATTGAGGTCTAGCATAAAAAAAAAAGAAACTACTTCTAATCGTATTCCTATTCTTATATACACACACCCAAAAACATTATCCTTGTTCCTGATGGCAGATGGGTAAAAAAATACACAAGATACACGCGTCCCCTTAAATTGTGCGAAGCAAATACAATGTAAGTATTAAAATTGAAATATCGTGTAGTAAACTCAATTGCGAATTTCGAATGGTGGGTGATTTTTTTCAGTAAGTTTCTTTTATAGCGAAAGTTTGTGTATATGTATGTTTGTTAGGTACCTGTTCACGCCTAAACAGCTGGACAGATTTGGTTAAAATTTGGTTAGTAGACAGATTAGGACCTGGATAAACACATAGGCTACTTTTTATCCCGGAAAAATGATTGCTTCCTGTAGGATATGAAGTGTGAAGAGGTACCTAACAAACATACATACACAAACTTTCGCATTAAGGACGCATTTACGAAGAGATGCGCTTCAATTTTAGGTATTGAATCGTACTACTACATGCGCAGGGCACACAGGCACAGCGACGCACGCTCAGTGGGAATCTATAGAACTAACACACCTTGATACTTTTTTTTTGTAATATATTTATTTTTACATTAGTATTGTTATATTCGATATAACTGATTTCAGTACAAGGTAATGTTGATTTATAGTAAAATTTTTAGTAAGATTCATTATTATTTATTTCCATATCAAGTTACAAGACTCACGTTGTTTTTCATTATACTAGTTATATTATTTATTATCTAATTTAAAAACTTTTCAGTTTGTTTCATTTTTAAGCGCTAACGAAAGAAAGGTGACGTGCTTTTGTGTTTGCTTGTCATGGCATGCGTGGCATCGTAGCTCCCAAACGGATGAACCGATTAGTGTCGATTTTTCCTTACAATATCCCACGTAAAAAGCGTAATACCGGATTATTCGGATATATGTATAAAAATAAAACAAAAATAAAATAAGGTAAGGCCAGATGATATTTTTAAATAGATTGGCTTTCGAACTCCGCCATCTTCCGCGATTGACAACTTGCTTATAGCATTTGTAATAAAATAATTGATGTCCACTGCAAATGGCGGTACAAAGTTCGCCGGGACAGCCCTTTTGGTATGTTGACGAGATGTTAAAAATAAACAACTAAATATTTGGAATAACCTTTATTTAATTAACTGTTTTTAAAATATTTTCATGAGAAAGATGTGACGAGTGTTCCCTTAACTCCATATTTCTCTGGAACCTTGGATCAATTAACTCTGGAAGGAGGCAATTGTTATAAAAACGGATCAATGGTATTTCCATATTCTCCGTCCAGAATTGATCGTCTTTGGTTATGAATTCATGTTTTATTTTCCCAGTCCCCGTCCAGACAGCAAAGATCGTACACCATAGCCATATTTGATCAGCATCTGTAATAACGTAAATACCATCGAGTTGCCATGAGGTTACGTCGTTTCATTACGAGTTCCTATGGCAACCTTCAGGGTCCATCATCAGGACTCTGGTTCATTTAGGACTAGAGTGTTAGTGAAGACAAACCAAGCGAGCTCAAACTCGACCGGGTTATATGGTTTAGTTACAGAGTTCTAATAGCAACCTTCCGATTTCATCATCAGGACTATGGTCTTCATCTAGGATTAGAGTACTAGTGAAGACAAACCAAACAAGTCCAAACTCGACTGGATTACATGGTTTAGTTACAGAGTTCCCATGGCAACCTTCCGCCTCCACCATCACGACTATAGTCTTTATCTAGGACTAGAGTGCTAGTGAAGACAAACCAAACGAGCCCAAACTCGACTGGATTACATGGTTTAGTTACAGAGTTCCCATGGCAACCTTCCATCTCCATCATGAGGACTAAGGTCTTCATCTAGGACTAGAGTGCTAGTGAAGACAAACCAAACGAGCCTAAACTCGTTCAGTTACAGAGTTAGAATGGGAACTTTCCGGCTCCATCATGAGGACTCTGGTCTTCATATAACACTAGAGTGCTAGTGAAGACAAACCAAACGAGTCCAAACTACAGACAGTTACATGGTTTGGTTACAAAGATCTTTCGTAAACCTTCCGGCTCCATCATCATGTATGCTCGCTTCCTGATGAGGAGCAGTTTTTGAAGATTCGAAACCTTCCCCAAACTAAATTTTCGAAATACACTGAAATACTAACGAAGAAGAAATAAAATAAATAGGTACTTACTTTTCGGGACAAGTATTAAAACCAGTTGATCTAACTGAGTTTTCCTATATGCACAGCGATGTATTCGGCTGCGGGATTTTGATGCCGAGCGACTACGGTACGTCCTATCTCAATGGCGCACAAGCGCTGACTGAAGTTGCATTCGGAATGTTCGTCACTTTATACTATAGAAAAACGAAACAGTGAAACTGATAATTTTTATTAGGTAAAAAATTTGTTGAAACTTCATCGAATTTTTTATACAATCAAATGTTGATTATCTGTATTATATGCTTGTATTTTTCTTTTTAAGAATATTCCTCAAATTACTTAGTTTTTATTACCAAAATCTTACCCTGTTTTTGTTTTTTTCGCGAAATGAGGCTAGAAAAAACTTATTTTTTAGCAGTTATACGACTTTTTTTTACAAAATAACAAAATACGAATTATTGTTAAAGGTTTACTGTATCGTTTAGTACCCGTAACACTTTATGAACTTCAATGAATTTATCGCAAAATGAACCGGCAAACGGCAAATTTTATAAATTTTCGTAAACACGTCCTTAAATGGAGCTAGTTGGGTTAGTGTGCGTAATGGATTACACAAATGAGATGTAAATCCATTATACATAATGCAGATTATCTCATAAACTTACTGAAAAAATCACCCACCATACGAAATTCGAAATAGAGTTTACTTCACGACATTTAAATTTTAATACTTACATATTGTATTTGCTTCGCACAATTTAAGGGGACGCGTGTATCTAGTATATTCTTTATACCACCTGCCATCAGGAACGAGGATAATGTTTTTGGGTGTATGTATATAAGAATAGGAATACGATTAGGAATACGTGTAGGACTTGGAACAGGAATAAATTATCTAAATCTGCCGCCGAGCAGCAATGCCAATAGCATTGTTGTGTTCCGGTTGACAGAGATAAGATAGCCAGTCCCCCAAATGTGTTGGGGTTTCCGGGTCAGTACGCTTCCACCTTCGACCTCATCTTCACTTAACATCAGGTGTGATTCAGGTCATCACAAAACTTCATTAAGATTATCAAGTCTTAGTAACATGTACAAGGGCCAATTGATAACATTATTGTTATCAATTGGCCCTTCTATCTTGTCATTATTGACAAGACTTGATTAAACCGGCAATTATTTATTTGATTCTACTATGCCTGCTTGTTCTGTTTCTCTATCAAGAAGACTTGATTTCTGGAATCACCAAACTTTGTGCGCTCGTATATAAACAAGTGAATTGATATACTTAAACATTTTTTTTAGTGTAGTCATTGTACTGACTATTGGCGAGTTTGCATGTGACACGCTTCGCCGTGAAGGCGTAACCAAAGGTTTGATTGGGTTCTTACTTGACTTACGGAGAACATTGAACGTGAGCAATGAGAGAAGTTTGGTACAGTCTATTTTATTATTTAATGTTGTTGAGAATTATGTGGTTTCTTTCTTGAATAATTACACCAATTAATATAATACTATTCTTTATTATTTACTTTTAAGCTTAATTATGACAAAATCAAAATAGCAGCGTCTGCGTCCTAACATTATAATTATGTATCTTAAGATGGCCGCCAGGCGGCGCAGGAGGTGTACGCGCGGTAACAGCGAGTGCGTTCGCTGAGTGCCATTATTTGGCCATTTTAAATATTAGTAAATTAAGTTAATTTTTGTAAATTGTAATTGCTAAAATGTTGTCATATTGTATGCCTTTACGACGGAACATAGCGCTCTAAGCATTTTGTAAGACGAAATGCTACCTGTGATTCACAATATAAATATAAACATTATTTTGTGGCTGAGCAGATTTGTATGAAAAATTAAAAAAAAAAAGTTGGGAATTTCCTAAAGTCGTAGTACAAATGTTGCTCGGTTTCACTGACTGTGAATATATATATTTCAATCATATCCTGTCGCTCTGACTGATGTGGTATTGCCGGGTCACCCTGTATCCTGCATAGGTGCACCCAACAAATAAGTACAACACTTGAATATAACATGCTCTCTTAGTTGATTCAAATAAGAACACTTGATTACACTGAAAGAGATTACATTTATTTTAAATATATGAAATAATAAAAACAAAAAATTATACATACTGAACACAGTGATATACTTGTTAGATTAGTTGAAGTTACTCGTTTAGACTATACTTTACTGTTTTTAAGTAAATAAATGACAATATTACAGTCATCACAAAACTACATTAAGGTTACTTCATTAAGACGAACTGTTTGGTGTAGTGGTTAGCAACTCTACACATCACACATACACACCACACACACCACACACACACACACACACACACGCACACACACACGCACACACGCACACACGCACACACGCACACACGCACACACGCACGCACACACACACACACACACACACACGCACACACACACGCACACACGCACACACGCACACACGCACACACGCACACACGCACACACAGTCTCCAGTTTACTACCTGTAAGCAAATTTTTAAAAAGAAATAAAAACTTTTTATTTATTATTATTTATATTAACTCTGACCACTATACCAATAAAAGGTTGCGGGTTTGAATTACTTTCGCTGTCACTATCCACTACACTTTCGTTCTTATTTTCATCAAAATATGTGAGGTTCCCTTGTCAGGATGCCATGTCGGAGTGTGAACCAGTAATCATTTTGACGACATGACATAATTCAAAATCTGTTTCAGATCGGTCGTTCCCAGCCCTGACACTTGCCACCATTATGATTTATTACAACCACCTATCACAGGATCAAGCATCTTTAACACCATTTTGTTACCGATTTGGGAATACCTTGCTAATATTTCATGTGAAATTAATGACTTGTCAAAGCAAGAAGCAGAAAAGGCTTGGGTAAATAATTTTGAGAAATCACTATTTTTTTTTTTAATATCTATGTACATATACACAGCGCCATCTAGTTCCACATTAAGCAACCAGGCTTGTATTATGGATACCAGGTGGTTGATAAACTACACAAATACACTTTTTTTTTGTAAATAAATACATAAATAAATGAAAAACATCCATAACTCGGGAACACATGTCTGTATTCATCATACAAACATGTGCCCCTAGCGGGATTCGAACCCGCGACCTTTTGGTGTAGCAGTCAGAATTTTGAACCACTACACCAAACAGGTCGTCTATCTATCTACTAAACTCGTGGCGGAGTCGCTCTCGCTATTTCGTTTTCGATTAGCGAAGTTAAGCAATCGATGGCGCTGTCAATCCTTGGATGGGTGACCGCTAGTGGCATTTCAATATGTTGATTTACAATTGAAGGCAGACGATAAGCTAAGTTTGTGGTCTACACGGGCGGCGTAAAAACACTGTCAGGGAGCCACTAGACTGGAACAAAATTTAGCAATCCGCACTGGGCCCCCGTGGTGGATTATGGCCCATACCCTCTTCCAGTGAGAGAAGGCTGTGCCCCAGCAGTGGGGATGTGTAAGGCTTTTGATGTTGAGTAGGTATCCTTCAAAGATGGATGAGGGCTATACAGTGTGGAAAGATAAGTCGGGTCCTGGAGGGGAACTACCTTAAATCCTTAAGCTGGCTTATTTTACTTAAAGGAGACATTCCTTTATTTTTAAAAAGAAACAAAACTGCATTCAAATATTTTCTAAAACTAAACTAACAAAAAAAGTGAACAGTAAGTAGGTACTCGATTTTCACTTTCCAGAGTAAGTTTGTTAGAGAAATTTTATCCTGAATAATAATACTATCGATTAGTAGAATAAAATCGGGAGTGTTTGTTTTTCTAATTTTAGTTGGTTCGAGTCGCTGGCGAGGCAAGAGAGTTTAAGAAAACCTTTGAATGCAGTTTTGTTTCTTTTTAAAAATAAAGGAATGTCTTTTTTAAGTAAAATGAGCTAGCTTAAGGTTTTGAGGTAGTTTCCTTCCAGGGCCTGACTTACCTTTCCAACTGTATATGTGAGGCTTGAAGGAATAGATTATATCGCTTGAGAACTTTCTTCTCTTTAAATTCATTCTTAATTAAATGGCTTTGTTTTTATGTAAACGCTTTATGGTACAAAAAATATATGAGGAATACATTGGTATAAGGTGGAAATTTAAATTATCTAATGTATTTAATATTAATGAATTTAACTGACTTGAGTTGGTTGGGTGAGCATTCGAATGACGTCCGTGAAGTTGACCAGCTTGCTTCTGTATACTCTTAACCCTCTTATTCATAAAAATTCACAAACTATTTAGAAGCCTATTTTACTTAAAGAATGTTTTGTCACTTTCTTTCACTACAACATTTCCTTATGAACAACACCCAAAGACAAAACATACTTTAACTTAAACAGGCTTATAAAGCGTTTATAATTTTTTATGAATAAGACGGTAAGTTAAACCCTAACAGAAAAGCACTAGCCTTTAAAAAAGAAACTTTGCAACACTGTGGAACGGACTTCCGGCAGCGGTATTCCCGAACGAGTACGACATTGGAACCTTCAAGAAACGAGCCTACACCTTCCTCAAAGGCCGGCAACGCATCTGTGACCCTTTTGGTGTTGCGGGTGTCCATGGGCGGCGGTGATTGCTTTCCATCAGGTGACCCGCATGCTCGTTTGCCGCCCTCTCATTAAAAAAAAAAACGGAGCAGTAATACCTAGCTATCTATACGGAACCTCCCCATCCAGCCCACCTTGCCGTATGGCAACATAGTAGAGAGAAAAATAAAGAAACAAGAACAAAACACTTATAAACCTAATCTGCAAGGCAGTTTGACGATTCGACCAGCACGGGTATACTTTTGTACCTACACCTTATCTCACCCTAGTCGCATATATTGCTTAAACGTAACTCGTTATCGGGATAGCCCTGTGGGATAACCCTGAAAAATCACCGTGGCATCCCTGCCTGAACGAGACGGGTGGTGTGCGTACGCGACGGAAATTGCCAACATAAATTATCTTGCTAGTCACCTGGTACAAGTTGATGTGTGGGATAAGGATAGGCTATAGTAAACGCGGATAGCGGTTCTATAGTTCGCTATATCAGATTGATGTTGTTGTGGCGCCCTCGACTCGATATTCGTTTTCGATTACTGTATGCGAAGTGCGAATTTTGTCTCGTTTTTATACTTTACCATCGCGTTCGCGTTTACGCAAAAAGTATCTATGAAAAAAATCGTTTTGCAAACTATCCGCTAGAGGCGCTGTACATTTCTTCATACAAATCGTCACGTAAACGTGAACGCGGTAGTAAAGTTAAGTCGAAACAAAACTCACACTCCGCCCTCTGAAGTTGAGCTTATGTAGAGCCATCCCTGAGTTTCTTGCTCGTCCTTCTTTGGGGAGTCTGCCTTGTGAATGAATGATAATTGTTTTTAAGACGTTTTCAAATGCTATTTTTATAACTTACGAAATAAAACTTTTTTGAGTAGAGTAAAGCTATTAATGGCGTAGTCAATCCTTGGGTGGGTGACTACGGCACTTTTATATGAGTGTTTCCACGCTTCGGAGCGTATGTTGTACAATCCTACCTCAGCACTCCTTCCACTAGAACTCTTATAAGTAAGATTCAACAGTGGTATTCGATACGGCTCCTACTGAAGGTAGACGGTGCACTACATGACTCTATTATTACCTTGGACCCCAGATTAATTAAAGAAGGAAATAGGGTGTCTAAGTAGGAAAAAGGAGGAAAAGAGGAAGGCCTAGACGAACATACATGGTACAAAAAGTAGTGTAGTATTAGGAAGTCAAAGAAAAGGCGGAATGTAGAGAAGAATGGAAAGAAATCCACCGACAAGAGCTAGGTAGCTCTTAAATTGAAGAGAGAGAAGTAGGAAAAAGCAGTTTCCCAGTAGTCATAAAAACCAGTTTGTGGCCTACACAGGCGGGTTGAGAACAAATTACTGTCAGGTAGCAACTAGACTGACACAAAGTGTGACAAAAACGACTGGGCCCGCTTTGTGGATAATGACCCGTTTAATGAGACAAATCGTGTGTGGACGTGGATGACGATTCAACATCAATCAATTCGTTTTTAAAACCCCTATATAAGAACGAACAGTTCGTGAACTGGTAATTTTTCCTGTGCTCGTGTTTGCGCCGTTAAATTTAACTGCTAGACTGTGATTTTGGTGTATATGTGATTAGCTGTCATTTACCAAGTGCTGTTGGGTCGGTGATACACTTTGGATCTTCGGTGAATGCTTCTGGATGCTGTGATGATGTCTGTTGCTGCTGCGTAGTTCTTGCATGAACACCAGGCGCGCGGTACCAAGTAAGCGAGCTTTGCTTAACTTTGTTTTTTGGTGCGGAAGATTCCAGCTACAGTAGGCCAACACTGCCAAGTGTTTGATACTGTCTCCCAAGGTCTACAGAACGGCCGATACACCTACATACTCTTCCTGTAGCGGTCTACAGTCCGCGAATTGCGATAAAAGCACGGTGTGAGACTACCTTATTTTATTTTATTCGGTATAACAAAAACTTATCCTATTTGAAAATATTATAAAGGACCCGATTTTTTGTACTAGTCATTAATAGTTATCCACAACCTAATTTGAGAGCATATTGCATGTTATTTACACAGTTCAGTTCCTCGACACCACATCATGTGAAATTATTGCAAAAAAAATAATAATACTTATACATTATACATCTAACCGCCTCCGTGGCTCAATGTAAACAACATTGTGTTTACGATTCGGAGGTCGCGGGTTCGAACCCCTAGCGAGTACATGTTTAAATACTCTGTTTTGTTGGTAGTAGGACATTTTAAAGGTCCGCCTGACTAGCTACCACCATCTTATCTGCCGCCAAGCAGCAATGTCAATAGCATTGTTGTCTTCCAGTTGTCAGCGATAAGATAGCCAGTACCCCAAATGTGTTGGGGTTTCCTGGTCTGTACGCTTCCACCTTCGACCTCATGTTCACTTAACATCAGGTGTGATTGATGTCAAGTACTAACCCGTTGTGCATAAAAAAAAACATTGACTTGTTCTTCCGCTAGATAAAACCGCTACCGCTCGATCCACTCGTATCACCATAACCTCTCCCTAACATTCGACACACCGTGAGCCTATAAATTTCATTGCCTGTGGGTTGTGTATCTAAAAATTGCTTCACGCACGCAACGTTCAGGTTCCGGATGTATACTTTATCCTATTCAGAGTTATGTACCAAAGTGAAGCCTTTGGAAACGTTTGGAACTTTTCTATAATTAAGTACGCACATGACGGAATATTACACGTCCAAATCTGAAGTTCGTACATACCTTTATTAAGATAATCTTACAGTATTGATTGAAAATAAGATATAATATAACAGGGAAATGACATTTCAAATGGCGTCCACTAAACTCGTACTTCAGCAGGGAGTGCAATGCTAAAGCGCTGATAATCTGTGGAGCTTCAATGTGGATAATTCAACCGCCTCCGTGGCTCAATGTAAACAACATTGGGTTTACGATTCGGAGGTCGCGGGGTACTCGGTTTGGTTGGTGGTAGGGCATTTTAAATGTCCGCCTGGCTAGCTACCACCATCTTATCTAAATCTGCCGCCAAGCAGCAATGTTAATAGCATTGTTGTGTTCCGGTTGTCAGAGATAAGATAGCCAGTCCTCCAAATGTGTTAGGGTATCCGGGTCAGTACGCTTCCACCTTCGACCTCATCCTCACTTAACATCAGGTGTGATTGAGGTCAAGTAAGAAGCCGTTGTGCATAAAAAAAAAGCCAGTGCGGCCGTAGTTATTGTTATAATATTAATGTATGGTAAAAACATTGTATGACCTTGAAACAGCAGCTGTCTTTTCAATGCCCAGTAAAACCTATAGCAGCCTGATGTTACAATATACCTAACAATTCTACGTTATACGTGCGTGTAGCATACACGTGAATGACTGCGTATGTGTGTATTGCTCCTTCCTGTCAAAGACAGTGACGGGCAGCAATGCCATAGGTTCTTCAAGAAAATATGCGACGGTGAATGAGCATGTGGACCTCGGACCCACATCTTATTTTTCTAAAACCATCTACATTGTGACGATTGGGGTAAATCTTTAAAAGGAATGTGATGCAAATCGTGTCAATGGGAAAAGCTTAGGTTGAATAAGCTGCAATATGCTGAGATAAATAGCAATATAAATTATATTTTTAATCTATGTCAAATAGTATATTCTTATCTCTCTAAATATAAAAGACGGTCAAGTACATGTAGGATTAGTGCCGTGAGGGTTCCTTACATAACATCACCATTGACAACCCTCTTAAACCAAAAAAACATAATATAATATTTAGTTTACTAGATGAACTAATGAAATTAACCGCAAAGAATGTTTGTCTCACAATAATTATAAGCTTTTATTTATTTGCAATGTAGCAGTGTATTTCTGATACTATTGAAAATCCATGTAAAATCACTCTAATTTAGTTTCAATATATTCTATTACGAAATTTCGAAAATTCGAAAATGTTCTCTGTGTACGTGGTTTCAAGTTTATTCTTTCAAAAGTTGGACTTGAAAGTTCGTTTAGAATACCGAGTTGTTGCGAGACAAACCCCCTTAAGTGCTAAATAATCTCATTTAATCTTTAATATACAGGGTGTAACGGTTAAGTGTAGTCATATTTTAAGGGCTTGTTCTACCCATCAATACGAACAACTTTTACTATGGGGGCAACTTCGAAATCGCGAAAAAAAAATCAGCTGTTTCATACATTGCATCGGGAGGTTATTGAAATTTTCTATGGAACAGCTCATTTTTTTTTCGCGATTTCGAAGTTGCCCCCATAGTAAAAGTTGTTCGTATTGATGGGTAGAACAAGCCCTTAAAATATGACTACACTTAACCGTTACACGGTGTATATAAAAAAAAACACTGACATCGGAGCATGCATTTCTTAGATACGTCCGGACATAGGCTGAACACATACATACAGACACAACGCCGTAAAACACGTAATACCCCTCGTTTTCGTCAGAGGTTAATAAGAAATGGAGAACTCATTCATTCCCCGACCCTCATTAACAGACAGCGTCTAGCGCCAACCATCACAATTGAATAGTATATACCTAGAGTAACCTCCGTCCATATAGAGACCCACACAAATAATAAACGAGAGGGATCCCTATGAAGATACGAGCCGAGCGTGGAGAAAAATCAATACATCTGTCTCCGGCAAGAAAGATACGAGTGACTCACAGAATGGCTTCGATCTTCACTGATAAAGCGATTCAATCAACCAGGTATCAGGAATCGAGTGTTAAAAATTCTTTATCTTCTTTACTTTTCTTTTATAGTATTTAACAGACGTTCCGATTTGGCTGGCGCCGGCAACCACCAAAACGGAACATGTGTAAGGTGGTCGGTCCAATATAATTATTATTAATATTGGTTGGACGTGGTCGGCTCGCCGGTGCATCGGGCAACTGACGGTTGGATTGCCGATCGTCGGAACATCTGTAGAAGTTGCCAAGTGTCGGCCCCGATTTGGCTAGCGCGTAACAAATCGGAACGTCTAACTGCACTAATTACTCTGTGTTAGGTAACACAGAGTACACTTTAAATAATCAAAAGACATGGCTAAATAGCTCAAATTAAATCAAGAATGCTTTATTACAGATTTTACATTTTTAAAGCTACTGCTTGGTGAAAAGGCAATTTTCCCCTGAGAAGAACAAGCAAGAAACTCGAGAGGTTCTGTTTAAAAAAAAAGTTTTTATATTACAAAATTACCTGTCTCTTTGAAATAACCTGGCATACGATCGAGCTGGTTTCATCCATGGATCACCTGAATAAATAATAAACAAATATAAATCTTTCGGATACTTACACCATTCATCTAGTCACAAACTAAGCAAAATTAATACTATATGGATACTAGATAACGGATAAATATACATAAATATTTACATAAACAACCATGACTCGAGAATAAATGTTTGTATTTATCACACAAACATTTACTCCTCGCGGGATTCGAACCGTTGGTTTCCCTATCAGGGTCACTATCCACTACACCTATCGGCCGTCATATGCAGTTCTCACAGTATGCTAACGACTGTTTCACCAAATAGTAAAGTAAAACCTTTTAATGGATGCTAAAACCATTTCAGATGTCTACAGGGTGTTCATTAACTTCACATTCAGCTCCCTTTGAATGAGAGTATTTAATGAGAGCTTGTCTAAAGACTGCTTGAATATACACTCACCGGAGACTCGGAAGCACTTCATTTTCAAGTCTCTTACGAAAGTTTAAAAAGCACTTAAATAATGACTTTATAGAAAAAGGACCGGAGGTGAGGCTACGAACAACCCAACGTAATGACTTATTTTGCTGGTCGCATTTAAACAATCAGGAGAGATTTCTTTTACCTGACTGCCCAAGCACGAAGGGTAATGTTTTTCGAGTGTAGTATGTGGATTTCTATTTTACCTTCTGTAGCCTAAATGGTGTAACGCCGAGGTTACTGTCTAGCTAGATTAATGAACAAATCAAATCAAAATATTTTATTTCATAGGATAAAATTATCACTTGAAAACGTCACTATTAATATTAATATTACATTTAAATTTTAAATTTACTGCTTATTCACAAAGCTGACTCCCCAGAGAAGAACGAGCAAGAAACTCTAGGGTTGCTCTTTTAAACAGATTATGGGTTGCGATTTGATAATTATATGAATAATAAGACAGTATGTCCATGCTTGCTTATCATTCAAATAGTCAGTGATTTTATTATTTTTATAATAGCCTTTTGTTAATAATTTCTGTTTTATGATTGCTTTAAATTTATTTAAAGGCAAATTTTGAATGTCTACTGGGACCTTATTATAAAAGCGTATACATTGTCCTTTGAAGGATTTACTAACTTTGTGAAGTCGGCTAACATAAACAGATAACTGATTCTTATTCCGTGTATTAACATTGTGCCTATCGCTATTTTAGCGAATAAGGTTATATTTTGAGAACAGTAATTATAATCACAATTTTAACTTTAAAACGGCAACGTTACACACAAATATTAATTACCTACTAACTAATATTAATCCTATTATCAAATAGTAAAACCATTTTTAATAAATTAAGATTTTCTAAACACGAGAGAACACTTATGGGGAAGGGGATCAAGTTATGCTTGACATCCTGTTTTGATACACCACGGACAGGGCCACAACGCAATGAGTGTTAATGTGTAGGAAGCAAAAGGCTACCGCGAAATATAATGCCAATAGTAATCTGGTAGACATCTTCTATAATTTCACATTCATTGCAGTTAGGTGATGTGAACTTTGCCATGAGGAATCTGAAGCTGTTTAATGGAATGTATCCGGAGCGATGCCTATGGGCAGTAATAATTTGGGCCTGGCAGTTAATTACAATAAATGAAAATAAATAAAAAGCTAATTCAAACAACTAACTTATAGATTTTGTGTCACGTCATCACGATGACAATATTTATTCTTATAGCTGGGTAAGTGCCAGCTCTTGGTTCGCACGAGACAATCGCTCCGGGGCCCCAATGACCAAAGACTCTAATTATATAATATTTAATTTCATCAGCTCTCTCACTGGGAAATATGGCCCATAATTCACCACGCGTGTCTCGGGCGGATTGGTGAATTTGTGTGGCCACTAGACGGCCACCTGACAGTCATTTTTAAGCCCCCTCTATAGGCGCGCTGGTGACTGCGCTCAACTGAAAACAACCGAGACCGACTTTTAATGTACCCTCCGAAGCACGGACACACTTGGACTAGTGATTTTTTTTCCTTTTTTTTATGATTGACAGGATTCGCGTTTGACCACAATCTTACCTGATGGAAAGTGACGTAGTGGTCGAAGATGAAGCACGCGATCCCAGTTAATGCCTATTCACTCTGCTCTTGAAAATCCCAAGGTTGTAGGATTCAGGAAAGACTGACGCCGTAAGGGAGGGATTACCTATTAATGGACTGATTGCGCCAACCATTGCTTAACTTCGCTAATTGAAAAGGAATGGGATGGTTCTGCCAAGTACCAACTAGCTGTAGGTACTCGATTCTGTGGAACGACGTGCCATGAGGCTCATAGGTGATAATTCGATGACTGCTAAATTGCAGAGCCTTGAAAGCCTTGAGCACCGTCGCAAAGTCGCCTGTCTCTCAGTTTTTTTACAGGATGCATTTCGGGGAGTGTGCGTTGGAATTACATAATCTTATTTCACAGTTGCCCTTCCAATCTTCGGACCACTAGGCGTGGGGAGGGATGCCACCCGTATATAGTTAATATTCCGAACATTCGCACTAAAAAGTTCGATTCTTCATTCATCATCCGAACAGCCAAAGCATGGAACTTCCTTCCGGCGTCAGTGTTTCCTGAATCCTACAACCTTGGGATCTTCAAGAGCAGGGTGAGATTGTGGTATAAAAAAAAAGCGAATGCTTACCACGGTACTTCATGCAATATAAAAACAAATTATCGCCAAGGGTATGGAAATGCGATCGCTAAGAAAAAATTTCGGAGTTTTCACGCGAACTTTTGAAATTCCTAAGGGAAATAGGACAAATTTATTTATTTCGAGATCCACACCGACAAAGAGCAGAATTTGGAAAACACTCGCTATACGCAATCTACACGGGGAAAGTCACGGGCAAACAGCTAGTTAATAGTCATGCTTAATCTGTATGTTTGAGCTTTTGAACAAAAGAGCTTAATGAATTCCTCTATCAGCTCGAATCAGTTAAAATTTTTAATTTCGTGTGCTGTGACGTATGAATCAAAATTGAATTTAAAGCGAAGCGGAGCCGTGTGCTACCGAATTTGTACTTCACAAGCATCACTGAACTCGATAGCGTCGCGTCCAATACGTAATCGTTTATTTTCCATTCAGACAGAAGTGTATTTACGACTTTTTCAACTTCCGTGGCGTAAATTCTATAATATGAAACCAAAAAGCCTTTGAACGTCGAATTGAACGGTAATATATTGAATTACGTTCTTTTACTTTAATCCTGCAGTTGATAATTTTCAACCCGTGAGTGTGTGTGTGAGGGTATGTGTGTCCAGTCTTTGTGTGGATAGCTCAGTAAAAATACGCAATTTTTATGGTATAACATCTTATAATTTTAATGTTCGTGATTTTCGTAGAACGATAAAGTACCCATCAGTAATCAAATAAAAATGTCTTCTAACAATTCTGTACCTGTCACCTCTAGGGTTGCCAGGTAGCTACTGCTGTCACAGTGTTGCTATACTTGCCAACATAGGGACAGGTTACTAATGGTTCTTATTTTTTTAAAACACAACGAGTTAGTACAGTCTAAAACAGATCTATATACAGACCGGCATAATTATAATCTAAATTTTCTCAGGAAATTATGAATATTTTTCAATAGTACTTTTAGTATATTGTTGTACTCAGTAATTGCTGCAAGTATTTAAAAAAATATCCAAAAACGTCGATGATTTCCTGAGAAAACTTAATTTGTGTTATGGAGGTTTGCAGGTTACTATGTTTCAGACTGTACTCGACCTCAATCACACCTGATGTTTCGAAGATTTTTAGCATTTTACACAGTTGGTTTTATTAATTAATTAAAGATTTATTTGCAATCACAGGCAAAATTTAAAGTAAGTCAGTAGGTTTATACAGAAATCAGTAAGTTTTAAGATAGCCAGTTCCCCAATTAAGATGGGTTTTCTGGGTCACTACGCTTCTATCTCCGGCGTCATCTTCACTTAACATCAGGTGTGATGTATTCTCCGAAATAAGATAAGATAATAATAACCACCTTGTGGAACGGACTTCCGGCAGCGGTATTCCCGAACGAGTACGACATTGGAACCTTCAAGAAACGAGCCTACACCTTCCTCAAAGGCCGGCAACGCATCTGTGACCCTTTTGGTGTTGCGGGTGTCCATGGGCGACGGTGATTGCTTTCCATCAGGTGACCCGCATGCTCGTTTGCCGCCCTCTCATATAAAAAAAAAATATGTCTAAAAAGCTGAAAACAAAAGATAGAAACCTAAATAAAATACTGATTATATTATTAAAAATATTTATAAATATTTTTTTTTATCAAATCTTGTACAGCCGGAAGGGTCCCGAGTAGGCAGGCAGAATTGCCTCGCTGAATAGCAAAGCTCACCCTTTGTGCTAAATAGAGACCAGCCTTCCGATTTGCTATTAACATTGCTGCTTGGCGGCAGATATAGATAAGATGGTGGTAGCTAGCCAGGCGGACATTTAAAATGCCCTACCACCAACCAAACCGAGTACTTAAACATGCACCCCGCTGTGGATCGAACCCGCGACTTCCGAATCGTAAACCCTATGTTGTTTATATTGAGCCACGGAGGCGATCGTGCGTAGTTTCCACCAAACGCTCTGATAATTGACGGAAATGGCTACGAGCGCGAAAATATAATTTCCATCTTAGGCAGACATACTTGCGTCGTCTGAGGTTCAACGCTAATGTATATATGAGGTTAATGTATATATTTTAATACTGAGGGTCAAACACATTAATCGAAGACCTTCGGATAAATAATTATTAACACTTTACTTTTATTTATTGGCTGGCGAGAGGGTGGAATCAAATTTGCTCAGGGGGCCACCATGGGGTGGGGTGAGCTCATTTTTACAGCACAATGGCGGCGAGACCCACAGCGTAATGGAGTGACATTTGCGGGATCAGGGTAAGAAGATTACAGGCTCTTTTCAGGGGTCCGCAACGTTATTTGTAAGATGTTTTCTGTATTTTAATAATTACGTTAGTTAGTTCATTTCTTTTTTAATAATTTTTTTATGCACAACGGATTTGTACTTGACCTCAATCACACTTGATAAGTGAAGATGAGGCCGAAGGTGGAAGCGTACTGACCCGGAAACCCCAACACATTCGGAGGACTGGCTATCTTACCTCTGACAACCGGAACACAACAATATTATTAACATTGCTGTTTGGCGGCAGATTTAGATAAGATGGTGGTAGATAAGATATTAATTAAAAATGGTAACTTTTTCTTGCACTATTATGTGACCGATTTTTAGGTTGTGAGCAAAGACTAAATAACTATTTAAGTATTTTGAAACTTAAAACTAGAACCCGACGGAAAATTCTGTATTTTGCGGGCGCCATGTTGGATTTTTATCAGAAAATGTGTGTAGGGATGAAGACGAATCCAACGACACCTAGCACCTCAAAATCGCTCAAGCCGTTAAGGCTACAGGAGGTAACATAGAAATGTATCTTACTAATATCTGTTGTATACATATATGTAATACGGTATCTTGCTGTGGGGAAATGCCGCGGATATAAATACAATCTTTGTTTTACAAAAACGCGCCGTTCGCGCAATTTATCAATTGAGAACTGCAGTGTCACTTAGAGATAGGTTTAAAGAGTATAATATTCTAACCTTTTCGTCACAGTACATTTCTGAAAATTTGTATGTCAAAAAAAATTAAGCATAATTTAGGAAAAATAGTGATAAACATGATGTCAATATAAGAAATAAAGATAAACTTGCAGGTCACATAAGTCGCCTCCGCAAAGTCAGTAATTCATTCAAAGAGTTATGTGTACGCTTTTTAAATCGCGCTCAATAAATTTAAAGATACTATAAAACAGAAACTTAAACAAAGCGTATTATAAAATATCAGACTATTTAGATGATAATCATCCCTGGACATAATCAGTACATTCGCAGGCCAGGGTATTTGACAATTAGTAACGAAATATAAAAACCTTCATGTAAAATCAAAGACTGATTTCAAAAGAGCAACCCTTCGAGTTTCTTGCTTGTTCTTCTCAGGGGAATATTGCATTTTGAACAAGCAGTAGCTTCAAAAATGTAAAATTGACTATTTTAAGTGTACTCTGTGTGATTACAAAATAAAGCATTTTTGACTTTGACTTTGTACATACGTACTTACACTCGAAAAACATATTTTTTGGGGCTATCGGGTATTTTGGTTGTGTGCGGTGGTTTTGGCCATCAGTTCTCAGCAGTCTTATTAGTTCTCGAGGATTGTAAGAGCTGTTTTATCTACTAAGAAATGGGCGAAAGAGATTTGTTCGCGCAACCATAACTACTCGTACTTATAGCTAAATCAATGACGGAACCCAATAATAAAATGAATTCACGCTTGTTCACTTCGCTCCTCTCTGAGCATCGTTGAAGTAATGACATATTTGAATGCGTAGGAAGTTAGTATAATTCAATTTGAGTGTAGCAATATGTTGGCTAAATAAATTGCTTTTTGTGTTTTCCCGAAGAACTTCTCTGTAAAGTTTCATCTTAGGAGAATAAGTTATGGCAGGTTGGGGGGGTTTGTAATTTTTCATACGAAATTTATGTTGTAGGCGTAGAAAATAAACTTCACTTTCTACCAACAACGCTGCAATTTACTTATGATTTTTCAATATGGCGATCAGCATGTAGCATTTTACTATATGAAAATCCGTACTACAAATTTTGATACAGAAAATGAGTCTAAAAAGTTTGATTATAAATCTTACAGGCACTCTTCGAAATACATTCAAATTAAGAACAATCTTTGTTCGTCGAGTGTGACACTAGCGTGTTCTAAATTTGAATAAAAATCCATTGGAAAAAAAGCCGCGCACGGTGGCGGGATTCATTTCAGCGAAAAGTTGCTAAATACAGCATTACTGCCAAGACCAGCAAGTTAGCCATCCTAGCCTAATACGGATGCTGTTTTTCTCAAAAATAAAATAAACAAAATACATTACAAAAATGACTATTGATTTTAAAAAGATTCCAGCCTACTTTATCGCATTTCCTTTTTTATATGCATGCAACCTTATAGTGCTCATCTCTTTAGTCGTTTAAAAATTGTCAGTGTCACAGACATGAAGAGTTCCAAATTGAAATAATAGTTTTCTTTTTCCAAATTTAAAGTTAAAAATTAAAAATTGTTTATTCTCACCACAAAGTGACTTTAGGGCTAGGTTACATACCTACTACATACATACATAGGAATACATACACATTAAGAGGACTGGTGCCTGAAAAAGGAAGAACCAGAATAACAGGTCACCAGGCCCTCCAGCTATGGACATAGTGTATTAGAGCTGATCGGTGATAAATATTGATTGGGGAAGAAAACACAAAGAAATCACGAAACATAAGGCTTGGTTTTTGGAGTGGAGTTGTAGTGTTGTGCACTGTTATGTTTGTCCGCGTTATGTGTATGTCTGTCCAGTCTCTATCCGGAAGCATCTCAGCAATAATTGGTCCAGTTGCGCTGTTATTTCCTTACTCAAAATCAAAATCACTTTATTCCCTAGAGACTTCAGATCAGCTAACGTAATGCCTAACTCACGTATTCGATATTAGTAACACAGCATGGAACGACGTTCATCGTTTTCCATCCATTAGCAAAAAAATAAATAACGATTAAAGGTAACTATGACTTACCGTAATTAGAATTATGTGTTGTAGGTATGTTAGGTTATGGTTATTGACTTCTAAGTAGTTGGGATTGAAGGTGTAAACTTAATTTGACCATCAATATTGAAACTAAATGCGAGGGTCAATCTCCTAAATGTAACCTAAGTCGGGGTCAATACGAATTCATGCGTAAGGTTAAATTGTAGTGACCATCAGTTTTGTGATAAATAAAACATACCTGGAAATGTGCAGGCCAATTCTTATTGGCATCTGATAGGCTGTTAAATTTGTGAGTGTACATCTGCAGGGCTACTACAACTTAGCGCGACTCGAGTGACATAATCGTGTGCTAGATACCTTACATCTCTCAAAGCCGATTGGCGGTCAAGTTGACAGCTGTCAAGCGACAGCCAATTGGGCTTTTTGGAGGGATCTCGGCGAGTGAAATTGCAATTTTCTTTATAATTCTTATAATTTGTGCATTCTGACTTTTGAAGCTTAATAATGGCAGGATATTGTGCAGCAAAAGTTAGTGATGGTGTACAAGTGAAGGGAAGTGTAAATTAAAGTGCGTAACGAAGCTTTCGGGTTCCCGTAAGAAGCCGCCAAAATTTTTTATAAAGTATTCTGCACTTTACTGAAGAATGACTTGACCGTGACTAGACTCTGTATATGCCAAGTATACGACGAATTACTTGTTTTGACTGAGACTGACTTATAAACTGAAGAAATAAGAAAAATAAGCCATGACTGTTATTGGCTTAGATCCCTTTGCCTTCTCCTAGAGGAGAGAATAAAACGCAAAAGAAAAAGCGACAGCCAATCAGCTGCAAGAAACTCAGATTATGTCGCGCACGACTCTTTTTCACTCGAATCGCTCTAAGTTGTAGTGGCTTTGCTGGTTCGCGTTTAGCTGGCCCATGGGCCAGATTCCGACTTGTACGTAAAATGAACGTCGTAATTTTTTTTAGGAGTTGCAATTTCTTGATCTTCTTATTCTTTACCATTATAGAGGCCCTAGTCGTATTCTGTGAAAAAGTCAACTGGCTAGCTGTTCCCCTATGAAACTGAAGCTGTAGTCTGTGATAGGCGGACGAACGGCGGAGGTTTAGTAATAGGATTCTGTTATTGGCATCCTTTGGGTACGGAAAACTAAAAAGTATTTCTAATGAGTTCTAACCATCAGTTAAGATTTGATTTGATTTTTTGTTATGTAATTTACCTAATGCACTTTAGATTTTCCTATGTAGGAGACTATAGGTTAACACTTAATGTAATATTTTAAGAGTACATGAGCTACTTATGTAATTTATGTAAGCAACTGTTTGTCTCTCAAATAAATTAATAATAAAAAAAAATTCATCACCTCCCATGGCCTTATCAACCATCTTGGTATTTCTGGCCGAATCTCGAGATGTGAATAGTACTTCCTCAGGGGTTTTACCTTACTTACATTTCTTAGTTCTATGTCCTCTCAGCAATCTACTCAGTGTCTTTTGACACTGAGTTTTTAGTCAAAAGGTACTTTGAAATCGGTCAAGCCGTTTAGTTTACAGGGGGTAACATAGAAATCTACATACATACATGTCGGGGTAATCGCGTAAGCGGGCGTTCCTAGCGACTGGGACGGTGCTAGCCTCTCGTGGTACACGGTAGCTCGGGAAATTACGATATTATGTCAAGCTACTAAGGGTGAATAGGATATCAGAATGACACTAGGGTTTAATAGAACGAGATGGAATGGAATGATGAAGGAATAGTCTGCCACTGATGGAACACGGGCCCGATTTCCTTAAATCTTAAAGGTGGCAATTACAGACAACTTACCCACATATAAATCATAAGGTTCAATTATGATCATGGAACCTGAGTTGCTTACAGGTGAAGGGTAAATATTTGCATTCCCTTCATGCCATCTAACTTGGCCCTCGCATGCAGTATGTGGGATTCAACCGGGGTGTCTACAATCTCTCCTGCTCAAATTCCATGACCAACTTCTTATTAAGTAACGACTCTTCGGATTCTTCCAAGCTTCGGTGATAATAGGATAATCAGACGTTCGTTGATGTATTAAGTGGTGGTCCGTCTTCTTTTTTTTTTTATATGAGAGGGCGGCAAACGATCATGCGGGTCACCTGATGGAAAGCAATCACAGCCGCCCATGGACACCCGCAACACCAAAAGGGTCACAGATGCGTTGCCGGCCTTTGAGGAAGGTGTAGGCTCGTTTCTTGAAGGTTCCAATGTCGTACTCGTTCGGGAATACCGCTGCCGGAAGTCACAGGGTGGTCGTACGTGGTAAGAAGTTTCTTGAGAAACGTACAGTGGTAGACGTCCTTTGACAGTTGGTAGCAATATGAGTATTCATTTTTGATGTGCAGACCCAACATTACTGCAAACGTATCCTCGCCATTCCCGGCGTCACTAGCGCCACCAGGCTCACCTCGTGTACCAAATGGCGCAATAAAGTAGTCACATGACCGTCCAAATGTAAACTATAGACATACGTACATACACTCGAAAAACATTATGTTGGGTTCGTTTATTGGCCTCTCTCTCGAAGTTGGGACCTATCTAGTCGAATCTCTTGTCCTTTAAAGTTTGTTCGAAATTGCTGAACTGATTTCCATTAAACTAAGCTAAGAACCATCTCGGAAACTCCAGCTTCCGGTCAAAGTCGATTCTGCCCTTTGTCAATGTAATTGCGAACTTCAAACTTTCAATATTATATTCTTTATTGCATCAAAATATTACATATAACAGAGTACAAACAAGAGGTCATGTACAAAGGTGGACTTACCTTTTCCAGCCAAATTGAGTATTGAAATAGGAAACGGAGTAAATTCGGGGTTTAGCAGAAAATGTGTGCAAAAGAAAAAATACTACAACGAATAATAATACAAATAATAACCTTACATTAAATATACTACATGTACCTACTGCGAAATATATACATAACATAAAATATATATTATAAACCTACATACACATAATAATATCACGAACGATGGGAGGTAATGCTCTTTTAGCCTTTTCTTAAATACAGCAATTGAAGGGCTGTCCTGAATTAATTTTGGCAGTTTATTCCACATCATGGCTGCTTGAACACTGAAGGAGTGAAAAAGGAAGTTTGTGGTGGCTCTAGGACAGGCAAGTGTTTTTGTGATGCAGGATCGCCTAGGACATCAGGAGGGGGGAGTAAGGAAAAGCGGGAACGCAGATAATCAGGAGCAGTGGGAACATCAAGCATATATTTCAACATAAGTGACATGATATCATTTTGTTGTCATCAATTGTCATGATCCTTGTCATGGTGCACAATTCATCTTGTTACGTATACAATGTAATATATGACATGCTTATATCAAAGTCAAAGTCATAAATGCTTTATTTTGTAGGTACACAGAGTACACTTAAAATAGTCAATTTTATTTTTTTTAAGCTACTGCTTGTTCAAAATGCAATTTTCCCCTTAGAAGAACAAGCAAGAAACTCGAAGGGTTGCCCCTTTAAAATCAGGAAAATGTCAATTAAATCTACAAAAATAATGGGCTTATTGCATTTATCTGTCAGTCAATATATCCAAGCTACTACCGCTTCGGAAAGGGAAATCATCTGTGGGAAAAGAAATAGTGAAGAAACCCACAGGATCATTGTTGTTCTTGTTTTAACCAAACCGCTCTTTTTGCGTCGATTGTTAAAATTGTTAACAAATTACTTGCTTTTTGGCTACCCTACAGATAAGCCCCACGCACGACCGCACTTCGGCTTACCGGATATTTGATTTGCGGTTGCCGGCTGTTCGTTGGTTCAACGTATATTTCTTACTGTAACTTCTAAGTCGGCACATTTTGTGGCGTCCGTCGCATGTGTTATCGATTTCAAATTTAGAGCCACTTTTGCATTGATACAACTTGTGATATATTTTGCTGCTAAATTAAGAAATTGTGCTGCAAAATCTGCTGCTTTGCTGCCAAATAAAGGTATGTGCTGATCTTAAAATCTGGCGTGGCTCCTCAAACTCCTCTTCAAGGTGGAAACATACTGACTCGAAAACCCTATCTTATTTTATCTCTGACAACCGGAACATAACAATGGTATTAACATTACTGCTTGGTGGCAGTAGATAAGGTGGTAGTAACTAGCCAGGCGGACATTTAAAATGTCCTATACACCATCAACCACACCGAGTACTAAACTAGATTGTATAATGTTTATTATTTAATAGTGACTTTTCACCTAATTATTTTTTTAAGAGAATTGTAATGAAAAATGAGAATCTGTAATTGACATGACTTTGGCTTGTAAATTTTGTGTAATATTTTTTATAATGATGCTGTTGATTCTGTATTATCAATAAAATAAAATAAAAAATAAACTGTGACTAGTTTGTCCCATATTTTTCTTTCAGGAACCCTACCGAAAACTCTAGTGACAAAAAATACAACAAATTTACAAAACATAAATATGCTAAAATGGTGAAAATATAAAACGCTTCGCATCGTAAATGTCAGCAATTTGTACGTTACGTGTGAAAAACATTTTGGCTGAAGCCCGGAAAGTTTTAACGAAGCGATGGTTTTGTTTTTTTTTTTCTGAAATTGATAATGGCTACATCACTGTAAATGAATTTTTGGAATGAACTCCAAATAGAAAATTTATTGGCGATGTACCTGGACATTCGATACAGCTTGTGACGAGGGGAGGTCTGCATGGCACCTATTGCAGGTAGACGGTGCCCGACATAAATTTATTGTTACCTGGACCCCAGACCAATTAGAGAAAGAAATAGAATGTGCAGCCTTATCAAATGGGTATGTAGCCAATGAAAAGCAAAAAGGCATTAAACCAATCAGGCCAAGGTGGTCGAGTGACGCTCGGTTCCATGCCTTCGAATACACTACGGACTGCGCCTAGGTGCAGTGAGCGGGGCGGGAGCAGAAAACAATGTAAGTAATAAGAATGACAAAAACGCCTGAAAGCTTGGACACCGGGCCGACGTAGGACACCAGACGGACTACTGAAATTACAAAACCACCTGACAGTCAGTGTTTCTAAGCCGCTCCTGTAGGCTACTTGCCTGATGACTGCCTTCTATTGACTTGCCTTCCGAATTTAGCAACAAAATATATCTCGACCGCTTTGTACCACTGATAAACACGTGTTTTTGATAAAGTCGATTCACCGTCAAGTCAATTGGTCAAGTACCAACCCGTTGTGCATAACAAAAAACCGTAAGCCTTTTCTAACATTTTCAGTGACTCTGAAAACGAAATTCCATTGGCGATGCAAAATTTGTCCATTATAAAATTCGCAATACACACTAGATATGATATAACTAAAAATATTACCCTCCTTCCTTGGGCAGTCGGGTAAAAACAGCACTGTATTTAATTGCTACTGAAACTCCGCGCCAAAATGGAAAACAGTAAAGTTGTGCTAATCTAACAAAAACAAACCATTATTTCTTTTTTTTATGCACAACGGATTGCTACTTGACCTCAATCACACTTGATGAGTGAAGATGAGGTCGAAGGTGGAAGCGTACTGACCCGGAAACCCCAACACCTTTGGAGGACTGCCTACCTTATCTCTGACAACCGGAACACAACAATGCTATTAACATTACTGCTTGGCGGCAGATTTAGATAAGATGGTGGTTGCTAGCCAGGCGGACATTTAAAATCACCCATCATCTACCAAACCGAGTACTCAAAAAAAAATATGTACCCCGCTGGGGATCGAACCTGCGACCTCCGAATCGTATACATTGAGCCATGGAGGCGGTTATTTTGCTACAAAACATTAACTAAATACAGACATATTGGTGTCATTACAAAGGAATTCTAGATTTTTCTTTTTTTTTTTTTTATACACAACGGGTTAGCACTAGACCTCAATCAGACCTGATGTTAAGTGAAGATGAGGCCGAAGGTGGTAGCGTACTGACCCGGAAACCCCAACACCTTTGGAGGACTGCCTGCCTTATCTCTGACAACCGGAACACAACAATGCTATTAACATTACTGCTTGGCGGCAGATTTAGATAAGATGGTGGTAGCTAGCCAGGCAGACATTTAAAATGCCCCATCATCAACCAAACCGGGTACTAATAAAAAAAAAGTGTACGCCTCTAGGGATCCAACCAGCGACCTCCGAATCGTATACATTGAGCCATGGAGGCGGTTATTTTGCTACAAAACATTATCTTGGTTTGCAGTTTTTTTTTCCGATATCGTATAATATACGTAGTTTTTAGTACTCTGGAATAAGATTTCCTGTATTCTCTTTTATATTGTTTTAATCTGTAATCCTTCACCTATACTTGTGTATTTTTTTGTCGCTATAGCTGTTGTAGGTTACCAGATATGAAGGTTTTTATGGCACCGTACGCAGCACTAAGTACATCATAAGACAATCAATATTATTGTTACTTGTTCAAACAACAAAGAGGAAGTAATAAGTACAATCGAAATAGTAATTTCATACTAATCTATAAGGGTCTTTGTGGGTATCCCGTAATATTTCACTTTAATTTATAGAGTCACCGAGACTTACAAAACTTGGTGACGTAACCAGAAATTGTTTGTTGAATCATATTTAGCATTTCGTTTGAAGCGCTAAATTTAATTAAGTTTCTGCAATGAAGTGGAAGATTCGGGCAGAGTATTTGTAGTGTGCTATTCGGGGCTCTCACTATATGTATAGTACCTATATCAATTAACTGGTCATGCATAATACAAGCCAAGTCGATTAGTGTGGAACTAGATGGCGCTGTGTGTATATCCAAGGTTGCTGGCTCCCTTAACATTGCAGACCAGACTCTTCCTCTTTTTCTTTCTATTTCTTCGTCTCTTTTGCCTTTCACTAGTCACTCTTGCCAGTTAATGTCTTGTAGCAAAATTACCGCGTCCGTGGCTCATTACGATTCGGAGGTCGCGGGTTCGATCCCTAACAGGGTACATATTTTAAGTACTCGGTTTGGGTGGTGGTAGGGCAATTTAAATGTCCGCCTGGCTAGCTACCACCATCTTATCTAAAACTGCCGCCAAGCAGTAATGTTAATAGCATTGTTGTGTTCCGGTTGTCAGAGAGAAGATAGCCAGTCCCCCAAATGTGTTGGGGTTTCCGGGTCAGTACGCTTCGTCTTCACTTAATATCAGGTGTGATTGAGGTCAAGTTTGTACTTGACCTCAATCACACCTGATATTAACACTGGTTTGTACCCATCGTGAATAAAAAAAAAACGAGTATGTATGTCTTTGCCGTGCCTTTGGCGCACCCTGTAGCCTAAACGGTTTGATCGAAGTGTATGGTGTCGTTAGATTCGTTTTGATACTTGGAGTGTCATAGAATAAGTTTTATCAAAAAAGTCCAACATGGCGTTATGGATCGACCAGTAGAACTCGGCGATCGGATACCCATATCAAATTACAGCTTTTGAGTACTAATAGCCTCTGAGCTAAGCTGCTGACAGACGGACATGGTGAAACTGTAAATGTTCTTTGTTGACTATGGATCCGTTAGATCACAGGCCCATTACGGGCATGTCTAGAGGTTATGATATTATAGAAATAAACACTCAAACCGCACTCAAGTTGAACCACGCTTTACTGAGATACGTCTCGATACACACATACATACGACGCCGGCAAACACATAACACCCGTTGTTTTTCGTCAGGCGTTTAAAATGGTTCCTTAATGTCCGAATAAAATGCTTTGAATGGAATTGTTAATTCCTGAATACGTGTCTGTACGAAATAGTCCGGTTTGATTAATAACGCTTACACAAACCCGGATCGCCGAGCATGTCGCCGCCACCTCTATTTGTCATTTCAATCCAAATACTAAGCTCCTGGTCTCCGGTGTTTCATTATTGTTAGCTAAATTAAATATCTTGCTACGGTATGCTCTGGTTTAATTGCAGATATATCAATATCAAGTAAATTGTGAATAACTCGATTGAATATTCTAATACAAATTCGCTACGTTTAATGCACTTCCTTTGTATTCTTTATTGCACCAGAACAAAGATGAGTTTTTTACCGTAAGTAAAAAAATTGCCGCATCTTAAGTATTTAAGTGAAATAGAAGGTATTGGTGTCGATTCGGATGTACACCAACTAAACTAAAACCAGTTTTAAAGTAGTACTGTCTCTTTCTCCCTGGAACAGTACGATGCGACGGCACCACTCCAAAACTGGTTTTAGTTTAGTTTAAATTATTTAGATGTCTTTTCACAAAGACATCTAAATAATTTCGTTGTTTCTGAAGTATTATTTATGGGATCACTGCTAAATTGCAGAGCCTCGAAAACAGTTGCAAAGTCGCCGGTCTCTCGGTCTTTTACTGGATGCACTTCGGTGAGTGTGCGTTGGAATTACATAATCTTATTCCACCACCACCATTTCATTTTTGGACTACTAGCCGTGGGATATTCCACCCGTATGTAGTTAACATACCGAACATTCGCACTAAGCGGTTTGACTCTTCATTCATAATGCGAACACGGAGTCATGGACCTCCGTTCCGGCGTCAGTCTTTCCTGAATCCTACAACCTTGGGATCTTCAAGAGCAGAGTGAATAGGCATCTACTGAGATCGCGTGCTTCATCTTCGACCACATCGTCACTTTCCATCAGGTGATATTGTGGTCAAGTGCATATTCAGGTGGCACCATTATGCACACTTATTTGTGATATAAATTATAGTCATAGGTAATTCACTGCGTATTAGAATGAGGATTCCAGGAACGCATGACGTCAGAATGCACACTTAAAATACTGAATAAATCAAACTACAGTGGAACTATATGACGACCTGTTTGGTGTGTGGTTAAAAATTCTGACTGCTATACCAAAAGGACGCGGGTTCGAATCCCGCTAGGGGCATATGTTTGTATGATGAATACAGACTGTGTTCCCGTGTTATGGATGTTTTTCACTTATTTATGTATTTTTGTCTTGGTCTTTGACAGAAGCCCAAAGGTCCAGCCTCAAGGTATGCCTACGAGACATGGAGCGCAGTGTACTAAATGTAAAACTGGCCGATCGCGTCCGAAACACTACACTTCGCTCTAAGTCCCTTGTTGTTGACATAGCCACAACGGCCGCCAAGCTGAAGTGGGACTGGGCGGGCCATGTTTGTCGCATTCCAGACGACACGTGGGCCAAAATCGCCACCACCTGGAGCTCACCACTAGAAAGAAGGCGTCGCGGCAGACCGAAAAGGAGATGACGGGATGAGTTGGATAAGTTCCTAACCAACTGGTCGGAGGAAGTCTGGGATACAGAGCCGTGGAGAGAGAGGAGGGAGGCCTTTGCCCAGCAGTGGGACAGTATGGACTCCTAATAATAATAATAATAATATGTATTTTTTGCAAAAAAAAAAATGTATTTGTGTAGTTTATCAACTATCTGGTATCCATAATACAAGCCTAGTTGCTTAGTGTGGAACTAGATGGCGCTGTGTGTATGTGCAAAGATATTTATTATTATTATTATTATATTCATTTCTTTGGACAGTATTTTCCCATTTTTCTTTCACGTTAAATAGCTGAATTCCACTTTGTGAATTCCAGCATCACACATGAGAATTGATTTTCTCTCCTTTAAGAGAAGGCAAAGGGATCTAGCCCATAACAGCCATGTCTTATTTCGCTTATTTCCTCAGTTTGTAAGTCAGTCTCAGTCAAAACAAGTAATTCGTCGTATACTTGGCGTATACAGAGTCTAGTCACGGTCAAGTCATTCTTCAGTAAACTGGCAGAATGCTTTACAAAAGATTTTGGCGGCTTCTTGTGGGAACCCGAAAGCTCCGTTACGCACTTCAATTTACACTTCCCTTCACTTGTACACCATCACTAACGTTTGCTGCACAATATTCTGCCATTATTAAGCTTCAAAAGTTAGAAAGCACAAATTATAAGAATTATAAAGTTAAATGCAACTTCACTTGCCGAGTTCCCGCCAAAAAGCCCATGAGAATTTTGCTGTCCTACTAGAGAAGGTAGGTTCTACTAAAGAAGCAATGAAGGTGTACCATCTGCTAACATATTATGCTAACGTATTCTCGTATCTGCGATATTAATACTAACAGTGATATATAGTGTATGGATGTGGCGTCGGCTGTCGTAATTGCGGCGGTAACACAAATGGAAGGCCCTTAGGCGATCTCCCGCCAAAATTGCCTAACTAACCACCCCGTATATCTACTCAACCTTCAGTCAGTAGCTTCTCCAACCCAGTAATGGAATACCTAGGTAATGATAATATGTGATGGCATTTAGAATGCGACGTGTTTGGAAACGTGTCATTGGTTTGTCATATAAAATATGGTTAGAAAAGAAAACAAGCGATTATGTCATCATCAAATCAAAGCAACTTTGTGAAAACTAACTTTTTTTTTTGTTATGCACAACGGATTGGTACTTGACCTCAATCACACCTGATGTTAGAAGATGAGGTCGACGGTGGAAGCGTACTGACCCGGAAACCCCAACACATTTGGGGGACTGGCTATCTTATCTCTGACAACCGGAACACAACAATGCTATTAACATGCTGCTTGGCGGCAGATTTAGATAAGATGGTGGTAGCTAGCCAGGCGGACATTTAAAATGCCCTACCACCAACCAAACCGAGTACTTAAAGATGTACCCCGCTGGGGATCGAACCCGCGACGTCCGAATCGTAAACCCAATGTTGTTTACATTGAGCCACGGAGGTGGTTATAAAGGCATTTTCGAAACGGCTTAAGAGGGTTTTTCCGTCCAGTGGAGTCTCATTGGATAGATTTCTTTTTAAATACAATATAAATCAAAAATATTGCTGTGTAGGTACTGCTCTCGAAAAGCTTTAGTAATATCTAAATAACGGTAAATTTCCAGAATTCACATTTTAACAATTATTTCAAATTCTCGAAAATAACCGTAATTAAAGCTATTTAGGTATTATTTATAATTAAATTTTAGGCTTTTTGAGTGTAGGTCTGAGCAATATGTTTGGTTTATACAGTATTTAAGAAGAAATATTAATTTAACCAATAAGGGCGCCACTGGACAGGATAAACCCTCTTAACCGATGTCTATCAAATAAGGCTAAGAACCTGTCGCCGATGTTCATCTTAAATCCATTAAAAAAATTAGAAGACCCTCGCGAAACTATGATAACTAAATACATGAAACAATTGTGTTAAAAGCTAAATATTTTCGAAACCGCTGAACCGATTTTCATCAAACATGGCTAAGAACCTGTTCCCTCGTTTAGTCTGAGACTTCGATTCGGCTTACAAAGATATCACATGTATATCTTCATTCCTCACCGCCTCAGTGGCTCAATGTAATAACATTGGGTTTACGATTCGGTGGTAGGGCACGTCCGCCTGGCTAGCTACCACCATCTTATCTAAATCTGCCGCCAAGCAGCAATGTTAATAGCATTGTTGTGTTCCGGTTGTCAGAGATGAGATAACCAGTCCCCCAAATGTGTTGGGGTTTCCGGGTCAGTACGCTTCCACCTTCTACCTCATCTTCATTTAACATAAGGTGGGATTGAGCTCAAGTAGGTACGAACCCGTAGTACATAAAAAAAAACCTTACAGAAGGTTTACCCCGCACTTTTAAGTCCAAATTTGTCAAAATTAACAAACCGATTCTAATGAAACTTTATACGCATAAAGCACGTACATAAATCTAAAAAGTTGGTAGGGAGCATACAAAAAAGAGTATATAGTTTCAATACTCTTTTTACATGTTTGGTACTTGCTTTGGTTGGTGGTAGGGCATTTTAAATGTCCGCCTGGCTAGCTACCACCATCTTATATAAATCCACCGTGAAACAGCAATATTTATAGCAATATTTCCCAAATAAGTATTTCCAAATCAGTACGCTACCACCTTCGGCCTCATCTTTACTTAAGATCAGTCTACATTGTACCTGTCACTATTTTTAGTGAATAAAGTTATATTTTGTTTGTGCATATAACAAATTCTCATAAATGTATTGAGATGCCATTGTTAAGATATTAAATTCCTTAAACTTATATCTAAGAGACGCTCTATATAGGTCCTGATTTTGTTCGCTTCTGTAGAACAATTATATGTATGTCAGCGGCGTTTCCCCAGAACAATATGCCATACGACGTTAAGCTTTGGAAGTAGCTAAAAAAACTAATATTGCGATATTAACGTCAGTAAAATTTGTGATATTTTTGACTGTATACGCTAGTGAGAGAAAGCGATGCCTCAACAGTCGGGTCAAAAAGCTTTTGGTGGTACCATAGGAGTGAGGAGAGGAGTCTGCACGAAATCGTTCCCTCTTTTCATTCTTTTCAATAGTCCCCTGACACCCTCATCAAATCATAAAAAATATTCTAAGAATTATGTCTCATTCAATGTCCAGGACATTTGTTGTTGAACAGGAAAATCTGACGCGTTCGGTATTAGGGATGCCAAAATGGGGTGCCAAATCCAAAGCTATATAGGTGGCGCTTCCAGCGGCAGTACATATTTTTACTAATAAAACTGAGTCAGGGTAATGTTTACTGCGAATTTTATATTTTCTCTAGTAAACTTCTACTATTTTTACTAGATCTCTAGTAAAATAGTAAAGTAGTTTTGTATTTTATCAGTTGTGTTACTATAACAGTGATGTTTTTATTATTATTATTATTATTATTATTAACACTTTATTGCATATTTTTTAGTTTTTTTTTATATGAGAGGGCGGCAAACGAGCATGCGGGTCACCTGATGGAAAGTAATCACCGCCGCCCATGGACACCCGCAACCTCAAAAGGGTCACAGATGCGTTGCCGGCCTTTGAGGAAGGTGTCCACCCCAGAATAAGTAGGGCAGCCTGAGCGATGAGGGATTCACCAGCAGTGCTGGTACCCTCCTGGGGTACTAACTCTTTAAATACCGCTACCATTCTGGAGAGAGACTGGAAGGTAGGCCTCCGGCGCCCTCGCTCACCGGACGAAGCGCAGTGGCAAAATGCCACTACTCAGACGTCGGTCTTCTGCGAGAGGGTGGTACTTCCCCGGTCGAGCCGGCCCATTCATGCTGCAAGCTAATAGCTTACAGCGTGGCTGTACCACTACAAACATACATTGTATACATATAAGTACCTATACAAACATACATTGAACAAACATATTTCACTTACCCAATATGTCCTATTTTTTTCCTTATGGTAAAAAAACTCATCCAGATAATTGTTGGACAGCCCTAGATCTAGACGTATGGTCGGTCATATCATGACTGGAATGCTAAAATGTTCGGATTTGCTAAGAAATACCGACCGAGGTGAATAGGCTTTCGCAGCTTATATGAAATATGTAGGACTATTTTCCCTTGTCTACGTCGACCGAAGGTGGATTTATATTAAGAGAATTCATCGGACTTTTCCTTCGTGTAAATGGATTAAGTAATTTGTGTTAGTTCGCAACAAACGCTGAGTGGTGAGGGTTTTGCTTTGGCTTTGTCTTGGTACTTACGTATCAATAAATAAATGTGTTAGTTTCCTTTTTGGATGGTTGCGGTGTGGAAATCATTTAACCGCCTCCGTGGCTCAATGTAAACAACATCTGAACTCCGAATCGTAAACCTAACGATTCGGAGGTCGCGGGTTCAATCCCCAGCGGGGTACATGTTTAAGTACTCGGTTTGGTTGGTGGCAGGGCATTCTAAATGTCAGCCTGGCTAGCTATCACCATCGTATCTAAATCTGCCGCCAAGCAGCAATGTTAATAACATTGTTGTGTTCCGTTTGTCAGACATAAGATAGCCAGCCTCCCAAATGTGTTGGGGTTTCCGGGTCAGTACGCTTCCACCTTCGACTTCATCTTCACTTAACATCAGGTGTGATGGAGGTCAAGTACGAACCCGTTATGCATAAAAAAAATAATCATACATTCAGTCAAAAAAGTATCGGGAATAATAATAATAAATAAATATTTCGGACACTTACACCAATCACCTAGTCCCAAACTAAGCAAAGCTTGTACCATGGATACTAGATAACGGATAAACATACATAAATATTTATATAAACTTCCATGACTCGGGTATAAAATTAAATGTTCGTATTCATCACACAAACATTTACCCCTCGCGGGATTCGAACCCGCAACCGTTGGTTTCGCTGACAGGGTCACTATCCACTACACCAACCGGTAATGATTTGTTTATAATACCAAATTATTATTTTTTGTTGTTGTTAGATTGGCACAACTGTTTTCCATTTTGACACGTTCGCGCTTTTGTGTGTCGCGAAATCAAGTTTTCGCGCAAATGAACCATCGCGCAATTAAACTTTCGAGCAATGGTACTTTCGCAATATCGTCTTCAAGCTATCGTCTTTCGCTATTGCGTAGTACACCTGGTGAATATAGTAGAATGAACCGTACAAGAAATCACTACATATCTTTACAAAGGGCATATTATTGCTTGTCGAGCTGGATATACATTTTGGGAGCTTACTGCACCTACCCGCTTCATTCATCAGGTGTTTATTTGCACGTGACAAAGAATATTTGCAGACAGCGGGTAGTACGGTAAACACTTGAGCATACAGAGGAAGTTCGTCGCGAACAAGTTGGCCAATTAGGCAGCCGCGTGTGGTGCGTGATGTGTTTACACGGGACTGGTGGCCGCGAGACGAGCGTGGATGGATTTATTATATTTTTATCCGACAGCACCAAAAAGGAAGGTAATGTGTTTCGAGCGTATATATGTATTTACATATTTAACGATTGTTTGGTGTAGTGGTTAGAAACTCTGACCACTATACCAAAATGTGGCGGGTTCGAAATCCGCTAGGGACATATGTTTGTATGATGAATACAGACATGTGTTCCCGAGTTATGGATGTTTTTCATTTAGATATGTATTTATTTACAAAAAAATAAAATATTTGTGTAGTTTATCAACCATCTGGTATCCATAATGCAAGCCTAGATGCTTACTGTGGACCTAGATGGCGCTGTGTGTGTGTGCAAAGATATTTATTTATTTATTATGTATGTAGATTTCTCTGTTACCTCCTGTGGATCAAACGGCTTGACCGATTTTGAAATGCAAGATTTCGTTCGATTCGTCTTGATCTGTAGAGAGTCATAGGATACATTTCATGGTAAAAAATCCATCATGACATCCGCATAATACGAAATGTTTGGTTTTTTAGTTTTTAAATACTTAAATAGTTATTAATTATTGAAAAATCCCGTTTCTGTGAAAATTTCTCCACGGAATTTCACAAAATTTTATTTCAGCGAGTGTTTACCTAAAACGATAGGTGCCACTTGATCTCAATCACACCTGATCTTAAGTGAAGATGAGGCCGAGGTTGGAAACCCAAATATTTGGGGAACTGGCTATCTTATCTCCGACAACCGGAACACAACAATGCTATTAACATTGCTGTTTGGCGGCAGATTAAATAAGATGGTGGTAGCTAGCCAGGTGGACATATAAAATTCTCTATCACCAACCAAACCGAGAACTAAACATGTACCCCACTGGGGATCGATCCCGTGACCTCCGATTCGTAAACCCTATGTTGTTTACATTGAGCAACGGAGGCGGTTAAATTTTCAAGATTTACTGCGTTATCTAATGTATGTGAGTAGTGAAATCAGTAGATAGTCAAATCGCTAGTTTCCTGGCCCGACCATAGACGCAGACCATTCAATTTGAGCTGAATTAGCTCACGTCTCGGATTGGCTGAGTCAGCCAAATCTGATAGAGGATTTCTGTATTGAGGGATTAGTTTTTCATGACATTATTTAGGAACGTAATCCTATTTGTATTGTGTATTTAATGAAAGTTATTAATAATAATTATTCGAGTTGAGGAATGATTTAGGGTCAGGGTTGTCCTGAGAGATACGATCACGTCGTCTGTATGTACAGTCTGAAACAGATAAACCTATACCGCCCGGCCTAATTACATAATCTTATTCCACCGTCACCCTTCCATCTACCCGTATATAGGTAATATACCAACATTCGCACTAAGAAGTTCGATTCTTCATTCATCATCCGAACAGCCAAGGCATGGAACTCCCTTCCGGCGTCAGTCTTTCCTGAATCCTACAACCTTGGGATCTTCAAGAGCAGAGTGAATAGGCATTTACTGGGATCGCGTGCTTCATCGTCGACCACATCGTCACTTTCCATCAGGTGAGATTGTGGTCAAACGCGAATCCAATCATAAAAAAAAGCAATCTAAATTTTCTCAGCAAATAAAGAATATTTTTCAATTGTACTTTTAGTATATTGTTGTACTTAGTAATTGCTGCAAGTATTTAAATTTTTTTTCTTTTTTTTATATGAGAGGGCGGCAAACGAGTATGCGGGTCACCTGATGGAAAGCAATCACTGCCGCCCATGGACACCAGCAACACCAAAAGGGTCACAGATGCGTTGCCGGCCTTTGAGGAAGGTGTCCACCCCAGAATAAGTAGGGCAGCCTGAGCGATGAGGGATTCTCCAGCAGTGCTGGTACCCTCCTGGGGTACTAACTCTTTAAATACCGCTACCATTCTGGAGAGAGACTGGAAGGTGGGCCTCCGGCGCCCTCGTTCACCGGACGAAGCGCAGTGGCAAAATGCCACTACTCAGACGTCGGTCTTCTGCGAGAGGGTGGTACTTCCCCGGTCGAGCCGGCCCATTCATGCTGCAAGCTAATAGCTTACAGAGTGGCTCTATCACTACAAATGCCTGTAAGTGATGAAAAATATATAGAATCTTTTCAGAAGTGCAAAGAACTCCTTGTAAATGCCCCTATACTCCAGTACCCAAATTCTGAGAAACCCTACGTACTAACCACGGACGCCTCGGATTTTGCTCTTGGCGCCGTTTTATCTCAAGGCCCCATCGGAAACGATAAACCCGTTGCCTATGCAAGCCGAACTTTAAACGATGCAGAAACCCGCTACAGTGTTACGGAAAAAGAATTACTCGCCATCGTTTGGACGGTAAAACATTTCCGTCCATATCTCTATGGTAAAAAGTTCACAATCGTTACCGACCACAAACCTCTTGCTTGGCTAAATTCTCTGAAAGAAACCAACAGTAGGCTTACGCGCTGGCGTTTAAGACTATCTGAATATGACTTCGACATAGTGCACAAAAGCGGTAAATACAATTCTAATGCAGACGCCTTATCACGCATTCGAGTCAATGCTTTAGGAAAAGATGACAATATATCCACAGACGCAAATGTTGACACAGACGAAGACAGGAATCGGGCCATAAGACAACTAACAAAAGAAATCGAAGAACTGGGTAAGGTGAGAACACCACCAAAAGGGTCACAGATGCGTTGCCGGCCTTTGAGGAAGGTGTAGGCTCGTTTCTTGAAGGTTCCAATGTCGTACTCTTTCGGGAATATCGCTGCCGGAAGTCCAAAAACGTCGATGATTACCTGAGAAAACTTAATTTGTATTCTATAATAGAAATTAGGTTTTCTAGTCTAGGGTTACTCTGTTTCAGACTGTACGCAAGTTACTACCTATAAGCCAATTTGGACAATCTCATGAGTGTTACACGGTGTATGTCGTCATGATAAATGCAAAATGGCGGACGATAGCAGCCATGTTATAATTGACAACAAATAATTCCAGCACCCTATCGAAATGGGTATTAAATATAGCTCGACAATGGAAATTCAAAAATACTTATCAATGTGGTTATAAAAATGTATAAATATATTGGGTCTTTTTACCTATGAAATTTGAGTTTTTTTTTCTTCGTTAATCATATGTACCAATTCCTGCGATTTTCAAAGCCATATCCAAATTTGTTTTTTATTTGGAAAATGGAATATTATTTCATGGTTTCACATGAAATATTTTTTAATTTCTGGGCTAAGTCACATAATAAAAAAATATTTTACGGAGCTCTTTTCATGTGCTTCTCATAATCATTTCTTAGATTAGCTGAAACTTTTATAAAGCGTTTACTTTTAAAAATTAACGCTGCCTATAGGCATAAAGTATACTTAACTTAATGTTAAATTTGGATTTGCCGTTCCCAAAAAAATTCAAAAGTGTTTGTATGGAGAAAACAGTTTTAATGAAATTCTTCATACAAAACGTCAATTTCATAGGTATGGACCTAATATTATAAATAAGACTACAGTTATAAAAATCTGGCCAAGTATTTGCCCTCAAAGACGCGGATTTAATAAGGTTGCTCTTTAAATAATTTTCAATGGAAAGTACATTTTATGTTTTTCAACTTTTACACACACTTTAACCGCCTCCGGGGCTCAATGTAAACAACATTGGGTTTACGATTCGGAGGTCGCGGGTTCGATCCCCAGCGTGGTACATATTTAAGTACTCGGTTTGGTTGGTGGGAGGGCATTTTAAATGTCCGCATATAGCTACCACCATCTTATCTAAATCTACTGCCAAGGAGCAATGTTAATAACATTGTTGTGTTCCGATTGTCAGAGAAAAGATAGCCAGTCCCCCAAATGTGTTGGGTTTCCGGGTCAGTACCTCATCTTCACTCAACATCAGGTGTGATTGAGGTCAAGTACGAACCCGTCGTGCATAAAACAAAAAAAAACTCATTCACTTCTAAAACCTACTTACCTGTAATAATTTTCCTTAACTTCATACTGATGCCTAATATTTTTCAAGATTTTATATGAAATATGCCAATTTACAGCTTTCTAGTATTAAGCGCCTCTAGCTAAGCCGCGGACAGACAGACGTACATGGCGAAACTATAATGGTAATTATTGATTACGGAACCCTAAAAAATTAAGAACAAGAAGAAATAACACCTACATTTTGGGGTAAGCAACCCTGAAAACTGTACAAGTAAATATTTCGGACACTTACACCAATCATCTAGTCCCAAACTAAACAAAACTTGTACTATGGGTACTAGATAACGGATAAACATACATAAATATTTTTATAAACATCCATGACTCGGGAATAAATGTTCGTATTCACCACACAAACATATACTTGTCCCGGGATTCGAACCCGCAACCGTTGATTTCGCTGACAGGGTCACTAACCACTACACCAACCAGTCGTCGTGTAAAGGTACTATTGACCAAATCGAATACTAAACATGAATCATCTGATAATCGAACCTGCGGCTTCGTATTTGAAGAAATAGTTTTTTTTTCAACTGACAGAGCTTCGTGTCAGCAGTATACCCATCTAAGTTTCAAGATTTGTTTACAAGTTTTCCTGTCTCTCTTTGCGAAGCACTTTCGAGTTGAACTGCAGTTTTAGTTTACTAGCAAATAAGCAATGGGGATCTGTCTGCTGCAGAACTTTAAAGAATAACACACAATCAGATTTTAACTTTTGAGTTCTTTGTTTAATTAACAATGTATCCTTATTTATCTTTATTAAGAACAATTACTTTGTTCATTGTGCAGTTGCATTCGCTATTCGTTTTCGATAACGGAAGTTAAGCAATGTCTGGTATGGCTAGTCCTGCGATGGGTAAGTACAAGTGTTTTTGAGTTTCGACGAGCACGTTAACGAGTCGCAATTGATGTCAATAATAGCAGTCGTATACTTAGTGATTTTTTATTCACATCTAAATTTTGTACGATTGTACAGACCATCAAACTGAACAACATTCACTATGGGACCAACTCGGATATCGAGAAAAAAAGAATAAACTGCTTCATACAATAGTTCAATAAAACCCCAACTGAAATGTATGAAACAGCTGATTGTTTTTTCTCGATTTCAGAGTTGGTCTGTAATATGTATGTATGTAATACAATACAATACAATACAATACAATACAATACAATACAATACAATACAATTTCGCTCTCACGGGTTTGCTGGAAGAGATCTCTTATAGAGATAAGTTCGCCCTTTGTACATTTTTCTAAAATATTTGTTAATGACCATTTCTTTGTGTGTGTGTACAATAAAGTGTTAAATAAATAAATAAATAAAAATACAATACAATACAATACAATACAAATACTCTTTATTGCACATTTAACAAAAGATACATGAAGAATACAGCGTACATCATTAATCGCACAAAAATTGGTAATAAGCAGTAATATGAGATTGGTAGATCCAATACGTACACAATTTGGTGTTACGCATATAATGACTCAATGGATGAGTATTTTTACCGTAAGGAAAAAATAGGGGTAAGTGAAATAGAGGGTATTGACATAGGTAGTTTTTTTTTATTTCAAAACTATCATAGAATAAAGCGTTAATTGTGTCATTTGACCGTCGCGTTTGTACTCTATTTCCACATAATTACATCATTAAATTAAATAAATTTGGAAAACTTGGAGAAAATATGAGTTCCAAATTAATCTCGCATGATAGGAACCCTAAGAATCACGCCAGTCGCATAACAATATCCACCAGGCGCCAGCATTTTTCGAAAAAAAAAAAAAAAAGTACCGATGCCAATAACTTCTATTTCACTTACCTAATATGCCCTATTTTTTTCGTTATGATAAAAAAACTCATCCGGTATATTAAATACTTAATCTAGTTACTTTAAAGGAAGATATATTAAATATGTGTCTTACACTGCATTGTTGTGAATGTACTCGTAAACATATTTTGTTCTTTTATAAGTACACGAAGTTCCATCTCGGAGTTGACTGCCATTTCTATTCAAAAATATGTACCTACTTATATCTCAGTAATGGTTGTATATCTGTATTTACTTAACCTACAAAGTCTCTGGCAAAGTATTGCTTCCATAGCAAACTTGTTCGCTAAAGCAAAAACAGGAAAAGGTCCAATGGATACAGGAAAATTGCTATCACGCCTACTGGAGGCTAAAGCCTCCGAACTACTCGGGAAGTCAAAGAAAAACTTTTCATCCAATGTTTTGCGAACGTGATGAGGTGATACCGTATGTCATAGGTTCTCAAACATTACAAAAGATTCCCCCTTCTGCCTGAATTATAGGCTCAGTAGATACTTATCCTGAATAAAAAACTCACCTTGGTTCACTTTCTAGACATGCATATTTCTGTAACAGTTGTGTGTCATCATCAGCCCGTAAAAATCCCACTGCAGGGATATTCTTGCGTGTCGTTCGGCTACACTCCCCGCAGCATGATACCGTGACCATAACCTCGATATCACGCTTTGATTCGTGAGAAAGGTGTCTGCAACCACGTGTTGAGTAGTGCAATCTTCCAGCATGCCTACAGCACGTAGCATTTCCTGTCGACTTAAATGTCGACGTGACATGATAAAGCAAATTGTCGATTTTTATAATTTTTTGAAAATATTATTATTAATGCCCTTTTAAATTAATTAAAACCGACTAGAAATGAACACAATTCACGCTATCTTTTGATTGATTGATTGAAAATCAGCAGATCGCTGAGTCCTCACCCTTTCATCTCAATGTTTCTGCTTTATTTTTTACTTTGTTAACTATTTTTGTGATGAATAAATGTTTTTTATTTTTATTTTATTTAATCAGAACGATCCGAAAAATTTATCAAAATAAACCCAGCACCCGCCTTTGGCTTATACAATGCATGCTGTCTGTCAAAACCATTACAACTGCGGCCTACAATTAAAGTTTGAGAAACTCTGTCGGATGAGGCGTGCTTCGGTGTGAGAGGCAACACAACTTGTATGTGAAAGGATTATTGTAAACATATATTATTATTTATTATATAAGACAAACAAGGTTTCTGAATTAAGTGTGATAGGTAAGTTATAAGCTTTGTTTGGAGACAACAAGGGAACTTTTGGGTGTTGAGAATCAACTCTCACGACAAAATGGAGCTTCACTTATGTTAGGAGATATTTTTTAAGAAAATATTTTCCGTCCAGTGGCGCCCACCTTGAATGAATTAAGGCATCACTCGAGATGTCTGAAAGCTAATTATAAAATAATATCGAAATAGCTTTCTTTGGGGGTATTTTCGAGAATTCACGTTTATAAAGAAACGTAGTCGTTTTTATCAATAATAATAATAATAATAAAATATTTATTATCTCACCACACAGATATAGATACATTGATTGAATAGCAAAAACAAATTCCTTTGTGAGAGACTGGAGTCTGAAATAGGTTCGAAATCTCCAGGATCTCACTCCCTTACTATTAGACATTACAACAAGAGCACTGATGCTTAAAGTATATATGTTGAAGCATGTGGATTGTGGACTAAGGCAAGTGTGTGTGTGTGGAGAGGTATGTGATGTGGGGGGGAGGATTGATGTGTGTGTGGGGCTGAGGATGGGTTTATGTGTGCTACGATATTGGAATGAGCAGAGATTCAGTTTCAGCATATGTTACATCTCATTATACGCGGGACGACCAATCCCTGCAGTGGGATGCTTACACAATGATGAATGGATGATGTAATATTTAAAATTAGACTATTCCAGTGCAAGTATTTTTTGGATTTGTTCTGTATTTAAAATTAAATCTTAATTTATCCAATGAGGGCGTTACTGGACGGAATAAACCTTCTTAACCCCATAACGTAAGGCTTTATAGCGTCGAAACAGCTAAGCCGATTTAAAAAAGGGTTTTTTGGTTACAAACGCTAGTAGATGATTTCTAGATGCGTTTGATGAAAATCTGTTAATCGGTTTTGGAGATAGTCATATCCATAATCATTTTTATTGCATTGTCACAATTTAAATCACATACACATATACATTGCATGAGTACAAATGGGTCGTAAAATAAAACAGACGCCCCGTTAGGTCATAGCATTTTTTTGTTTTTTTTTTATCTTTATTTAATTTAGGGATTTTTGTACACAGAGTGACGATGCCAATCCCATCGTATCCTAATACAAATGTTTACCGAACATGGAGAACAGTGTCCTTGCTGAGGTCATAGCATTATACAATGGGCAGAGAGGGCCTGCTATACTTAAATATTCAATTTTATAATTATGCTAACATAGTCAATAACTTAATAAATAAATTGTGACATTTATCAATATTCCGTCCATCTTTACTTACACAATACACTTAACTATATAGATATTAATGTTATTTTATTTTGTCAATTTATATTAATGTTACATTTTTTTATTATATAGATATTTAGCTTTTAACATCCATAGTTGGGTATATATATTATATGGGCGCCGCCAGCCTTCATTTTGGTCGTATACAATTTTTATTATTATTACTTACTGCGGAAGGTACCGCACCGAGAATTCGGCTGAATACGCTCGCAGTGTTTTTTTAAGTTACTTATGAAGTTATGACACATCAGCCGAAATTACGCGGCGTTCCTGTTATTTCTTCCGAGTCCCGAACCTTTCGTCTAGCGACTGTTTCAGCGAAAACGACTGCAATGTATTTTGCATAGCAAGCGACACATCATGCGACGCGTTACGCGACCGTATGTTCGGCCAGCGTAGTTATAATTTCAGCGCGCGCTTTCAAAACGAAGAGCGGCAATGTCGCGTTCCTGTCCAGCAATGACTGACCTCTCTATTTCAGTAGGCGTCTTTCGTCTCTTTTAGTGACTACACTGACACATAAGACGACGATGCCACGTATTATCCGTCGCGTAATGCTCTGAACTAGGCGCCGCGTGCCGCGTAATTGCGCGTTCGGTACGTGTGGTGTGTCAAGCCAACCGAATACTACGACCGACAATTCAGTTGCCGAAGCGTCGGCGCAGTATCTTCCATCCTGAATATTTTTAAAAACGCAGCGAAGTGGTTCAGAGGCAGACTAGAATACATTATATTATAAGCCACTTCTCAAGAAAAATATTTATGAGAAAAAGTTTTTAATATGTGTATTTCGATATTTAATAGTTTACCAAATGACATAAAAACAAATGCATGGTAATAGGTTTAAAACGATACTGACAAAATGGCTACTAGATCATTGCTTTTATAGTGTTAAGAAATATTTGGAATTTAAAAGTCAATATGTCTAGAATGTCTTATGTCTTCTACTGTGATATGCAATAAATACTTTTCCTTGTGACGAAAAGGTTAACCACAGCTATAATGTAAAAAAAAAAAAAATATGTCTAGATATAGAGTCAAAACTTATTTTATATTTGCATGTGGACGCTGCACGCTTGCGGACTGAATACAATGTACTATCTATTTTTAATTATTAAGATCTTGTTTATACTGTATTTTTGCAAATAAACTTATGATCTTATCTCATCTTCCGCAGGTGTGTCCCCACACTTACTAAGCGGACCGTGCAAAACTTACGAACCCAACCAACCTAGTAGGTAGATAATATAACTTAGCAATAAAATTCTCTTACCTAATTAAAATTCAGGAACCCGCTTAATTACCTTTTGAAGTGAAATTTCCCGAATTACATCACTCTGGCAGTAGGTAACCGTAACGGTGGAATGCCATTTGTCCAATTAGGCCAATTAGAGGTGGTCCAAACTTCCTTCCCAGCAGGCAATAATTCTCACTTTTGTTCTTGCTTTTATGAAGCGTTGTGGTTATGTTGGTGAGGCAAGCGATTTAATTCATCAACATCAGTATATAAAGGTTCCTGTACACATAAGATATAGCGTTGAACTGTATTATATTTATTTGATTCTAGGTCGAATGCTTTATTCTCAAATTAGAGATGGTCCAAACTTCTTCCCAGCAGTAATTAATTCTCACTTTTGTGTTTGTTTTCATGAAGTTTGCGGTTATGTTACATAAGAAAGCTATTTATTTAATCAACCTCGACCTATGAAGGCTTTTTGTCCAATTCTAGGTGGTCCAAACTTCTTTCCCAATAGGAACTAATTCGCACTTTTATAAAGAGGCTGCGGTTATGTTACAAAGGAAAGCGATTTCTTTCGTCAACATTGACCTATAAATACCTCTTTGGAAGCGTCTAATTTCGATATGTAGACTTGCCGTAACCGTGGAATGCCATTTGTCAAATTTTAGGTGATCCAAACTTTCTTCCTAACAGGAACTAATTCTCACTTTTGTATTCAATTTCATAAAGTGTTGCGGTTATGTTACAGATGACAGAGATTTTTTTTCCTCAAGGTTGACCTAATAAAGACCTCTTTGAATGCGTCTAACTCCACGACAGTAGACACTTGCCATAATACTGACATGCTATTTAATTCTAGGTGATCCAATCGTCGACCTATAAAGGCCCTTTGTCCAATACGTGGTCCAAAGTTCCTTTCCAATAAGGACTAATGCTCACTCTTGTACTCACTTTCATAAGTGTTGCGGTTATGTAACTAAGAAAATAGATTTGTTACATCAATATTGATATTTAAAGACCTTTTTCAAAGCGTTCAACTACACTATTGAATATAAAAATTGCAGGTGGAACTACTGTGGGCGACAGATGGATGATGGGTTCCTTTGACGAGTATTGGCTACTGTGTTCCCGGCTCTGTCTGACCATCAAATCTTCCAATCATGCTGCAGAACGTTACGTAGTCCTCATATTTCTCATGTAGCAGTTCCTTTTCTTCTGTTCTGTCTTTACCATAAAACGCAATATATAACACTTGCCATCAGAGTGGAATGTCATTTGTTCAATTCTCGATAGTCCGAACTTCCTTCGAAGAGATTATTAATTTTAATTTTTGTGCTTGCTTTCATGAGATGTGGTTACTCAAGAAATCGATTTATTTCTTCAATATCTATGGAACTGTCTAACTGCACCACAGTAGATATATGCCATAACAGTAGAATACCATTTGTCCAATTATAGGTGGTCCAAACACACGCGGATCTATTTGCGTGTCTTGTTTGAGACGCTACATTACAGAATTCGGATTGTCCAAAGTCAAAAATGCTTTGTTTTGTAGGTACACAGATTATACTTAAAGTAGTCAACTTCCGGCTGAATTCGGCTCTGGTTTCTAGTGGAAATTGGTTCATAATCAGGAATGGAGTCACCTGCCGAAAATTGTATTCGCTTGTCTTGTTTGAGGCGCTACATTACAGAATTCCCGTTGTCCTAAGTCAAAAATGCTTTATTTGTAGGTACACAGATTACACTTAAAATAGTCAATTTCCGGCTGAATTCGGCTCTGGTTCCTGGTGAAAAGTAGTTCGTAATCAGGAATGGAGTCACCAGCCGAAAATTGTTGGATTTCTACACTAAAGGTGGTTTCAGAATGGTAATACTTTGTATGGGTAATCGAATTTTTTTTGATGGAATTCGACTATGGTTCATTTTCATTCATTCATTCATTCATTCATCTTCACTTAACATCAGGTGTGATTGAGGTCAAGTGCTAACCTGTTGAGTATAAAAAAAAAAAAAAAAAAAAATGGTACTTTGGGGAAATTTGTTCGTAATCAAGATTGGCGTCATCAGTTAATGGGAATAAGGTCTAACAAAATTAACCCGACAAACGTTGCAGAGTGTATGTATAGGATGTACCTATTATGAAAAAAGTTTAAAAATAAAACATTAAAGTTAACAGATTTTATTCAAAAAATAAAATTTAGAAATGTAAATTTTGTGAGTTGGTCATTAATGGCCGCGCGCTCTAAGTACTTTGCCACAACACACAAACACATGCCGTGGTATCTTTGAAGACGCCGAAAGGCGACCACTCGCCTCTCGCCGCCGGCGCTTGCCTCTCATTTGGTTGGTTGCACCCTGTGCCCCGCCACCCCCTTTGGCGTCTTCCATATCAATGGAACGTTGCCTGTTATTTCTCATATAAAAATCAAGGTACAATCGAAATGAGGTAAGTCGGTTAATGTGTATTTTCATTTCCACTTACATTTAATTTTTTTACTCGGTAACAATATTTTTAAGGCTCGTTTTTTTAATGAATATATTATTTTATTGTCATGTACGTGCAATTGCCAAAGTTTGTCGGGTTAATTTTGTTAGACCCTATATAATGTGCAACAACATATTAAACTTGTCTGGACCCGGCTTTACATATCACATTCCACTTATCGCTCCTCCTGTCACCCACCGCATATCCCTATATGGGCGAAACAATAAAAGTTCCCCTTTCCCCAAGGACCGAAGTCCGTGTCAGCCGGCTACATCAGAAATACAACCTTTTTAGTCGCAGACATCACCGCAATATCTGGGAAGCTGGTACCGAAAGCGTTTTGTCATTTTAATCTGTATCATGTTTCAAGAAAACGGATAAAAGAGATTATTTTCAAACGGCAACTTGACGGTGTAATTGAGTACGTCACTTATCGTAAAATCTCCATTCGTTATTTATATTACAGTAGATATCTAATTTTTAATTTAATTACATGGGTGGTTCCCCATTACATAATCAATAGGTATAAGATTGATGGACAATTACAGGAAGCGACAAATTTATAAAACTACCACACAGTTGAAATATATCTTATAGAAAAAATACACCGCTATTGCCCCGCTGAATGCATAAGCTCAGCTGCTGAAGTAGGCACTAGCTCTCATATCTCCGGAGGCATGATTGATTTGTATGTTTTTTTTTTTTAATTTGTTAATAATATCAAGTTCACCTTCAAAATAAAATCAAACGATTTGTATAATAACAAATCGTATAAATAAAATTAATAATTCTCCAAAGAGTTTGCGGACGTTGACGACATAATTCATTACGTTACAATTATTTTTTTCAAATTCATTAATTCAAAAGGAATCAACGTTTGCCAAACATTTTCTTCTATTCAATTCAATTCAACGAACTTCAAACTAAATATCGTTTATAACTCGAGCAATTACAGCCTAGAGCCTTTGCACGTCAAACCCACGGTTTTATATTTTTTCTCCACCGTTTTCTTTAAAAGCATTGAATGAGAAATAGGCTCCAACGAAATCACAATATAAAATAATCTTCAATTAAGTTTACGCGACTTTCAATGGACAGTTTTTTTTATGCACAACGAGTTGATATTTGACCTCAATCACACCTGATGTTAAGTGAAGATGAGGTCGAAGGTGAAAGCAGCGTACTGACGCGGAAACCCCAACACATTTGAGGGACTGGCTATCTTATCTCTGACAACCGGAACACAACAATGCTATTAACATTGCTGTTTGGCAGCAGATTTAGATAAGATGGTGGTAGCTAGCCAGGCGGACATTTAAAATGCCCTACCACCAACCACACCGCGTACTTAAACATGTACCCCGCTGGGGATCGAACCCGCCTCCGAATCGTAAACCCAATGTTGTTTTCATTGAGCCACGGAAACGGTTCAGTTTTTCCAAAGGTGTTTAAGGTAGATACTTCTTTTAATTTTAAAGACGTTCCTATATCACATTATTAAGAGTACCATGAACGGGCCTCCCTGGGGGTACCAGGAAGCCACTCATGCGTTCCCAGGTCCTCCCTACTGCCGAGGAAGGTCGCCGAGGGGTTTTAGTGGGTCCTACATAACCGTTTCGCCGTCCCCCAGGGGAGCGGTATGCGTAACACATTTTCCAGCGAAAAAAAAAATGTCCCACATTTTGTCGCACGTATCTAATATGCTGCTATACGACTAATTGATTAAAGACTTTCGTCTTGAAACAAGAACAAATCAGTCAACTTATTTTTATTTCGTAAGTATGGGACGCAACTGTGCTGATACTTTGGCACCGCCCCCATACACGGTACTCTAAGTCACAACCGCCGCAAATATGTGTCACTTGCCGTGGGGATATTGAGCCCTTTGTCATCCCTTGGTCGTGGCTTGGTCGTCCCTCGGTCGTCCCTTGATCATCCCTTCGTCGCCCCTTGGTCGTCTCTTGATCGTCCCTTGATCGCCCCTTGGTTGTCTCTTAGTCGTCCCTTGGTCGCCCCTTGGTCGTGTCTTGGTCGCCCCATGGTTGTGTCTTAGTCGTCCCTTGGTCGTCCCTTGATCATCCCTTGGTTGCCCTTTGATCGTCTCTTGGTCGACCATTGGTCACCCCTTAATTATCTCTTGGTCGACCCTTTGTCCCCCCTTGGTCGTCTCTTAGTCGTCCCTTGGTTGCCCCTTGGTCGTCTATTGGTCTACCCTTCTTCTCCATTGGTCGTCCGTCGCTCGCCCCTTGATCATCCCTTGGTCGCCCCTTGATCGTCCCTTGGTCGTGCCTCGGACGTCCCTTCCTCCTCCTTTGAACGTCCCTTGGGCGTCCCTCCGTCGTCCCTTGGTCGTCCCTCGGTCGTCCCTTGATCGTCCCTTGGTCACACCGGTTGATGATGATCTGTCACACAGGTTTTCTAGTACGGACACCAGTATCTCACAAAAACATTTGTGTAATGTCATAGATTAAGCAACTATTGTTGAGCTATGTATATTTTTGTGAGAGAAAATAAAAACGTTTTGTATTGTATTGTGTTCATCACAAAAAACATAAGCATACATTAGAATCAGAAATTGCAGTATTGTGATGAATGTCCTATAACATCTTGCAAAGCGGTGGATGGGTTTGAAATTACTCGGCGTTCCTAACGGACGTCGGGACAACCATAAGTTCCGAGGTAATAACTCCTGATAAATTAGTGTCGGCTAGGAAGCAACATTACGAATCTTTAGGATTAAGATATATAAGTCTCACACAGATGTACCTAAGTAATATATATAACCTACTTAAATATATTTATTTACCTATTAGCGCGTGTATCCCAAAAACGAAATAACAAACCTCCTTCCAATTAAGCGTCCTCATTAGGAGTTCCATAGCTCTTGCCAGAACCCTCCGACACATAAATTACGCCTTTAGAACTCATTACTCAAAGAGGACCGTTGGCAGATCAGCCTCAAATTTCCCATTTCCCTTCTGTGTTGCCAGCAGTGGTGTTATTTTGTGATTCTAGTTTTGAGGACTAAAAAGTCCCAGGTATTAAGTCCTTTGCTGGATACAGGGACAATTACATATTTATTTTGTGATTTATTAATGTTTTCTATCCATTGATTATTCAAAATAGCCTCTTTTAGAGCCATTTGTAGCCATAGATATAATATATTGCAAATGCGTCAAATTCCTGCAGCGGTATTCCCGAACGAGTACGACATTGGAACCTTTAAGAAACGAGCCAACACCTTCCTCAAAGGCCGGCAACGCATCTGTGACCCTTTTGGTGTTGCGGGTGTCCATGGACGGCGGTGATTGATTTTCATCAGGTGACCCGTATGCTCGTTTGCCGCCCCCTCATACTACAAAAAAAAATGAAATAAATCGGTGCGTGGAAATAAATGCTTTACAATGGTTTTTATAATCAATTGTCTTTTTCAGAATGCATTACGATGACGTGGATTATAATTACTTAATCTTGTAATCGCGATTCTATTTTCTGACTACTACGCATGTGGAGGGATACCACCCATATGTAGTTAATATTGGTAAATTCTTCACACTATGCGTTTCGGCTCGTCATTCATAATGCGAAAGGCATGGGCTTTCCTTCCGGTAGTACATTTCCTGAGTCTTGCAATATTGAGATCTTCAAGAGTAGGGTGATTAAGCATCTATTGAGATCGCGTGCTTCATCGTCACTTTCCATCAAACGCGGATTTAGTTATTCATCACAAAAATGTGCTATGTTTTTGTATTAGAGCAATTTAGTGATGGAAATACAGTCCGCGTATATCCCGCTATAATTCGCTTCAAAATTGTGGACTCGATCTACGATCAAACTGCTTTTTAAGACAAATCAAAGCAGCCTCAACTCGAAGGAGTTTCTCAATGCTTGTGAGTGGAATTCCGCCTCCACACTCCACTCCTCCCACTGTAACTCCTATAAGCTAGGATCAACAGTGTTACTCGACACGGCGCCTACTGAAGGTAGGCGGTGCCCTACGTGACTCTATTGCTACCTTGGACCCCAGACTAATTAAAGAAAGAAAAAGGTTGTGTAGTAGGAAAAGAAGTTTCCCACTGCGCACTAGGCAGATGGGAGTGTAGCTAATGAAATGCAAAACGGCACTAATGCCAACGCCATGTGGACGGAGGTCGAGTGAAGCTCGGCCCCCTGTTTTCGTGTACACCACGAACTACGCTTGAATGCAGTAAACGGGACGGTAGCAAAAGGCTACCGTGAGTAAAAATGCCACTTTGTGAGTGGAAGTGCAACATTTCAAATCGATTGAACACCATGGGTCAAAACTTGTAAGATTTGATTACAAACAGACAGACACCGGGACAAGGGGAGCTGAATTATAATAGATACAAGCTTTAGTTGAATTATAAACTGTTATTTCAGAAAATCTTGAAAGACTGATATCATCCAAGTACACAAAACAACTGTATTAAAAACTAAATATCCCCGAAACGGCTTAGCCGATTTTCATCAAACACATCTAATACGAATAATAACCTGTCTCCTCCTTCAGCCACTCAAATCACAGCACACATTACTGAGATACATCCGGACAAAGACAAACACATAACACCCGTCGTTTTTCCTCGGGGTTAAAGAGACGTTTTCTGTAATTTCATAAATAGATTTTCCGCGCTGGTATCACTGCCCATAACTCCATAAAAATATTGCCGAGTTAAGACGAGGAAACTTTCGGTAATAAAGTGTCCGTCGTATTTTATTTTTTTATCTATATCCTTAATATTTTCACGGATAACGGGCTTGAAACATAACATACCTCCTCATAAGTTAAGGCATAAAAAAGAACAAGGATAAGCTTCACTGCGCGATCGATAGTAGAGTTGCCACATAGACTAGTTGCTACTTAAAAAACTTGATACTTATACGAGTTGATACTTGGATGGTTTGCTACTTAGACAAACCGGTAAGTTGCAACTTTGGTTCTAACCAGCAAATTGTTATTTAGACCAATTTAAACCCAGCAATTATGCTTGGACCAGTTGCTAAAGCACTTGGTACTTAGACCAATTGATAAGCAGCAACTAGGCTTAGACCAGTAGCTTGCTACTTAGACCAATTAATAAGCTGCAACTAAGCTTCGATTAGTTGCTAGAATACTTGCTATTTAGATGAATTTAAATCCACCAATTATGCTTGGACCAGTTAGTAGAACACTTGCTACTTAGACCAATTAATAATCAGCAAATATGCTTCGATTAGTTGCAAGAATACTTGCTATTTAGACCAATTGATAAGCAGCAAATATGGTTCGACCAGTTGCTAAAATAGCCACTTTTATTTTATAATCATGAATTCTATTTAGGTATTATTCATAAGTAATTATTTAGGCTTGTCGAGGGCAGGTTAGTCTAGATTTTTTTAGAAAACCATATTTTTAATTTGTATCTAAATAATAATAAATACTAACTGAAGTTTAATTAGGTAGACTTTTGTTAAACACAGTTAACTTATTGATGGATAAAAAACTAAGCATGTTATAGTTAGGTATGTGTGTGTTTTATTTAGCTGAAAATGTCGTCGAACTGCATTGCTTAAGAAATAAAAATGAGAACTAATATTTTGTAATGATAATATCCCTAAATGTTTTAAATTAAAAGAAATACCCCTTTAATTGAGTATTTTTTTTAAAGACACATTTTTCACATTTAGCTTCTTTAGTTACTTAAGTTTGTTACAAATGCTTAATTTTTCGCAATTGTTACTACATTTACAACACTTTATTAAATGTTTCACGAAAATCGCCATTATTCGTTATTCCGAGGTCAAACCGTATTTTCCCTGGGCTAATGTACATTGTAGAGCTGGTTATTTGAGTGTTGATTCAAAATGGCGGTCAAAAGTAGTCTAATGGACTTATGTAATAATTAACTTCCCACTCCATCTGTATATTAAATCCACTTAAGTACCTATTTGTCAATAGAATATCATTTACAAAATTCTAAGCGTAATACCTTATGCATGATTGAATTTCCATTTCACGGTAATCTGAACCTTATAGCTTATTCCCATAGTGTTCAATCTATCGCGTCGAGCATCCGTTTATGGAGTGTACTTTTAGCGTAAATATAAAACCATTGGGAGTGAAACTAGGAGTTAAGTATATTTAGAGAGGGTTTAATATAAACTTCACGCCCCACCCGAACACACAGGTCATAGGGTAAGCAAATAAACAGGCATGTTATACACACACACAGACACACACACACACACACACACACACACACACACACACACACACACACTAGTTTTTAGATGTACTCCTAATTAATAATATTACACACACACACACACACACACACACACACACACACACACACACACACACACACACACACACACTAGTTTTTAGATGTACTCCTAATTAATAATAATAAAAAAATATTGATTGCGTTACTTCCGACTTTAATTAATGTTATCGACATAGTAATTGCATTCAATTTCAAAATGAAACATTCCAAGAATAGTCAAGGCAAAATGGAGTGACATCGGCTTTGTTGTACCGGGACAGTTGTCATTAGGAAAGAACGCATATTGGACTCTCGGGCGTCGACTACCCGCGCGCCCTAACCCCCTTGGGCGTTGCTGTCCGTCGCGGCATATCGCGGTCCGCGTGACTTGATTTGGTTTATCAAGGTTGGATATCTTGCTATATTGTTATCCAAAACTAGACATGTTATAGATTTTTATGAACTATATTAAATTTCCTGTCTGATGATCTTACTGGCATGCCATAAAAGAAAAATAAACGAAAGCAATCTTTTTCTTTTTTATTGTTAATCTTATTTATTTTATAAGCCATACATCACATGATTAAGTCGGCTTAAAAATTGAAATGATTCTTTATTAAAGTAAACTACACAATAATAAAATTATATTATTTATTGTATTGTAGAGGTCCATACATAAAAACACACACACTTTAAAATTAAGCTCTCGAATGTTCTCGAATGCCGCGAACACTAAATAAGTTGCCACAGATGACTAATTTCCTAAAACATATTTTGACACTGGACTTCAATCAATCAATCAATCAATCAAATACTCTTTATTGCACAACTAACAAAAGCTACATGAAGAATACATCATTAATCGCGCAAAAAGGCGGCCTTATCGCAAACAGCGATCTCTTCCAGACAAACCTTAGGGTAAAGATACAAGCTACCAGTAGATGAGGCTTGCACTAATAATAGCAATACGGGTGTATTTTATAGTTGGTAATTATCATGTAACGTAAAGATAAAAATACATAAACTAAGCCTGCAAACTATAACTAGATACTTCTTGCGCCATTGACAAATATAACTATCACATTTCTACCTGAACAACATCCTGTTCATTAGAGTAGTATAGACCTATTCGTTTTTAAAATATAAGCAAAAAAACCAACACTCTTCCCATCTGCCGACCATCGGCAGTCGACGCTCATAGGCTTTTTATGACCGGCCGACGGTCGGCAATCGAGGCTTCAGAGGATGCATCACGAATTTAATCATGCTTTATTGATGCTTCGGGATCGATCTCCTCGCGTAATTCCTTTATAATAAATAAATAAATATTTCGGGCACTTACACCAATCATCTAGTCCCAAACAAAGCAAATCTTGTGATATGGATACTAGATAACGGATATACATACATAAATATATAAACATCCATGACTCGGGAATAAATGTTCGTATTCCTCACACAAACATTTACCCCTCGCGGGATTCGAACCCGCAACCGTTGGTTTCGCTGACAGGGTCACTATCCACTACACCAACTGGTCCCGCAGGAACATTCACTTTACACGAATAGAAGTATACTACGTTCAATCTACCTTTTTTTTATTGCCTACGGGTTCGTACTTGACCTCAATCACATCTGATGTTAAGTGAAGATGAGGCCGAAGGTGGAGATGTACTGATCCGGAAACCCCATCTTATTTGGGGGACTGGCTATCTTATCTCTGACAAGCGGAACACAACAATGCTATTAACATTGCTGCTTGGCGGCAGATTTAGATAAGATGGTGGTAGCTGGCCAGGCGGACATTTAAAATGCCCTACCACCAACCAAACCGAGTACTTAAACATGTACCCTGCTGGGGATCGAACGCGGGACCTCCGAATCTCAAACCTAATGTTGTTTCCATTGAGCCACCGCGGCGGTTAATATATATATATGATATATATATGATATTATGATATTATGCACGACCCGTTCGTACTTGACCTCAATCACACCTGATGTTAAGTGAAGATGAGGCCGAAGGTGGAAATGTACTGATCCCGAAACCCCATCTTATTTGGGGGACTGGCTATCTTATCTCTGACAAGCGGAACACAACAATGCTATTAACATTGCTGCTTGGCGGCAGATTTAGATAAGATGGTGGTAGCTAGCCAGGCGGACATTTAAAATGCCTTTCCACCTGTAACATGTCATTACCGCAATACCAATTTCTACCCGTGGGTGTCGTAAAAGGCGACTAAGGGACTTTACAACAGAAACAACAGACTAGCATGTTTCAACGGCGAATGGGCTAACCCCCTGTCACGTAGTTTACATTTCTGTATATTTGTTGTTTTAAGCAATTAAACACGTAATTTTTGGAACACCCAAATACTAATATTTGGGATATCTCTGACCACCCCGTTTGGGATAAATACCGTGGTATTAGACAATCTCTATAAATCTGCAGGAGCTTATTTCGTAGCTCCTCACGCTAGTGTGATATCGGGTAAATTGCTTCCAGTAAATTAAGCTCCATAAATTATTCCAAAGCTCACTTTGCGCGCCCTGTGCCAAGATTTCGATGAGCAGTTTACTTATTGAATTATAACGGTTTTGTGTTTCATTAGATTGTACGTAATTAAAATTGATATTGACCTGTGAAATTATTGTATATTCTTGTATTCAGGTTCACTAAATTAGTTTGATACCTTGGCACCTTTTCCAATCGAGTATAAGACTAGGAATATTCTTCATCAACATCTTAGCCTGTAAACATCCCATTGCAGGAATATAGGTCTCCTTTTTTTTATGCACAACGGGTTGGTACTTGACCTCAATCACACCAGATGTTAAGTGAAGAACCGAAGGTGGAAGCATACTGACCCGGAAACCCCAACACATTTGGGGTACTGGCTATCCTATCTCCAACAACCGGAACACAACAATGCTATTGACATTGCTGCTTGGCGGCAGATTTAGATAAGATGGTGGTAGCTAGCCAGGCGGACATTTAAAATGCCCTACCACCAACCAAACCAAACCAACCAACCTTCCCTCGTATAATGAGGGAGTATGGGCCATAGTCCACCACGCTGACCCAATGCGGGTTGGGGACTTCACATGCCTTGGAATTTTTATTTCTCAGGCATGCAGGTTTCCTCACGATGTTTTCCTTTACCGTTTAAGACCAGTCGAATAAGTAATTATATTAAATTTAAAAACTCCTTGGTACATAGCCTGTCTGGGAATCGAACCCGGACTCCTAATATGTTTACGTCAGATTTTTCCATCAGATAGTCGGATCCGATATTACCGCCTCCACACTCCTCCCACTGTAACTTCATGTAAGCCAGGATCAACAGTGGTACTCGACACGGCGCCTACTGAAGGTAGACGGTGTCCTACGTGACTATTGCTACTTTGGGCCCCAGACTAATTAAAGGAAGAATTAGGGTATGTAAGTAGGAAAAATAAGTTTCCCAGTTCCCCCCTTCAGCAATTGGGAGTGTAGCCAATGCAATGCAAAGCAGCACTGACGCCGAGTGAATCGGCTTCTCGATTTCGTACACACCACGGACTCAGTTAGCGGGGCAACACTAGAAGAATGCTACCGCGAGTAAACATGTTTTTTTAAAATCTTTTTTATGATTAACTGGATTCACCCTTGACCATAATCTCACCTGATGGAAAGTGATGATATGGTCGAAGATGTAGCACGCGATTCCAGTAAATGCCTATTCACTCTGCTCTTGAAGATCCCAACGTTGTAGGATTCAGGAAAGACTGACGCTTGAACGTTCCATACCTTGGCTGTTCGGATGATGTTTGAAGAGTCGAACTTCTTAGTGCGAATATTCGGTATATTAACTACATACGGGTGGAATCCCTCCCCACGCCTAGTGGTCCGAAGATGGAAGGGCGACGGTTGAATAAGATTATGTAATTCTAACGTACACTCCCCGAAATGCATCCTGTAAAAAAACTGAGAGACAGACGACTTTGCGACGGTGTTCAAGGCTCTGCAATTTAGCAGTCATCGAATTATCACCTATGCGTCTCATGACACATCGTTCCACAGAATCGAGTGCAGCTAGTTGGTACTTGGCTACCGTTTATCCGTTATCTAGTATCCATGTAGGTACAAGCTTTGCTTAGTTTGGGACTAGATGATTAGTACAAGTGTTTTGGTTGAAAGTTCCATAGTCGCCTTTTACGACATCCACGGGAAGAGATGGGTTTGTAGGGACACAATATATGTGACGTAATGCGTACTCAAATGTCATCAGTGGGTTAGCGAAGAGCGCGACGGGGAACGACTGGCGAGTCCACGCGGTGAAATCGTTCGCTAACCCACTGATGACATTTGAGTACGCATTACATCACATACATTGTGTCCCTACAGGTTGGTTCCACTTAAAGTGCTGAAACCACACGGCACCACTGGAAAATGCCCCGTTTAATTGTCAAGTATATTTTTCAGTATTTAATAACTTAATATTTAATTCCTCAATCATGCTTCCTTCCTCGACCAACTTTCTATTGAAAAATTCAAAGGCAAGCTTTTGCATACTTTGAATTTTTTTATTAAAAGGATTTTTCGATGTAATACTCAGGAATTTATTGAAAGATATTAGCGACCATTTCTTTCATATACTTCTTTAAATGTTGTATAACTATACTAGCTCTCCGTCCGCGGCTTCGCCTGTGTGGAATATCTCGGAATATTTGTTTATCCCGCGGGATTACTCACTTCATCGGGATAAAAAATATCCTATGTCTTAATCAAGGTTATTTTCTACATATATACCAAATTTCATCCAAATCCGTTTAACCGCCGCCGTGGCTCAATGTAAACAACATTGGGTTTACGATTCGGAGGTCGCGGGTTCGATCCCCAGTTTAAGTACTCGGTTTGATTGGTGGTAGGGCATTTTAACTGTCCGCCTGGCTAGCTACCACCATCTTATCTAAATCTGCCGCCAAGCAACAATGTTAATGGCATTGTTGTGTTCCGGTTGTCAGAGATAAGATAGCCAGTCCCCCAAATATGTTGGGGTTTCCAAGTACGCTTCCACCTTCGACCTCATATTCACTTATCATCAGGTGTGACTGAGGTCAAGTACGAACCCGCCTTGCATTAAAAAAATGACATGGTTTATATTTTATTTTGTTTTGTTTTATTTCATTTTGATTATTCTAAAATGGTATGACGTTGACGTAACAATGGTTACATACTTATACTTTCTTAATTAATTTTGACATACATAACAATATGTTTTACTATTGTATACAGGAATTTGTTTTTTATGTTATATATTTTTTGTTTTATGTTTGACAATCACTTTTATTTTAAATTTCATAAATTTACGAAACTGTATGTATGACATGCTATTGTAAAAGTGAACTAAATAAATCTAATCTAATCTAATCTAATCTAATCCAATGAAGTAGTACCATTTTGATTGTATTAACGATTCGGTATGGACCGAACCGCGTATGGACGCAGTAATATACCGGATGAGTTTTTTTACAATAGGTAGTAGTAATAATTAGCTTATTAGGTAATTAAAATAGAAGTTATGGGTATAGGTAGTTTTTATTTTTTCAAAACCATCGACCCACGCGCCTGCCGGAGGATGATATGCGACTGGCGGGATTCTTATCATGCAATGCATGATAAGAAATGCATCATGCATTTTTTTTTTATATATGAGAGGGCGGCAAACGAGCATGCGGGTCACCTGATGGAAAGCAATCACCGCCGCCCATGGACAGGGTATTTTCTGCAAGTTTCTTTAATTTATTTAATTTAATTATGTGCAAGAGGCTACATACGCGACCGTGAAATGCCACAACGTTTAATTATATTTTATGGCTTTGGAGAAAAAGAAAAAAATAACTACATATGCCTTCTATTCTTCCTTCCTATAACCTTCTATTTCACTTACCTAATATGCCCTATTCTTTTCCTTACGGTAAAAAAACTCATTCTGTATAAGCCTATGGATTTCTGTGAACAATTCCCCTCATTGCTTCAATACAAGTGTTTAAATTGACATTAGTGCCATTTAGCTCCATATTCGTTCATGTAGCCCTCAATATCCTTCGCAATAAGCCGCTTTTATTCTAACTTCGTCAATCATTTGACGTTCCGTAACAACATAACAAAACGTCCAAATCCCAAGGGCGACCCGATATCGTGATTGGGCAGCCATATTGCCGGGCCCTTGGACATTATTAGTTTTGCCCGATAAATCTTGGGCCGGCATTTATTAACTGCAACCTTGGTGTCTATTCAATGTAATCTAATATTTTGGTGGGTCTGCCTATACCTATTGTTGGGCAGCGCAATAATTTTTAGATTATTATTAATTATATTAGTTCCTTTTGTTACCTTCATTAAAATTTAAATCGTTTAAGATAAGGTAGTTGTAGAAATTTTATTTGCGTAGCTATCTACATCGTAAATTGATTAATTTAAGTTAAGGGGGTTGTAGAAATTATTTTATGAGACTACCCACATTGTGAATTAATGTTAGAAAGAGATGTATTGCAAATGCCAACCTACTCAATTGAGTCACTAATTGAGTGACAACCTTTTCGCACTTAAGCGAGCTGCCTGCGTGCTGAGACACAGGGGAAAACAGGGTTGTGGGCAGGAGGCTGACCCGAGCCTCGCGGTTCCCCTTCTGGGAAACGCAGTATCGGAAGGCGCTAGCGTACGGCCTTGGGGGGTCTCCTAGTCGTGCGCTAGTTGCGTCCGCCCTACCAACCACCCATCCCTTATTCCCATCCCCGTGGTGTTGTTTGGACGTCTGCCGGGACCGCTCCCGGTCGGCCACCCTCTCGCCACGGGCTGCTAGGGCGCTACACCCTCCGCTCAATAAGATAGGCGGAGGACCGACTCACACCCTACTGTTAGGTCTACACGTAGGCACACAACCTCCCTGCCTATACCCGGCGGGGAGGGTAACATACACATCCACGGGAAATCCCACCCGTTGGACCCCCTGCGCTTATCGCATCCCTAGCGCTTCTCGCTGTTAGTTATTATACTTTCCGCTTCACGGAAACTATAATCACGATGTACTTCGACCCCAACTTCGTCATGGACACCCTCGCGGAGAAATTTCCGGATGCGTTTCAACACTTCGAATTTCTCCGCATATCCCTCTCCCTCTCCCCCACACCGCCCGACCCACTTCCGGTCGCGAAGCCCCCGACTCCGGCTTATAGGCCGATAGTGCGTCCCGCTCCTCCAAAGCGAGTCGCCTCTCCCGCTCACTCCGAGCGCGATCGTTCGCCCCGCAGTGGACGTGTTAGTTCATCGGACGATGAGTGTCCCATGGACACCACGACCGCCCCAGACTTCTCCCACTCGGAGGCTAACTCTGCCTCCGATGCGACCGCTTCCTCATCGGCGGAGGACGACTTTGTCCCCGTCGAAGGAAAGCGCACGAAGAGGCGCCGAAAGGCAAAGTCGGCGGCCTCTTCATCCACCACCTCGGGACAGCCTCGTAAAAAGAGCGCTGCCACCGCCCCCCCCCGCCTTCAGCGGGCACCCGTCCCGGCCGGTCCCAGCCGACCCCCCCCGCCAGCCGCTCAGGCCCCCCGTCAGCCCCCGCCCGCCCGTCCCCCTCCTGTATTCATACAGGAGAAGGCGAAGTGGAACAGGGTCTCCGCCCTCCTCGGCGAAAAACGCATCGCGTTCACGCATGCGAAGACCACCCCTCAGGGCATCAAGGTCGAAGTTCCGACCTCTGATGATCACCGCCGCTTCACGGCGCTTCTGAAATCCGAATCTATCGGATTCCACACATACGCCCTCGAGGACGAGCGCCTGTTCCGCGTCGTCATTAGAGGCGTCCCCAAGGAGCTCGACTCCAAAGATATTCGCCTGGACCTCCAAGCGCAGGGATTCCCAGCGCTGGAGGTACACAGAATGTACCACGGACGCACTAAGTCGGCTTACGACATGGTGTTAGTGGTGCTGCCCCTGTCCCCGCAGAGCAAGGCGATAGCTAACAAGTTATCGACCATCTGCTCCCTCTCCGGCATCACGGTGGAGCTCCCGAACCGCAAAGGTCCGCCGGGGCAATGCCACCGCTGCCAACTTTACGGGCACTCCGCCCGCAACTGTTTCGCCGTTGCCAGGTGCGTCAAGTGCCTCGGCAACCACGGCACTCCCGACTGCCCTCGTCCAAAGGACAGGGCAGAGTGCTCAGAGCCGCCCAGCTGCGTCCTGTGTGGGACCAGCGGACACCCAGCGAACTATCGCGGGTGCCCGAAGGCCCCGCGCAGGGGGCGCGCGGCGCCAAAGCGCTCGCCCACTCAGGCCGCGGCCCAAGTACCGCGTCCCCCGGCGCCGTCTGGGCCGCAGTTCCCTGCGCTCAAACCGCGCCCACTCATCCCTGGGTTCGCCCAGACCGCCGACCTGCGCCCCTCCTGGGCAAAGGTCGCCGCCCCCGCGCCCCCGACTGAGGCTCGCAGGCCGGTCCAACTGCCTGCAGCCCCCGCCCCCTCCACCTCCGCTACGCTGGCCTCACCGGCTCAAGCGCATCCCCCCCGCGCCTCGCGCCCCCTCACCGCATCCCCCGCCTCGGCGGTGGAGGATGACTTCGATCTGGTGTGCCGCTTTGCCAGCGTCTTTGACGCTGGCGAAGTAGCTGAGTTTGCCAACCAACTCAGAGCCACCGACGGCAAGCCAAAAGAGCGGCTGGCCATCGCTGCCCAATTCTCGCGTTTAATCGCGAACGTCTCCCAATTTAAGGCTAATATCTCCAGTTAATGGATATTACGCCCCTTAATAGTAGAGTCCAACCCCGGTCGCTTACCTTAGCATTTTTCAACGCTGACGGCCTAGGCCCCCAGCGTTCCGAGATAGGCGCGTTCCTAACTGACCATCAAGTCGACATCATGCTAGTGCAGGAGACATTCCTCAAACCGGCCGCCCGCGATCCGCGTATCGCCAATTACAACATGGTCCGTAATGATAGGCTGCATTCCACTAAGGGAGGCACGCTTATCTCGCATTACGTGAGTCTCGTTTCGACAATGTCCTCAAAGACATCGAACCTTCTCACCTAGCCTACTGGAAGTTGGCTCGGTCGCTCAAAGCGGACGCTCGCTCGTCTATGCCGCCCCTACTGAGACCTAATCTCGACCCCGCACTAGACGACTTCGAAAAGGCCGAGTGCCTAGCCGACAGTCTCGAGGCCCAGTGCTCGCCGAGCACGCTCCCTGTGGACCAAGCGCACCTCGACGAGGTGGACCGCGAGGTCGAACGCAGGTCCTCCCTCCCCCCCACCGACACCCTCTCTCCGGTCACGCTGGACGAAGTAGAATCCCTCATCAAAGGGTTACACCCTAGGAAAGCCCCCGGAGCCGACGGCATCCCTAACAGGGTGCTCAAGCTCTTCCCGCGCCTCATCCTAACTCTATTGACAGCCGTCTTCAACGCTGCAATGGAAAACTGCATCTTCCCGCAGTCCTGGAAAGATGCAGACGTGATTGGCATCGAGAAGCCTGGCAAACCTCGTAACGTCCCCTCTAGCTACCGCCCTATCAGTCTCTTAAAGACACTTGCCAAGCTCTACGAGCGAATCCTACTCAAACGCCTCAAGGACTTTGTACAGTCTGAGAGGATACTCATAGACGAGCAGTTTGGCTTTCGAGCCAAACACTCGTGTGTCCAACAGGTACACCGCATAACGGAGTACATCCTCAAAAGCCTCAACAAGAGGCGTCACACCAAGGGGACGGGTGCGCTTTTCTTCGACGTGGCGAAAGCGTTCGACAAGGTCTGGCACAACGGGCTGATATACAAGTTATATCAGCTCGGTGTTCCGGATCGTCTCGTACTCATCTTACGAGACTTTCTGTCGAACAGGTCCTTTCGTTACCGCGTCGAGGGAACGCACTCCCGCCCCCGCCCTATCCGAGCCGGCGTCCCGCAGGGCTCCGTTCTCTCTCCCCTCCTCTATTCGTTATATACGAACGACATCCCGCGTCATCCATACGTAGAGTTAGCTCTATTTGCGGATGATACGGCATTATATACCTCCGGCGTCAATCGCCCTCTAGTCTCCAAACGTCTCCAATCCGCAGCAACCGCACTAGGCGACTGGTTTCGCAAGTGGAGGATCGAGGTGAATCCCGAGAAAAGTACGGCCATCTACTTTACTCGGGATAGCATTCACTTAGATTTTCGACCCAACCTTCTCCCCATCAAGATGTTCGACCGGCCCATTCCATGGGGCAAATCGGTCAAATACCTAGGTGTAACCCTTGATAGGACCATGACCTTCGCCCAGCACATCAATCGCGTGCGCAATCGCGCCGCGATGGTGCTAGGCCGGCTGTCCCCCATGATAAACAAGCGTAGTAAAATGTCCCTTAGAAATAAGGTGACACTTTACAAAACTTGCATCCGCCCCATCATGACATACGCCAGCGTGAACTTTGCCCACGCTGCGCGTTCGAGTATCCACCGACTTCAGGCTATTCAGAACCGCTTCATGCGCAAGGCCACGGGCTGTCCGTGGTTCGTGCGTAACGAAGAGTTACACAAGGATCTGGAGCTTCCCACCATAGCTCATTACCTGAAGGAGGCGTCCATCAGACACTTTGACTCGGCCGCGAGTCACTCGAACCCCCTTATTGTAAGTGCCGCCACTTACAAACTACTCCCAAATGCGACCTTTCGCAAAAGACGCCCCCGCCACGTTCTCGCGGACCCGGATGATGCCATTACGGCGTCGCTGGCCGCCCTCCCATCCCGACCGACCGACACAGCTAACACAACATCTCCGATATACTGCACTCGCCGGCGAGGGCAGTTACGCGTTACACCGCCTCACTATACGCGCTACACGGTCGACACTAGTCGTTTTGGCTATTAGTCCACTAACACACATCACATCATCATTACATTACAAGTCTCTTTTTCCAAATTGTGTGTCGGAGAGTTTCTTGCGTCGCTTCTTCTCTCCGACTATACACATTGCGAAGCGATGGTAGTCTGTTAGGTTAAATTCCCCACTGCAACGCCCTAAGCCGAGGTTCGAGCCCCCGTGGGCACCCTTAGGCGTCGGTTGCAAACTTTCATCTCGTGCTGTTGCACACAGACAGTGTGCGCTCCGCGCACACTGTCTGTATGCAAGAGACGGGCAGAGCGCTCCCGCGCTCGCCCACCCGCCCGGTGAAGCTGAAAAAGTCCCGCGACTATCAGTAAACGATCCTGCCAAAAAAAAAAAAAAAAAAAAAAGCTGAGACACATTTCACCAGTGTTATTTTAAATGTGAATTTGTAAAAAAATGGAAGAATAAAATAACTAAGGAGAAAGTTCCTAGTTTCTATTGTGTGCATCCTGGCTAGTGATAGTGCCCCGGCTTCGCTCCTTCAAGTGTGTCCTTCAAGCAGTGTGTGTGTGTCCTGTGTGCGAAGTGTGAGTTCTGTCTCGTTTTTTAACTTTACCATCGCGTTCGCGTTTACGAGATAAGTCCCTATGACAAAATCGTTTTGCAAACTATCCGCTAGAGGCGCTGCATATGACTCCATACAAATCTTCACGTAAACGTGAACGCGGTAGTAAAGTTAAGTCGAAACAAAACTTACACTCCGCCTTCAGCACCCCGATCGTATCGTCGTGCCTCTTCGTCCCCGCCGTACTCGGCACCTATCTGTGTCGTTAGATTCGTCTTGGCGCCCCCGCGAAATGCATAATATGCTGTCGAGTTTTATTGTCCACTCCCCCCCCCCCCCCTCTAAAAGCTAAGCGATTGGGTAGGATACGTGAAAAAATTCACAGTATTATGAAGTCAACGAGGAAATGCTGCTAGTGTTACGGGATCCATTCTTTTTTTTATGATTAGCTAGATACGCGTTTGACCACAATCTCATCTGATGGAAAGTGATGATGTGACCGAAGATGAAGGTTGTAGGATTCAGGAAAGAGCGGCCCAGAAGGAAGTTCCATGCCTTAGCTGTGCGCATTATGAATGAAGACTCGAACCGCTTAGTGCGAATGTTCCGTTATGTTGACTACAAAGGTGTACAAAGTTGACTACAATTGTAAACATTATTTTGAAAAATTGTAAACGAAGTGATATGCGTTTAAATTTTTTTTTTAAGAACCCCGGTGGTGAGATGGACTTTTCGGGGGAGTTGTAGTGTATTGATAACCTTGTCTTATTTCGGAGTTTCACCGTAGCGTCATGGTTTACTGCAACATAAACGCATATCGCTTAGTCAGCGCCGATACCAATATTATATATAGGCTTGTTCATAATTAAAGGGCCTTGTTCGTGCAACATCACAATCGACTACGAGTCTTATTTACGGAACCCTCCGTCCTCGACCAACCACCATATCATCACATTACAAAGGTACTGGTGAAATCCCTCCCTACGCCTAGTAGTCCGAATTAATTCATATTACCATGTGATATTGTGTTCTTTTGTTAAGTACAACACCGTCTTCACCATAGGGGCACATGGGGCCCGTGCCCAGGGCCCCCATTCCCAGGAGGCCCCGAAGGACCGATAATTTCTCTCACACATTTATACTCAAAACTGAGTAATTTGGCAATTATGTGCATAGAAAGTGATATCCTTCAAAAAAGTGACTTTAAGGATATAATAGAAGATTTTGTTCAACAGAAATCCCGAAAGAAACCGTTATCGTAATTATAACCCAAAAACCAGCAGCATTCTAATATCATTAATGACATATTACATGACATACATGACATATTACTGACATATACTGACATATACTGTATTTGATTACCTATAATAAATGGTCGTACTTAGTAAAAAATTTTTTTTACTTTTCAAAAGGGCCCCAAATTCTTGTGTGCCCAAGGGCCCCGGCCTAGTTTAAGACGGCCCTGGGTAAGTACTTAAAAAAATATTTTTGGTTTGTATTTTATATGAACGTGTGTGAAAGATTCTTGAAATTCCAAGATACTTTAACAGAAAGTGGCGTGTAAAGTTATCCACCTTCATTTGCTCGTAACTTGAAAAATAAAATATACACAATACATTATATCCTTCCTTACCGAGCACAGGAGTGTATATCATCAGAACTCGGCCCAACAACATGGTGCAACTTTGTTGGGAAACTTCGAGATAGAAACAAGATGGGAAAAGATAATGGTTTTCTTTCGCTTTGTGTCGAGGAGAGTTGAACATTAAGTAATAAACAGGGTGGTAGAAACGTGACATAGATGTAAGGAGGGTTAGATCCTTGTTGTGAGTTGTTCTATTTGTGTCAATAATCATAAGCGGGGTGCTAGAATATACAAAGTGGAATTTAGCTATTTTACCAATGTCAAAAAACTGTGCTGACTTAGATCAAATCAAATCAAATCAAAAAAATATTTATGTCGTAGGATAAAAATTATCACTTGAAAACGTCACATTTTTTATCTTATTATTAAAGTTTTTGACTTATTGCTCATTCACAAAGCTGATTCCACAGGGAAGAACGAGCAAGAAACTCAAGGGTTGCTCTTTTAAATAAGTCTGGGTTACAATTACTAATTGAAAAGATGTGTTGTTGCCGGAGTTTCTTGTCGCTTCTTCTCCCTAACCATAACACCTTGTGAAGCGATGTAGTTTAAAAAAAAAAATAACATGTTGACTTTCAATAAGTGATATTTTTGTATCCTACATTGAATAAAATATTTTTGATTTTGATTTTGATTTTGAATTATATTGTATTGTATAATTAGACTTAATATCGCCGAGCGGTCTATGTCCATGCTTGCTTATCATCCAAATAGTCGGAAATTTTCTAGTAGCCTTTGGTAAATAATGTCTCTTTTATGATCGTTTTGAATTTATGTAAAGGAAAATTTTGAATGTCCACTGGAACCTTATTATAAAAGCGTATACATTGCCCCTTAAATGACTTAGTGACTTTGTGTAAACGGCTGACATGAACAGGAAGTTTATTTTTATATCTGTTATTAACATTATGTATATCACTATTTTTCTTAAACGATTCTAGATTTATTCTTACATACATTAAGTTTTCGTAAACATATTGCGATGCTAATGTTAATATGTTAATTTCTTAAAATTTATTCTTAAGAGACACTCTGGGGCCCAGTTTGTGAATCGCGCGAATAGTATCAAATAGTACCCAAAGGAAAAAGAAATTGTGCCTCTGTTAAAGCGTTATTCCAAATTCCAGTGACAATAGAGAAATACCATTAAAAGCCAACTCATTAGTGTCTGATGTCCGAGATCACCTGTCGGCGCCGACTAAACCCAATGATTTTATCTAGCAGCTTAACGTTTGTGATCACCACAGTACAGCTGTCACAATACAGGACAGCCGCCTCCGTGGCTCAATGTAACATTGGGTTACGATTCGGAGGTCGCGGGTTTTCGATCGCCAGCGGGGTACATGTTTAAGTACTCGGTTTGGTTGGTGATAGGGCATTTTAAATCTGCCACCAAGCAGCAATGTTAATAGCATTGTGGTTCCGGTTCCTTCCTTCCACCTTCGACATCATCCTTATTTAACATCAGGTGTGATTGAGGTCATGTACCAACCCGTTGTGCATAAAAAAAAGCTGTCACCAGCGTATGGGTCCGAGGTTAGCCGGTTAGTGGAGCCGCTTATGCGTTCCCAGGTCCTCCCTAATGTTAATGCGTGTAATGCGTTTACCAGGGTAAAAAAAAGAGACTGCTTTACATATTACATATGGTTATAATTTATATATCCCATAAAAAGTTCTTCAAAATCAACGAAGTGTCTATGTCAAAAGGGACAGCGTAGAGAACGGACTTTTTCTCGACCGGACAAAATCCAAATCTGACAATTTTGTTCGCTACAATGAAATGAATTGTATGCAATAATATTTATCGAGAACAATAAGTGCGGCCGACAAAAGTCCGTCGCCTTTACTAATACATCTAAATAATTTCGTTGTTTTTGAAGAAATATTTATCTGACGATCAGGTCACAGTTTACGCACACAGTCACGCCTACTTCTGTGTGAGTGAAAGTTTGCCATTAAATACCTAATCGTCGCGTCCTGCGACAAGTGTAAACGCTCTAAATTAGAGAGTTTCCGTGCTTTGAATAGTATGTTAAAATAGTCGGTCTCTTTCAATTGAAGGCAGTTCAAATTGAAGTCTGTGGTCTGCAAAGTCACCTAACTCTGTCAGGTGCTAGTGAAAGAAGGCAACAGTGGGAATATGAAAGGCTGTTAATAATGAAACAGCAAGAACCCAAAAGACATATCTATAGACCTACAATTGAAAAAGCACAATAAGGTTTTCTCAGAAAACGTCTCCAGTTCTGAGCGGGTATTGTATAAACTTGTTTGCAATTTGAATGCGATGTTGTAGCGTATTTACATAAGCTCTGCAATAAACAGCGGATTACATTCATACTAGAGCCGTGAGCGGTTTTGTCCGCGTTTAAATTTTAATCAAATGATGATCCAAGCTAATTTTTTGTCTCTTTCTTTCAGTTATCGAGGAAAATTAGAAATTTTCCCTTGACAATGCTGCTGGGAAAGTAGGACAGATTTTATCCAGAGGGACAATTTATGTAATTCTCTATGTATCTATGTAATAGTCTGATTAAATATAATGATATATATATATATATGATCTCTATAAACTACGAGTTTGCGGCGCTTGCAATGGAGACTGTGGGCCCGTGGTCTTCTGACATGAAACATTTTGTAAAGGATTTATCCGTTAGACTGGTCCACGCCTCTGGAGATGTGAGAGCTGGTACCTACTTTGCTCTGCTGAGCAAAGTAGGTAGCTGAGCTTATGCATTCAGCGGGCAATAGCGCTAGCGTACTACGGAAGCGAGTTGGACGGCGTATTTTTTCTATAAGATATAGGTATTTTTAATTATGTTTTATAAATTTGTTGTTTCATGTACATACTTAATTTAAGAATTTACCCTGATTAAATAATCACATGGACGATGTAACAGAGCATCCTGCCTGTGACGTTCTCTAAGGAAAGAGTGTTTTATTGACTAATACTACCTACTTGCGTGCAGTCTGAGTTACGGGATGCAATCTCGACTCGAGATCGCAAATTCGAGATCGCGATTAAAAAAAATTCAATTTTCATGTACATGTCCATTGGAAGCTGAATAAATGTTTTTCTTTCTTTCTTTCTTTCAATGTCTTTGGTTTAATAATAATAAATAGTTAGAAAATAATATACTCCCTCGATTTTAATAATCTTACAATGTACATTATTTAAACTTTTGTGAATTTCACAGTATTACGAGTATGCATGGTAAATGGAACATAAACATTATGTGCTTCGTTTCATATATATTTACAAGCTTGATTTGTTAAACTTTTCCAACAGGAACTTTTTTAATTTAATCTTAAATGACTTAAGCACAGTGTCACTTTTTATATCTTGAGGAAAACTGTTAAATATTTTGGGCACGAGATCTGGGCGAGATCTCAGCATTTACGAGAATTGGGATAGTTTTCAAACAAATATTGTTAAATCCGGATGACTAAAAAGCCATGAAAGCGGTTTGGTTAATTAAGATAAAATATTATATAAAAAAAAAATGTTTATTCTTTAACTCCCTATTAATCGTGTTTTTTAAATGAATCTACAAAATCAATAAAAGAACACTGTTAATTAAATCTTCTTCTAGTTCTAGGGGTGATTTTGGAAATAGCTTCTTAAAAAACAAAGAGTATTGACAGTGCTGTCTGACATGCGGCATCTTATATCAGTCGCTATGTACTCAGCAGCTGAAAATACTGAATAATCCTCGCATTTCGAGCGAGATCTCGTCATATTATGCTTCGGGATTGATCTCGAAAAAAGACACGAGATCTCGCAAGATCGAGATTCCGCGAGATCAGGATTGCATTCCCTAGTCAGAGTATCCCGCTGGGCTATTTCGGTGACTTCCATTCGTCTGTGGATTTCATCATTACTGATTCGATCACTCAGTGTAACGTCGATCATCCCCTTCTTCATAGTTCATTGCGTGACTTTGAGTTTTAAAATGAGGCCCATAGTGGAGCGTCGGTGGCTCAGCGGTAAAGTCGTGGTCTCCCAATTTAGGAAGTCCGCGTTCGATTCCTAGGCAGGCCCTGTACTGCGCATCTGACCGCTTCCATTTAATGACCTTCGATGACGCAAAGTCCTGTGGCGATGGTAGATAGGTAAAGAGGTCTAGTTGAGATGATTGCCGCTTGAAACCCTAGCCTTTTTAGATGTCGTGAATTTAGACCCCTTTTTGGTTCTTGACGCTTGGTTTGTCATAAACTGCACACAGTGGTGACGGCTGAATTCCCATCATATGATATTTATTTGTTGGTTTGTCCAATGTGTTATTAAATTAAATTTCTTATATGCATTTATCCGGCTGCTCTTAAAGGGTGATGGAAGACATCGCAAGCAAACCTGCATGACTGAAATAAAATTTAAAGGCATGTGAAGTCCCCAACTCGCATTGGGCGTGGACTATGGCCCATACTCCCTCATATACGAGGGAAGGCCTATATCCCTTCAGCGGGATGTTTACGGGCTGATGACGATGATGGCGTTGAAGCCCACTCACCAAAATAATTCCAGTGAAATTTCTCCAAGGAAAAACTTCAATAGAATCAGGACCGACGACAGACGGACAGAATTAACGTTTGTAATGTTACGTAGTACACTTGGTGTCAGGTAAATTGGACCATTACCCTTCAGAGGTGGTAGTAGACATAAAAATAAATGTCTTCAACTGTAAAGGTAACAACGACGAATATTACACAAAAAATTCTAACCAGGTCCTTCTGTTTTGGGAAGGTGCGTTGTTTGCAGCATTTCCTAGGTCGATAGCCAGCTTTATTCTTAGCTGCTGACACTCCGGTAGACTAGCTTTAGGTATCCTGTTTCATCAATCGCTGACTTGCACTTGTGAAGACGTTTTTATCAATAAATTGAAATCAATAAACCGGCTCAGTGGCTCAATATAAACCACATTGGTTTTACGATTCGGAGGTCGCGGGTTCGATCCCCGGCGGGGTACATGTTTAAGACTCTCTGTTTGGTTAGTGGTAGGGCATTTTAAATGTCCGCCTGGCTAGCTACCACTGTCTTATCTAAATCTGCCGCCAAGCAGCAATGTTAATGACATTGTGTGTTCCGGTGGTCAGAGATATGATAGCCAGTCCCTCAAAAGTGTTGGGGTTTTCGGGTCAGTACGCTTACACCTTCGACCTCATCTTCACTTTTCTTACATTTCGGTATGATTGAGGTCAAGTACGCACCCGTCGTGCATAAAAAAAAAATCTCGAAAATAACCTTAATTAAAGCTATGTATTATTTATAATTAGCATTTAGGCTTCTCAAGTGCAGGTCAGAGTAATTTTTTTTATTTATTATTTATATAAAAACTGGGAGATAGGTTCTTAGCCGTTTTTAATGGAAATCGTGCAAGCCGTTCCGAAGACATTTCGCTTTTAACAGTGTTTGGTCCAACGAAATTATATAATTTATTGTCATTGATTCTCTAAATTATATAATTTGTTCTCATTGATCCTGTAAATTATATAATTTTTTCTCATTGATTCTCTAAATTTTCATATTATAGTTATACAGAAACCGTCCCCCAAATCACCCCTTAAATATTAAAAAGAATTTTATTCCTAGATTACTCACCAATTTTATAATGAAAACTTTTAACTGACCCATTAATTTTAATTATATCAGATCTACGGTTGGTATTTTATTCAGGCAAATTCAACTTTTCCTCGGCATTTAAGTGAAATACTTATTGAGTTACTTACTTATTAAGGGGAAGCCATTAAGTTGACAAAGGTCGTAGTGGTTTCAGAGGGACATTTTTAATTTCGCCTCGGTCTATTTGTTTCAGTACTTTCAACTCGGGTTCGCTTGCACTTGCATAATAGGAGTGTCCATTTACAACCGCTTTACCGTTCAAACGGAACTCTTTTGATTTTGATTTAGATTTGGTTTAGCTGATGTTAAAACGGTTTACATTTAAATTCCTTCGTATGTATACCATCATCTTCTTGCCCTTGGTCCCAATTTTTATAAAAATTTTATAAAAATTTCTGCAAAACTTAATGTATGTGTGTGACTGGAGTAACAAATAAACACTTTATCTATCTATCTATCTATCTAATTTGAGGTCAGCATCATAGAATTCCTTCAGAAAATAATAAGCATCTTAGAGGACTAAAATCTTCCCCAAAAATCGCCCATTATAGAGAATTAAAATTAGTACTTTATAAATAAAAATTAACAAAAAATCTACTATAAAATCAACTTAAAAATAACAATACCATACAACACAACACAACACAACACTACACAACACAACACTACACAACACTACACAACACTACACAACACAACACAAGGAAGTATCTCCGATTCCGATAGGACCATGGATGGAAGCATGGCTTTCTTATCATCAGCCCGTAAACATCCCACTGCAGGGATATAGACCTTCCCTCGTATAATGAGGGAGTATGGGCCAAAGTTCGCCACGCTGGCCCAGTGCGGGTTGGGGACTTCACATGCCTTCGATTTTTTTATTTCTCAGGCATATAGGTTTCCTAACGTTGTTTTCCTTAGCCGTTTAAGAGCAGTCGGATAAATGCACATAAGTAATTACATTAAATTTAAAAACTCATTGGTACATGGCCTGCCTGGGAATTGAACCCGGACCTCCCAAATTGGGAGACCGCGTCTTAACCGCTGCGCCATTGATTAACCGCCTCTTAAATGTCTGCCTGGCTAGCTACCACCATCTTACCTAAATCTGTCGCCAAGCAGCATTGTTAATAGCATTGTTGTGTTCCGGTTGTCAGAGATAAGATAACCAGTCCCCCTAATGTGTTGGGGTTTCCGGGTCAGTATGCTTCCACCTTCGACTTCATCTTCACTTAACATCAGGTGTGATTAAGGCCAAGTACCAACCCGTTATGCATAAAAAAAAAAACAAAAACCGACGCCTGGAGTTTTATTGATACCGAATTTAAAATCACTCTATTTGCAAGATATGCCATTGCAAGTCGTTACTTTTATGGGATAGGGGCCTGAGTACAACTGGCGTTTCGGGAGAGGCCAAGTCCAGCCGTAGACTCCTATAGGCAGCAGCTGCTGATGATGGCTTTAGTACGTTACTGGTTTGTTGGTTCCAGAACTGCAATTTCATTGTTCAGACTTTGTAACAAATCCACCTCTTCACAGCAATAAGTCTTCACGATCGTTTGTGACGTAATCAACTTTGCCAGAGTAACCGCTCGCTGTGCGTTTTATAGGAAAAATTGAATTAAGGATAAGTGAAGGCAAGGAGAAAATGGGGCACCGCGAATGGCAAAGTTCAATACAGTACAATACAATTACACTTTATAGCACAATAGTAAAAGAAAATACAGTTAAAGTTATCACTAAAGGTAACCTATATATGTATAAGGACGTCTTAAACGTAAAGCGAAATCCGTGCTTTTACGTAGTTTCAAGAGCATCGATATGGATGCTTTAATGATGCTTCTAGCATAGATTGGAGCCCTGTTCTTGAATCGCTCAATGTGGATAACATGGTTAATAACTTTAATTCGATCCTAAGCAACCTATACGGCCGCCATGCTCCTGTTAAGCGTGTTAAGGTGAAACATGTTCCAGCACCTTGGCTTACTAAGGATATTAAAACGCTCATGGGCAAACGTGACAGTGCCAAAAGGATCTATAAAAATTCTCCTACGGACCAAAATTTGAATCGTTACAAGACTTTACGAAATCGCTGCAATCGCCTCCCGAGGGCTTGTTGGAAGAAATATCTTACAGAGATAAGCTCGCCTTTTGTGTATTGTAATTTCTGTCCTATATTTGTTCAATGTATATTTGTATACTTATATGGAAAAATAAAATAAAGGACAATTTGAAATAGGCAGGATGCAGATACAAGCTACATGAAAATATGTAATTTATATAAACCAACAAACGCGTATATTAAGCATCTGGACTAGATGCCTAGTACTAGATGACTAAAACAAGCCGCCTCCATAGCCCAATGTAAGCAAGATAAGGTTTACGATTTGGAGGTCGCGGGTTCGATCCCCAGCGGGGTACATGTTTAGTACTCCGTTTGGTTGGTGGTAGGGGATTTTAAATGTAAGCTTGGCTAGTTACCACCATCTTATCTATGCCTGCGGCCAAACAGTAATGTTAATAGCAAATAGTGGTCTTCCCCTTCCTTTCCATCCATCGACATCCATATTCATAACTCTCTTATTGGTTTTTAAATTGACTATCTACTCAATAATATCAATTTGTCCAATTTGTCAAAGCAAGTTACGAAAACACTTGAAAGTTTTGCAGCGCTAGAATGTCTATCACGACAAACGTTTTGAATGTCTCCAGATATTACCTACTATCCAGCACGAATGAAGTTTAGTTTTTTTTTACGGTTAACGTAAGATTCATTTATCAACATGAAACCACATCATGGTTGATGATACGGCATTTCTAATTTTAAATATGTACGTCCGCTTGGCTAGCTACCACTAACTTATCTACGTCTGCCTCCAAACAACGAGGTTGATAGCATTGTTGTCGTTTGGCTGCTTGAGATATGATAGCTAGTTCACCAAATAAGTTGGGAATTCCGGAAGAGCGTCCTTTCATCTTCGGTTCCATTTTCACGGCGTCTCAAAAAATTAAAGACACAACTTGACGGTTTCATCCTTAATGAAATCAATGGCGTACGAATGTTCTCATTCTAGTCCTCAAGAATTTAATGCCATCCCTAAAAAGAAGAATGCGATATTAAAAATAGTTGTGACGTATGTCATTACGTCTGGCGTCTCCGTGCCTCCGTGGATAAAGCAGTTGTACTTTGTAACTCCTCTTTACCTAAAGAACTTTAACGAAAACCGACGTTATTAATATCTCGCGTTTGTCCTAATGAGGGCTATTCGTTATTTTTTTTCTGCAACTTGTGTCTTTATCTTAATGGCTTAGGATCTTTACACACGATGGAATTATTTTTATATTTTGACGGCATATTGGTAGTAACCGATTGTTACTAAGGTTTTGATACGATACCCACATCTACAAAACTACTATTAATTATACGTCTTATTCTCTTGTTATACAGTCTATAGTATTTGGGACAGAGCCGTGGGTCTATTGGGAATAATTCAATTTTATTATTAAATTTACACGTCCCCGCTGATGGGTCACAGCCTCCTCTCACTGGGATATGAGCCTCTTCCCATCGTCAAATGCTATGCCGTGTTGCTCTAGAATAGCCGGCACGTTGAGGCACGTTCTGTGGCAAGGGCCCGAATGATATAATCCAAAGTAGCGTGCCGGGTCGGGCGTCTGGCGCTCCGAGAACAGGAAATGTCATGGTGACCTAAACAGTCGACTTCGCTCATTAATAGATGTGCCAAGTCGCAAACTGACTTTCAAGAGAAGGTGGTATTGTCCAGGAGAGTGCCCACGTTTACCCATATTTGCTATATATCATTTTCACATTTTGCACTCGTTCGATTCTTCTTCAATTTAAGAGCTATGGTCTTGTCAGTGGAGTAATGACCACATCTCTCTGCTTTCCGCCCTCCATTTAACCTCTTGGTACGACACGACATTCACCTTTTCTTTCATTTGTTCTTTTTAATAGCGCCTAGATCTTCCTTTTCCTCTTTTACCTTCAATCATTGCCTCAATTATGTTCTTCAATAAAATGTCGTTCGTATCAAGAGACTTATCATCTTTCCTCTACGGGTCTCAACTGTGGCCAACAGGCATCTCTTCTTTTTTACCATCATTAATATTTCTTCATTTGTTCTCTTCACTGCCCACTTTATTTCCTCCATTGGACTCCAGTACCATAACAATAATACATATTATTCACCTGAAGTGTGGCTTTTCTCTCCCAGGGTGGGATGGAAGAATTGTATTCATTGAATTATGCTGAGTCCTAATTCTTGTTATTATTATGGCACGTAAACTATTTATGACTAGTTCCTTGTAGGTTTGTAATTTGTTTCTTTGTGTTTCCTACGTTAAAAGGATTTATCCCATATGGCATTCCATACAAACTTACAAGCTCAATTTTTTTTAATTTAATATACCGATTGTAACCGTTGAAATGGCAGCAAGTTTAAGCAGGGTACCTACATAATATCATAAAAATATGGAAAACATTTTCAAACTATCGAATTAAAAATAATATATTGCATTTTTCTGTTACTATGGAAATTTAAAATTGGTCAAATTTAGTAGTTCTACTCCTTTTCGAAAATATTCTCTACTTACTTTTTAGATCTTTGTACGTGCTTATAAAATTTCATTACAATCGGTTTATTCATTTCAAAAACTTTGGACATGAAAGTTTGTATGGAATAACGTGCAGCATAAACCCTCTTAAGTTTGTTTTGTAATGATCGTTTGTGCATATTTGTGGTAAATAAATTATTTTCATTCTTATTTCTTATAAACAGCTGGTACGAGACAATAAAAACAACTGAGTGTGTGGAGGACCTTAAGCTGTATTTTCGCAACATTACCTTCATAAAAGAATAATATAGGGTTCCTTGTTCAGCTTTTTAGGTTTCTTTTAAATTGAAACTAACTTTAACTCGCGACTTTGCCTGCCTATGCGGAGGCAGAAATTCAAATTAATAAATGCGAATGTGTTTGCTTGTTTTCCCTTCTTCTACGAAAGAAAGTAACTTGTGGTTGTCATTTTTAACACAGATATAGTTAAAGTAGGTTACTATTTATCTAGGGATAAATTATGGATCGTACTCTTCTGAGAGAGAAGGCTGGAGCTCCAGCAGTGATGTTGAAAAACCAAGGTGTCACAATTTTTTTTTTTTTTTATATGAGAGGGCGGCAAACGAGCATGCGGGTCACCTGATGGAAAGCAATCACCGCTGTCCATGGACACCTGCAACACCAAAGGGATCACAGATGCGTTGCCGGCCTTTGAGGAATTTGAGGTATACTTTATAGCACAAAAAGTATGGATTACATTTGTTAAACAAACTTTACATACAATTGTACAACTAGGCGGTACTACAAAGGAAAATCATCTGTGGGAAAAGAAGAGGCGCAAGAAATACTCAGGATCATTGTTGTCCTTTTTTTTAATTAAAAGTACAGAACTAATACAATTATATAATTTTGGGGAGCTGTCGAAGTACACCAAGCGTGTTTATTTCTTTCATTAATTAGTCTGGGGTTCAACGTAAAGGGCAACTTCTGCCAGGGGCCGTGCACTATTATAATACATATAAATAAATAAATATCCTTGGACATGCACACAATGCCATCTAGTTCCACTTTAAGCAACTATAGACTTGTATTGTGGACACCAGATGGTTGATATACTACATAAATACATTTTCTTTAGTTTTTATTAAATAAATACTTATTATAAATAAAAACATCCATAACTCAGGTACACATGTCTGTATTTATCATACAAACATATGCCCCTAGCGGGTTTCGAACCCGCGACCTAGTATAGACCTAGGTATAGTGGTCAGGTTAAAACAGGTCGTCAACTATTGGTTCTACCTAATAAGCTATGAGAAACCTTTCCATGCCATCCACTATGCGTCTATAAGACTTCTAAAGAATATTTCCAGTATGTAACACATTTTCCATTTCCAGGCCATCGGAACTCGTTACATTGAATTCGCTGTCAATGGCGGGATTGTGCTCTGGGTCACAAATGCACTGTGAGACTATAAGAGCTTTCTGAGCTACTGCTCGTGATAGAGTATCGAATGAGACCACTACCATTGGCAGTTGAAGAAGTTTGTTCTTGGAGTCATACAGGAAAGGTAGAGAGCATGCTGTACTGATTGTTTAATTTATAATATTCTTTAAACGGAATTATAACCGCCTCCGTGGCTCAATGTAAACAACATTGGGTTTACGATTCGGAGGTCGCGGGTTCGATCCCCAGCGGGGTACATGTTTAAGTACTCAGTTTGGTGGGTGGTAGGGCATTTTAAATGTCCGCCTGGTTAGCTACCACCATCTCATCTAAATCTGCCGCCAAGCAGCAAAGTTAATAGCATTGTTGTGTTCCGGTTGTCAGAGATAAGATATAGCCAGTCCCCAAATGTGTTGGGGTTTCCGGGTCAGTACGCTTCCACCTTCGACCTCATCTTCACTTAACATCAGGTGTGATTGAGGTCAAGTACGAACCCGTCGCGCATAAAAAATAAAAACGGACTATGAAGGAGAGAACACTCATGAATGTTATTAAAGAGGCTAGTCAAGCAATGTCTGGCGCAGTCACTTCTTATATGGGTGACCACTAGTGGCGTTTTTAAACGACTTCAAAAAAGGAGGAGGTACACGTATCTCAGTAGCCAGTAATAGGAGCCAGCATTTTTCAAAAAAGAAGTAAATAAAGTTTAATTTTATATTTATATTAAACCTTACATCGCCTTTTTAGTCTACCGAAACTTATTAAATGCTACATCTGTATAGGGAACGGTGCCGATGCTGAATTTGCTCCCGCATACTCTCTCGTGAGTTTCAAACAAGAATGGTAGGGGTAGTTGAACATATGCAATTTGTCTGTTGTCAGCAAATATAAGACGTATATGCATTCAGCTCCACTGCACTTACTTACGTTCATTACTGGCAATGTCGACTTCACTAGTAAGATTCCGTTTCAAAGGGTTTAAAGGAAAGCACGGTGAGACTTTGATATGAAGTTTTTCTTGAAAATATAATAATGTTTTCAATCAGGCGCGCTGACTGGGGAGCTCAGCCCAGAAAAAAGACACGACATGGAGATTAGGATGATGGATCCAGATAATTTTAAAATAAGTCCCATGACGCTCGCTAGCCCCCCTGCACGTCGCCTGAGGGTCGCGGGGGCTACATCTCGGGGCGATGTAGTCGTCGGACGCGACCTGGGAGAGGATGACACCCCCCGGTGCGACCGGGGGGGTGTCGTCGCATCGGGCCCTGTCGCGCCTCATACCGTTCGTTGATTGCGGTCTGAGGCGCGACAGAGCCCCTCGTGGAGTGCGCGCTAGTCGCCCTCCGGGAACGGACCTCCCTTACGTATATGTATATAACTCAACATAAAAATAAGACCACCAATCCAAAGGTAAGCAGTAGGTACTAGATTTCGGTGGCGCAAAGAGGTCCCCATCGCAGCATAATATGTTGTAGTTGAGAGGAAAAAACGACTACAACACCGGTTTTTAGTGGAGCATAAGGTGAAATGACGTACGCCTATGGGACACACACAAATAATAAATACTTAAATACCTGTATAGATTATACAGATATATAGGTATATATAGATACATATACAATGGATTACAAATTTTTGGGCAAAAAACATTTCCCAAAGTATCATATGCCAAAGTATGTTTCCCCAAATTTTCATTTGGCAAAAAAACATTTGGCTAAACAACTTTTCGCCATTTTGCAGTTAGCAATATTATTTCATCAATTTATTGTTTAACAAATAATTACATGGCAATGTTTCATAGTCAAATATGGTTTGGCATAACATGCTCTTCCCAAAATTATGTTGTTATTATACAAATCAATCGCTCGCGCTAACCTAACCTAACCCACTTTTCTAGCAGTCCTAATGTAGCCAACCCACTTTTCTAGCAGTCCTAATCTAGCCTACGTAAGGTATCACCCATATTAAAATTGAAATTTGAACGAACTATATAATAAAACTTGAGCAAGTAAAAAGTTAACAAATTAACATTTGACCAAGTGATTAAAATGCGAAATATAAATTTGCTAAAGATTCTTTTGGGAAATGAAACTAGTGCGATAAGTTTTTTGGGAATTAAAATTCAACAGGCGTTTTGCATTCTACGTATGTATTGTCCTGCCTGGACAAAAGGTTAATGTCCTACCACCTGGTATGGCTTATAAAGAATCCATCAATTCGACTTATTTCACCAATTCCAAGAACTTCTTATAAAAGCGAATTCGTTGCATTAGCATAATTTGACCGTGATTTGAATATATAATGAGAACGATTGTAGAAAATTGTACCTCTTTATATTACCGACATTTTTATGTAAAAGTGATAATAATGAACACTGATTACAATGACCGAAGCTGTCGAGTCTAACACAATATTTTTTTTAAAATTTACTTAATTCTATTCTATGAGTGTCGGTGGCTCAGAGGTTAAGACGCGGTCTTCCTATTTGGGAGATCCGGGTTTGATTCCCAGGCGGGCCATATACCAATGATTTTGTAAATGAAATTTAATCACTTATGTGCATTTATCCGACTGCTCGTAAACGGTGAAGGAAAACATCGTGAGGAAACATGCATGCCTGAGAAATATAAATTCTAAGGCATGTGAAGTCCCCAACCCGCATTGGGCCAGCGTGGTGGACTGTCAAAGTCAAAGTCAAAGTCAAAAAAATATTTATTTCGTAGGATAAAGATTATCACTTGAAAACGTCACATTTTTTATCTTAATATTAAAATTATTGACATTTTTGCTCATTCGCAAAGCAGATTCCCCAGAGAAGAACGAGCAAGAAACTCAAGGGTTGCTCTTTTAAATAAGTTTGGGTTACAATTATATTATATTGTATAATTAGGCTGAATATCGCCGAGCGGTCTATGTCCATGCTTGCTTATCATCCAGATAGTCAGAAATTTTATAATAGCCTTTGGTAAATAATGTCTGTTTTATGATGGTTTTGAATTTATTTAAAGGTAAATTTTGAATGTCCACTGGAACCTTATTATAAAAGCGTATACATTGCCCCTTAAATGACTTAGTGACTTTGTGTAAACGGCTGGCATGAACAGCAAGTTTATTTTTATATCTGGTATTAACATTATGTATATCACTATTTTTCTTAAACGATTCTATATTTTTTCTTACATACATTAAGTTTTCGTAAATATATTGCGATGCTAATGTTAATATATTAATTTCTTTAAATTTATTCCTAAGAGACACTCTGGGGCCCAGTTTGTAAATCGCGCGAACCGCTCGTTTCTGCAGAACAAAGATACAATTTATGTCCGCGGCATTTCCCCACAACAGAATGCCGTAGGTCAGTATACTATGGAAATAACTGAAATAGACCAACCTCGCGGTATCCACATCGGTTAAATAACGTATTTTTTTAATCGCAAACACTGCAGAACTGAGGCGCTTCGCTAACTTATCGATGTGTGGACCCCACTGCAGTCCTTTATCCAATGTAATACCTAGGAATAAAGTAGTGAAACTATGGGACTATGGCCCATACTCCCTCAATACATGAGGGAAGGCCTATATCCCTGCAGTGAGATATTTACGGGCTAAGATGATAATGATTTAATTCTCCTATAGCTGTACCTGCGGCTACACTCTATGACTTTGGTGTCACTACGTCCCGTATTAATAAACCGTTCTCAAGATTGAGATGACCACAAGTTGACGCTTGAGAATCTGTTGCATATTAAAACAGTTTGAAAAAGAAATAGTATTGAGACTGAGACGCGATCTCAATCTGAAGATCGATTTATTAATACGGCCCTATGACACATATAATACCTTACCAGGAACCATTTGCTTTTCCGGAATTAAAGGTAGGAATTAGGAGTCATTTGGAAAAAAACTTTCCATGACTTTATCATCACGCATTCTCTCATTTCTTTACAATGATGGTTTTGAAAAAAAAAAACTTCTATTTCACTTACCTAATATGCCCAATGTTTTCCTTACGGTAAACAACTCATCCGGTATACTAAATGGTTAGGCTAGTTATACAATGTAATATATTTACTTTAACTTGTATTTAACTATTATTTGACAAAGGTGATTATGGCACATCAATAATCTCATGACATGGTTTATATTTTATTTTGTTTTGTTTTATTTCATTATGGTTATTCAAAAATAGTATGACGTTGACGTAACAATGGTCACATGCTTATACTTTATTAATTAATTTTGACATACATATTATAATAAAATGAAGATGTTTAATTTCTATCTTATTTTGTTCATTTTGTGACTTAACAATATTTTAACATTATATTTATATTAAATAATCTAGTAATTCTACAAACCTTTAAGATGTATGTGTATAGTTATTGTTTTATGTTTGACAATCACTTTTATTTTAGAAATCATAAATTTACGGAACTGTATGTATGACTTGATATTGTACAAGTGAACTAAATAAATCTAATCTAATCTATCGCTAAGTCACCTCATATAAGTTATGCTAGCCCTGCTAGCTGTTTTCCTCAGGATTTATCTTAAACAGAAAGGTGTCACGAAACATGACATGTAAACGTTAGAAGCTCGTCAAATAGGCACAGTATTGGTATGTAGGTATTGTATGTAAAGCCTCTTTGTACGTGATGTTTTATGCATGACTGCGCGATGACGTCGATCAATCCCCACGATAAGTGTACACTGATGGTCACCTTATTACCGTAAAAAAATAACTTAATTTAAATGATGCTATCGTCCCGGTAGATTAGACCAAAGATAGTGTTAAAGCTAATTATCTTCGAAACGGCTTAACTGATTTTCATCAGAAAACCTGCTTTCAAATAAAAAAAACCGTATCCAAATCGGTTCACCCGTTTAAAAGCTATGGTGCAACAAACACACACAGACATACACAAATACATAACGGTCAAGCTTACAAGCTTTTTTGCGTCAGTGATTAAAAAGACTTGGCTGTATGAGCTCCATAGCCTTTGCCTGTCCGAAAAGACAAACTTACAAAAAGAACTATTTATTATTCGGTCGGTAGACCCATGGGTAGACCACGGTCTATGGACGTAACAATCAAACCCACGGTCACAATCCACAGAGTACATTTATGGTAAATTTTATTTTTTAATTTTGATTGTATTAAAATGCGTATTTTTTTTCATAACTTGACAAACTGGAGCTACCGATTACCAAACATGGCTAACTTCTTTAATTTTTATCGGCACTCAAATCGGACTACGCATTCTGCATAAATTCTGGACATTCACACAACGCCGATAAACACTTAACACCCGCCGTTTTTCATCGGGGGTTTAAAAGCAAACTTACAATTAGTTTTCGGTGTCGCAAAGTGATATCAGAGCAGATCTTCATCTCAGCTAGGGCTACGAACTTTTTTAAAACAATAAAGTTATTTATAAAAAAAGCCTATTATTTATTTGAATAAACAGAATTTTAAAGCAATTTCTGCGGTATGTGTACAATGTTATGAAAAATGGTAATATTGAGGTGTTTTTAAAAGAATTGTACGAATTTAGATATACTAAGGCCCCTTAAGTCTTCTTTACAGACCCCTGCACAAATCGTGACTTGTATTTATAAAATTAGTTGAAAGAAAAGGGGTAGATAGAGATATTGAGGCGGCAATAGTAACAGCACAGAATCATGGTAATACTACCATGACTTGTTCGTCTTTCTGTAATTAGAACCTAATTTTAAGTTTATTGAGATCAGGAGCTCATAAGTGTGAATGAATATAAAAAGAATGTTATAGATTACTAGATAGATGAAAACATCTATTCACTGCACAGTAAATACATAGGGCACACTAAAAGTTTTTTCAACTGCCGTCAATGAAAATAATATAGCTACTGTTAAGCGGCTAATTGAAGAAAACCCGCGGATTACCTATGAGACAATTCGAGGACTATTGGAGATTGGTATGAGCTAAATGCAGAAAATTTTACACGAAGAATTAAAAGTTCGGAAACTTTGTTATCGTTGGATCCCTCATGAGCTGACAGCGGAGCAGAAGCGGGCTCGCGTGGAATGGTGCTCACAGATGCTACTGAAGTACGACCACGGACATTCTAATGCTGTTTATGACATTGTCACAGGAGACTAAATGTGGATTTATTGTTTTAAACTCGAAAAAAAAAAACAGCAATCTTGTGAATGGGTGTTTGAAAATGAGAACAGGCCAACAAATGTGAGGCAGGCGAGAAACGTTGCAAAAAATGATCATGTTTTTTTTCTCAGCTACGGGTCCCATCTGCACAATTCCACTTGAAGATCAAAAGAGTGTTAATGCCGAGTGGTACCATTTGTTAACCCAGGGTGTTAGAAAAAGTTCGCGAAAGACGACCCAAAAGCCGCGTTCTCCTACATCATGACAACGCTTCTTCACACACGGCCAACAAAACAAAGTCATTTTTAGCTTCCGAAAAAGTACAACTCGTCACCCATCCTGCACATAGCCCCGACCTAGCACCCTGTGATTTCTGTATTTTCCCAAAAATCAAAGATTTGATGACAGTTTTCACTTTTACCAACTCCGAAGAGGCAGTGATAGCGTTCAATCAGCACATAGAAAACATGCCTTCAGATCTGTGGTCCTCCTGTTTTAAAAAATGGTTCGATCGCATGAAAAAAATTTTAAAATGTAAAGGAGAGTATTTTGAAAAGCAATAAACATAATATTTTGGTTATAACATGTTTTTTTTTTAAGTTACGCAAAACTTTTAGTGTGACCTACGACACAAACAATAAAGCCTTTGTAATTAACACAACAGAATAAATAAATAAAAGAAAGCATAATTTACTAACGTACACTATTAGTGTTATAATAAAGTACAACTACATAAAAAAAGAGCACAATACTCCATTTTAGAGTACGGTTGGTAACCCTACTCAACATAAGTTGCAGTCGAGATAAAGCTACTGTTTTTCAGTAGAGGCTAATATACACAGCAGTGTACACGTACAATTCTTTAAAACCCGTCTCGCCGATTTCCGCGGAAGATGAAGAGTAACTCCAGTTTATGTTATGTAGACTCCACTATATTTACCTACGTATATTTTGTACGTGCGTCTTTTTGCGAGACGTCGCTAGGGTTTAGATAAGCTTTCGCGTCATGTTCTCGTGTTACACGATTAGGGATGGGCTGAACGGATATTTTATTAAAAAATATATATCAACGTGATGTACTAGACTAATCTATCACGGCACAGGCTTCCCTCATATTGTCGTGGATGTTATAAAACAATGAAATGACTTTTGCTAAAAATGATGAACATTTTCAATTATGACGGCTGATTGGTGTAAATGTTTGTGTGAATATCAGCCGAAAGACGTCCACTGCTGGACAGAGGCCTACCCCAAAGATCTCCACAACGATCAGTCCCGCTCTGTCCGCATCCAGCGGCTTCCCGCGATCTTTACCAAACCGTCGGTCAACTTCGTGAAGGGCTGGGCAGGCAGTAAGTAGATCATCACTAAAATCTATCCACCAAATACTAGCTGACAAAAGTATGTTTTGTCTCTGTCATTCATAAGGAAATGTTGTAATGACAGAAAGTGACAAACCCCACTTTAACTAAAACAGGCTTATAAAGCGTTTGTATTTTTTTATGAATAAGAGGGTAGGTTTATAATTGAAATCTTTCATTATTCATCATCATCATATCCGCCGAAAGACGTCCACTGAACACAGGCTTCCCTCAGAGATCTCCACAACGATCGGTCTTGCGCTGCCTGCATCCAGAGGTTTCCCGCGATCTTTATCAAACCGTCGATCAACCTCGTGAGGGGCCTGCCATATTGCGTCTTCCGGTGCGTGGTCATCACTCGAGAACCTTTCCGCCCCAACAGCCGTCTGTCCTACGAGCAATATGCATCGCCCACTGCCACTTAAGTTTGGCAATCATTCGGGCTCGGTCACTTTGGTTCTCATGTGGATCTCCTCATTTCTAATTCGATTCCGCAAGGAGACTCCGAACATAGGTCTCTCCATTGCCCTTTGGGTGACTTTGAGCCTTCTTATGAGGCCCATAGTGAGCGACCACGTTTCAGTTCCATATGTCATCACTGGCAACATACACTGATCAAGGACTTTGGTCTTGAGATATTGCGGTATTTGGGACGAAAAGATGTTATGTAGCTTCCCAAACGCTAGCCAACCGAGTTGGATTCGACAATTGATCTCCTTTTCGAAGTTTGATTTACCTAACTGGACTGTTTGTCCCAAGTATATATACTCATCGACAACTTCGAAGGTAGTGTCCAATTTTCAGAGGGATGGTTCATCATGGTCTTTATATCATCCATATTCATTTTATGTGATGAATACCTACATTTATTCCCGAGTCATGAATGTTTATATAAATAATTATATATTTTTATCCGTTACCTACCTAGTATCCATAGTACAAGCTTTGCTTAGTTTGGGACTAGATAATTAGAGTTAAGTGTCCGAAAAAATTGTCTGGATGATATAATCGCTTGTTTTCTCAGGGGTTTCAACTGTCTATATTGGTGTCGATTCGGATGTACACCAACTAAATTAAACTAAACTAAAACCAGTTTTGGAGTGGTGCTGTCGCATCGTACTGTTCCAGGGAGAAAGAGACAGTACTACTTTAAAACTGGTTTTAGTTTAGTTTAGTTGGTGTACATCCGAATCAACACCAATGTAATCTTTCTACGCTTTAATACCTGTTCATGTGCGTGTAGAATAACACCAACAAAATGAAACACAAAATATTACGCGTTCTTGCAACTTGACAACGATTGATACGTCTCAATGTCAACCGTCGTCATGTTTAAAGCCTTAAGCTGGCGAAACCATTTCTCAGTAACTTTCCATAGACATTTTCTTTATTTGTATTCGTATGTTTTATACTTCCTTAAAGACCGCCTCCGTGGCATAATGTAAACATAGGGTTTTATTTTACATAATTATTCGAATCCGTTGGTTCCACTACACCAATCGGTCGTCTACCATAAACCGAACCAACTGTGTTAAACTTCGACTTGACCGATATCGATCAAACATGGCTAAGAACATCTCCGAGTTTAAGTTTAAAAAAAAAATATATTTAGAAAACCTTCCACAGACTATAAATATCATCGAAATACACCAAAATCTTTATTAAAAGCTAAATATCTTATAACAGCTTAACCGATCTTCATCAAACATTTCTAAGAAACTGTGCTCTCGTTTAGTCTTTAATATATGTATAAAAAAAAACAATACAATACGATACGATACGATACAATGCAATACAATACAAATACTTTTTATTGCGCAAAATAATTTACAATAATTTTTGATGGTAGGTAACAATAAAACACAATTAGAAAAAAACGCACTCAAATCACGCATAACTGAGATATATCCTGATAAAGACTGGATAACACAGAACGCTGTCAGACAACACCCGTCGTCGGTCGTAGATACTATCATTTTTATACAATTTGTAAAGTAATGTATTTGATCTGATTTCTATACTTTCATTTACAATTGTGTAATACAGAGTGGTGAAGTGGGGATTCATTGACCAGTCACGAACGCACTGCGATTGTGGAACCCCATCTCAAATCATGGCGCACTTGCTCTCCTGCTCTCTGTGCCCCTCAACTGTGGCACGGAGGACGTGTCAAAGATATTTAGCTTTCAAAGGTGTTTTGGTGTATTTGGATGACATCGTAAAGTTTCAGGGTTTTCAATTCATAGTTTTACTAGCTTACCGCCCGCGGATTCGCTTACGTGGTAAAACTTTACCGCGTATGTGTTTCATTTGATTACTCCGCAGGAACAAGGTAAACAACAATTGGTTTACGATTCGGAGATCGCGGTTCGATCCCCAGCGGGGTACATGTTTAAGTACTCTGTTTGGTTGGTGGTAGGGCATTTTAAATGTCCGCTTGGCTAGCTAATACCATCTTATCTAAATCTGCCGCCATGCAGCAATAGCATTATTGTGTTCCCGTTGTCAGAGATAAGATAGCCAGTCCCCCAAATGTATTGGGGTTTCCAGGTCAGTACGCTTCCACCGTCGACCTCATCTTCACTTAACATCAGGTGTGATTGAGGTCAAGTACCAATCCGTTGTGCATAAAAAAAAAGAACTAGGTACGCACTTTCTCGGGATAAAAAATATCCTCTGTTTTAATCCAGGGTATGATCTATATGATCTATATGATAGGATATGATACCAAATGAGACGAGGGAGATCTACTTTCATCAATCTCACCTCCACACTCCTCCCACTGAAACTCTCCTATAAGCGAGGATCAACAGTGGTAGGTAATCGACACGCTTTAGTATTTTTTTTTCATTTCATTGACGACGTAATGGTGTAGTGGATAGTGACCCTATCAGCGAAACCAACGGTTGCGGGTTCGAATCCCGCGAGGGGTAAATGTTTGTGTGATGGATACGAACATTTATTCCCGAGTCTTCGATGTTTATATATTTATGTATGTATATCCGTTATCTAGTATCCATGCTTTGCTTAGTTTGGGACTAGATGGTTGGTGTAAGTGCCCGAAATATTTATTTATTTATTTTTATTTATTTATTTGCTTCAACAATCAATATCACAATATACATGAACTTATGCTTTTATTAAAAGTACAATAATTGTGATACCAGCACCGTTACCCACAGTTACATAATATAAGAAATATTTGAGAGGTGACAGTATAGATGATTCAACCGAACACACTAAAAATATTTTTCAAGGTATTATTTTATCACTTTCTCGGCGTGATTAATATGTATAATTCTTAATTATAGCACAGCTTCCTAGTACTACGAACCTCTAACCTAAACCTCGGACAGACGGACGGACATGGCGAAAATATAATTGTACTTTCAACTCACAACAAAAAGATCAACCGATCCAACTTTATAGCTGTAGCCTAAATAAAATCGAACATTTTATCAGCAAAAGGAGTATCAGCAGTAAAACAAACAAGGAAGTACCATCAATAAACATCGAGATGCCAACTGTTGGGCCGTCCGTATTAAACGAGCTTGGGAGGTCACTTGACATTTGTACACTGAAGTTATCCATCAGTGTGGGGTTCGTTCGACCATGACATGGAGTTTTGTGTTGACGTTCGAGATACTAGAAAAATTCTCAGAGAATTCAGCTAATTTGGTAAAGTCAAAAGTTTTGGCTCATCTTGGAAGCCCCAGACAGTTGCCTGCTGCTTGGAATCTGAATCGTTAGTATATATCCAAGATTCGTCACCACTAACCATTTTTTTTTTTTTTTTTTATTAAAAACTGGTTTCGCGTTTGACTACAATCACACCTAATGGAAAGTGACGATGTAGCCGAAGATGTACGACGCGCACCCAGTAAATGCCTATTCACTCTAGACTTGAAGATCCCAAGGTTGTAAGTGTCGGGAAATACCATATGATAAACGTGTTTTGACTCTCCTCGGTTGAATCACTGCAGAGTTTTGCGACATCATCTAACAGCGGGCTGTTTTTTGGTCGTCGCTAAGCAAATGTGGTATCCAACGACAGATCTACTTTCTTAAGCCAAGTTCTTCGTGCAGGATTTTTTGGAAAGTAGTCCTTGAAATGTCCACAGATACCTCTATTTCACGGTATGTTCTTTTTTTTTTTATAGTAATTTATATCTCCACAGACACATGGTCCGTGCTCTTGTTTACAAAAATATAATTTATAAATTAACTTGTTTCTTTTTACATTTTATACACTAAAGACTACGACTATGCTTAAATCTAAACAGTGAGTTCTTGTTCTTTATGTATGTATATATATATATATATATATATATATCTTCCCTTTGTCATATTCTTATTATTATTATTTTTAATTATTCCTATTCTCGATATAATTATGGTATGTAAAATTTTAAATATTTGCTTATTTCTATGATGATTACAACTGATTACAATTCAAGGGGAGGTGCGTTTTTTAACTACGGGAATGAGTACAATGGCAGTGATAGAATAATCTTGTATAATCTTGTATGCTTGTCATGGACTGTGCCTGGTTATTGGAGGTTCTGACTTCCTCCCTCTCCAAACCTTTTCAGCTTTTCCACGACCGCTGTGTCACGATGGCGTATTGCCATTTTCAGATTGTAATCTATCACGGTATGTTACATGACGATCTTCGACGATTAGCTGCCGCACGGCGTCGACATTCTATTGCGTCATGGCGGTTTTTGGGCGACCTTCACGTGGCTTGTCACTGAGGCTGGAGTTACCAGCGTTCTACAGTCCCTTAGGACTTAGGACCATGTCTTAACATGGTACTGCATCACTAACCACAGAAGTGATCTCCCCAAAGCACTGAAGTCGCATTTATCGGCTTTGAAATTGTAGGAAATTATCGCATTATGAATGTTAAAAGTCTAACGGGAAAATCGTCACCAATCGTTGCAGTGGCAACTGGCCTGCTCGAGTAACTTCAGTGGATATCAATTCACGATAAACAGAAGCCATACGAATGAAACAAGTTTGTATTTATTTGAAGACTCACGTGTTGGGGCGTGAAGCGTCTGAAATTAATTTGAATTTGTAAAAGAATAGTTTAAATATTATAGCTTGAATAGCTCTGAGGATTTATAATAGGAATTTACAGAGATGACACTAAATAAGTCGTTATATTTTTAAGTTTAACGAAAATGGTTATATTTCAATTTTAATAAAATTAGATAAAGCGTTTATTTGCATATTACAGAAACACATACAAAAATATTCGAGGCAACAATCATTCTGCTTAGTGTTATTCTTACAAAATGTAGCCTTATTTCACGTAATAAAAGTAACAACAAAAATTAAGTACAACTGTTACAACTTATAATAGAGTTGTATGTGTATCTGTACCACAAATGGGCCATCGCTTAGTGTGGATCCTCACCTGTAGCGGTAAGACACTGATTTTCAGCTAGTGCCCTGCGAGAGAAAGCGAGGGTAGGGTACCAGTGCAAAAATTTTCAATAACAACCATAAGTGTGTATTCTATAAAGATCATGTTGTACGGTGGTGTATAGTAGTTGTATGGATCATAATGATACTCGTTTAAAATAATAATTGTCAAAAGTGGGCTTAACATAATTAATTAAATACTCACAACGCGAACGAATCAAGATGTCTGTGAGCAGCTACCGCTAATCCATTCGAAATGTTGCAAATGCTTTCGGAATATTCTTCTTTTGTATTTCTAGAAGATGTGCTTTAATTCGCTTCTTAAAAGAATTTTTAGAAATTACCGTATAAAATAACTAAATTAACATAGTTTCACACACTAAATTTGAAACTTGGAAGAGAAACTCATTCACACTTCAAATTTGAAATAACGAACAGAAACGCATTCGCATTCCAAACTTGAATTTTATAAACAGAAACGCATTCGCACTTCTAATTTGAAACTTTGAAATCATGGAAACGCTCGAATGAAAATGCGTCTAATGCTTACCTGACGATACCTTACGCACGCTCGTTTCAACTCGATATAAATAGGTATTAGCATAATTAATTATTTTGAAAACCTGACAGATCTCTTCGCTCGTATAATGTGTTTTCCATTTGTAATGGATTAGAGGATTTCACTGTTTTATTAAATAGTCAAGTGTCGTACTTAGTTACTTACAATAATATGTTTGGTGTAAATTAAAATCGATATATTACGAGCTTTCCGCCTGCGGCTTCGCCCGCGTGGAGTCTTTAGGTTCGTCCCTTGCCATAACCTTGAATGTATGAGCGGAGCGGAGAAAAAGAAAACACTATTATATAAAAAAAAAATAAGCAACATTTTCAAAAAGGTAAGAAAACCAGATCGTTAAATCAATGAAATACTCTTTATTGCACAATTAACAAAAGCTACATGAAGCGTACATCATTAATCGCACAAAAAGGCGACCTTATCGCTAACAGCGATCTCTTCCAGGCAAACCTTAGGGTAAAGTTACAAGCTACCAGTAGATGAGGTTTGCACTAATAGTAGCAATACGGGTGTATTTTATATTTGGTAATTATTATATAACGTAAAGATAAATACGCCCCGAATACAGAACCTCCTCCTTTTTTGAAGTCGGTTAAAAATACATAAACTAAGCCTACAAACTATAACTAGATAATTTAACTGCACTTAAAATATATAATATAAGCTATGGCAGCAGCAGCAGCATTCCAAACAAGCAGTAGCTTAAAAATTTGAAAATTGACTAATTTATGTGTAACCCTGTGTACCTACGAAATAAAGATTTAACTTCTTTCTGTATCCAGCAGGCCATTTCCAACTGGTCGGTCTGATAATCTATAGGCTTATATTCAGCTCTGTAAGTCCTGTGGCTGATATGACGTACTACAACCAGCTCTCACAAATTCTGATTTTATTGCAAATAACTTGGACCACACAATACAGTAAGTACCACAAATAAATTAATCACACAAAGAGGTAATGAATTAGTATTTATGTGCCGCGGAATTCTGGTTAATCGTGTAGAGGTTAGATTATTGATCGAGCGAATGTTTTTTTTTTATGCACAACGGGTTAGCACTAGACCTCAATCAGACCTAATGTTAAGTGAAGATGAGGCCGAAGGTGGAAGCGTACTGACACGGAATCCCCATTTTATTTGGGGAACTGGCTATCTTACCTCTGACAACCGGAACAGTATCTTATCTAAGTCGGCAGATTTAGATAAGATACTCGTAACTAGCCTCGTAATGCCCTAAGGACATTTAAGGTTGTGACAAAACTTATGACCCGACAGCGTATTATTCACGCAAGTACTTTAAATACTTAAGTAACTTTTTGTTTGTTGTATTGCAGCTTAAATATTATTTAAATAAGAGCGCACTCTTACGATTCTCTGGTACTAATTTTTATAGCCGGGTTTTAGTTTTTATTAAGTTATATAAAAACTTTCCCAAAGCGGGGAAGGTTGTCTTCAGAACGGCCCAGATGAGAGGATAGGTCTTTGGCCAGCAGTGAGACATTATGCGTCTCTTAATATTAATATTGCTTCTAAGTCTACAGAAACATTTAAATTTAGCATGTTTTATTTACTGAAACTATAACGGCAAATGCGTCCACTATTTGGACTCCTACAACCGCCAGACACAAACTTGGCATAGCGCGAAAACGGTGGAGAGACGAGCTTGACAGTTTTAATAAGGGATGATTTGTGCTCGCCAAGAACAAAATCGACTGGAAACAGATGAGGGAGGCTTTTGCCCCTTTGAGTGGGACACTATGGGCTCTTAATAATAATATCGGTTTATTAATTGTACATTTTACTGCGAGTTTAAGTTCATTCAAAATGAGTCGCAGCTTTTTTACATTGAAAACTCAATCTGTGTCAAAAGAGGTCACATTTTGGTTCTATGAACATTATTAGAAGTTGCAGTACTGCTATCCATACTACACTGTGTCATAAATCTGGAATAAACCTTGAAATGCTCAGTTCAATACCGATTAAGTATACTGTATATAGTACTGTATTAAATGGTGATAAAGTCTATAATCCTTCAGTTAACTTCGAGTGTACAAACAGCGGAATCCAGCAGGATTTACTCTGACTACTGGATAGCGCCAACTAAATTCTCTGAAGTTTTAAAATGCACTGGAAATTCTTGATGGAATGTGGAAAATTCAAGGTTGTTTAATAGAGTAGAGTCAGCATAATCACAGCTTTATTTCTATACTTTCCCACTAGGGCAATCTTCTCTAACAAGAAGAAGGTATTCATTATCAATGATGTGGGCTCGAATTGACATAGTAATCTGGCTTTTCGGGTTGAGAGAAGAAAGAAAGAAAGAAGAAGTTTTGACAACAAATACAGAAAATTTCGCAGGTATAACATTTTGCATAATTAAATGTATTTGTGGCAAAGGGATTGGGCGTCAGTATTTGCTGCCAATATGTCGTATGGCAATTGACAGCGCTGGTTTTCAGCGCAGACCCCCTCTCTCACTTAGGTTTTCAAAATAAAACAACACAGTCAGGAGCGTCCCCACATTTTGAAACTTAATAGTACCACTACTTGCTTGGGCTTCTTTTCATACCCATATTTTTAACCCTCTTTCTTCCTCTATTACCCTCTTGTTCATCCAATCACAGTGCATTTTGCGTCCAGAGACCCGATTCTCACACACTCGAGACTTCAATACATCTATAGGTTTGTTACTTTTACACTTGGTCATAAGACTGAGAGTGACAGAAAGGAACTTGACCTCAATTACACCTGATGTTTTTTTTTTTTTTATATGAGAGGGCGGCAAACGAGCATGCGGGTCACCTGATGGAAAGCAATCACCGCTGCCCGTGGACACCCGCAACACCAAAAGGGTCACAGATGCGTTGCCGGCCTTTGAGGAAGGTGTCCACCCCAGAATAAGTAGGGCAGCCTGAACGATGAGGGATTCTCCAGCACTAATAGTGCTGGTACCCTCCTGGGGTACTAACTCTTTAAATACCGCTACCATTCTGGAGAGAGACTGGAAGGTGGGCCTCCGGCGCCCTCGCTCACCGGACGAAGCGCAGTGGCAAAATGCCACTACTCAGACGTCGGTCTTCGCAAGAGGGTGGTACTTCCCCGGTCGAGCCGGCCCATTCATGCTGCAAGCTAATAGCTTACAGCGTGGCTCTACCACTACATGATGTTAAGTAAAATGAGGTCGAAGGTGGAAGCGTACTGACCCGGAAACCCCAACACATGTGGGGGACTGGCTATCTTATATCTGACAACCGGAACACAACAATGCTATTAACATTGCTACTTGGCGGCAGATTTAGATAAAATGGTGGTAGCTAGCCAGGTCGACATTTAAAATGCCCTACCACCAACCAAAGAGTACATAAACATGTACCCCGCTGGGGATCGAACCCGCGACCTCCGAGTCCTAAACCCAATGTTGTTTACATTGAGCCACGGAGGCGGTTAAATACGGACTACTAATGTCTATTACGGAATACTAATGTCTATCAACTTCGAATCTCGAATGAGTGAAAATTGAGCCTCAGACTTAGCAGTTCACTCAAAAGATGTTCTGAGCTGTTTTTAGTCAATTTCCAGCAATATTCGCTTCAGGAGTCGTGCGTGCCCAAATCTTTTGAAGCTGGTAAAGTTCGTCTTTGTTTTCCCGAGATCGCAATGGTCGAAAAATTGCCGTACGAATTGCCGCCAGTACACTCTCGTAGGCTCCTTCGTACAGAGGATATTCCAACAGGACATAATTCTCTATTTTCTTCAGCTTTACCGCCGCCGCAACTGCAGTGTGAATCTACTAGTATGTAACCTCTTTAATCTGCCGTGGCCAGTCCGCAATTGCGACGTCATATAGTGGTGTCATTCAAGGGACAATTTAATACGCTTTTACAATAAGGTGCCGGTAGACATTCAAAATTTGCCTTTAAATAAATTTAAAACAACCATTAAACGGAAACTATGTGCCAAAGGCTATTATAAAATTTCTGACTATCTGGATGATAAGAATGCGTGGTCATGAACCGCTCCGCATTATCCAATATATTTTATATTTTCTTTGTCGAATCATAAATTTTACAATTAGGTATTGGTTTTGTATTGACTTATTTAAAAAGAGCAACCCCGGAGTTTCTTGCTCGTTCTTCTCTGGGGAGACTGCCTAGTGAATGAGCGTTAACTGTATGTCATGACAATTTCAAATGTTATTCTTATAACTTACGAAATAAAAACATTTTTGATTTGATTTGATTTGTACACCAACTAAACTAAACTAAAACCAGTTTTAAAATAGTACTATTTCTTTCTCCCTGGTTTGGTTTGGTTTAGTTTAGTTTAGTTGGTGTACATCCGAATCGACACCAATGCACACAGTGGACAACCAGATGCACCAAGACGCCAGGGAAGAAGAGGAATAGCACCCTAACCCTCTTGTGACGACTTCCCTCGCTAAACCTGAAGCAAATCTTAAAAAAAAAACTAAGTTTATTGGTATGTAGCTTTTGACCGAAGTCTCATGTTATCCAGTATCTTTTTTGACCCACACTGGCCCATGACGTATTTGCATCAGTTACACTTCTCTTCCACCGACTCTCTAATGTACAGTCTTCACTTCCTTAGGGCCCGGACTAATGAACCGGAAAACTAATTTTTCGTCGCGCAGAATTCAACTTGAGGCCCGCGCGGAATGCGATTCCCCTCCCTTGCCCCGCCCCGCTTACCGCTCGCGCTCTCGACTCGTCAGTACGGACAGCAAAACTGGGGTTCTATTACATAATTTCATCGATATCGTCATTGGTTACGTTCTGACATGTGATTGGTCGGCTCATCACTTGCTCGGCAATTTGACTGTTTCACATTGGTCAACGTAATCGATAATAATACCGATAATCTAAGGGCTGATCTGTCGCGTGCGTTATTTCGAACTCGTTATTTTTGAAATCTTGTGTCATTGTTATTTTAAACGTCAGTCTAAAGTTAGTTGTTACGAGTAATAAACACGTGGTGGTCACCTCTACCATTTCCAAAATCTCCACAAACTCTCCCGCACACAAATCGGGCAATCGGTCGGATCATTCCGCCCGGGTCGCCCTCACGGCCTATTGAACGGTAAACGATTATCGGCCTTACGGGTGTTTACATAAAACTTGGCAGCATATGTACATCTGTAGGTAGTCAGAGGGGCTAGAGTGGAACCCAAAATATTAATGTTTTTAAGCATTTGCGATGTCCGATGATGTGAAACATCTGCTGACGGAACTTGTAAAGAACCAGAGGATAAGGGACGCTCTGGTGAGCAAATTGCAAATCAGTCTTTTAGACGTTGACATTGTTCATAGCATTTTAACAGAACCATACACAGAGGCGGCGAGATTAATTGGCAATTTGCTTACTCTTCGGGGTGCCCCTCCGTAGCTTAGCACCATTTTATAAATATATGCGAACTTCGGAGACAATGGAATTGACATGCCTAAATATAGACAAAAGTCCCTAAAATTAAATATATAGATAAAAAAAAAAAACCACATCTGTGGAAACATGAGATTTAGAGCTTTTTTTTTTATATGAGAGGGGGGCAAGCGAGCATGCGGGTCACCTGATGGAAAGCAATCACCGCCGCCCATGGATGGGTCACTGATGCGTTGCCGGCCTTTGAAGAAGGTGTAGGCTCGTTTCTTGAAGATTCCAATGTCGTACTCGTTCGGGAATACCGCTGCAGGAAGTCCGTTCCACAGGGTGGTCGTACGTGGTAGGAAGTTTCTTGAGAAACGTACAGTGGTAGACTTCCACTCATCCAGGTGACTAACCACGAGTATTAAATAAACTAGTTTAATTTGCGTTGAAATGATAGCGCGATACGAAACGTTTTTGGTTATGGTTTAGCTTTGGTATTATCGTTCAAACTTAGCGCGATCGGCCCCCAGATTTCACCGATTGACTATTATACTAGTTGACGGGACCCAGGCGAACTTTTTTTTTTGTTTTATGCACAGCGGGTTGTTACCTGACCTCAATCACACCTGATGTTAAGTGAAGATGAGGTCGAAGGTGGAAGCGTACTGACCCAGAAACTGGCTATCTTATCTCTGACAACCGGAACACAACAATGCTATTAACATTGCTGCTTGGCGGCAGATTTAGATTAGATGGTGGGAGTTAGCCAGGCGGATATTTAAAACGACCTACCACCAACCAAACCGCGACCTCCGAATTGTAAACCCAATGTTGTTTACATTGAGCCACGGAGGCGGAACTATTGCCATTGTAAATACATTGTCACACTATCCTCCTTATCACTATCACAGCCCACGGCTGCTATGTCCGCTGTTTACAAAATACATTAGATCCTCAAACGAACTTTATTGCAAAGGCAATAAGAGTTTGTTTTCTATACAAACATTGTAAGGCGCTGGATATGGAAGTGGAATTGGGCATTCATCACACGTTTCAATGTACAGCACTGAAATGTATTAGGCAGCGTGCAGACTAGCGACTATTGCATCTTCTTTTAAGGTATTGTATTGTATGTGTGTGTGGCTGTTGCAGGTCATCGGAGACCTGTATCACTGCGACCGTTGCCGATCTATTGTGATCGCCACTAACCTACAGTTCGTTGCTCAGGTTTGCCTCTTTGAGGAATTGGATAATTTTCCTGGCACCGATGGTTTTTATCTCATCCGGGTGTAATAAGTGGCTGCCCAGGTGGATATTGCGTTTACGCATTAGCGGGCCACATTCACACAGCAGATGTGCAGGTGTTTCCTCTGCGAGGAGGCAAAGTCTGCACATTCCTGTTTCTCGGAGCCCTATGTTGAGCATGTGTTTGCTCAGACAGCAGTGTCCCGTTAGTGCCCTTGTGAGAATGCGTAAATTGTTCCTACTTTTAAGGTACCAATCAATCATAACAAAAAGACACCCTATGAAATGAATTGCACGTAAGTATATATTTATTTCGTATGTATTTATTATAGTATAAGTTAAGTTCTAGTCAATACTCACAATTTTCCCTAAATTGTAAATATTAATTTGCTTTGTGTACGCCGAGTTAATCTGTTTTTTTTTCTTAACACAGCGGATTAACACTTGACCTCAATCACACCTGATGTTAAGTGAAGATGAGGCCGAAGGTGGTAGCGCGTACTGACCCGGAAACTGGCTATCTTATCTCTGACAACCGGAACACAACAATGCTATTAACATTGCTGTTTGGCGGCAGATTTAGATAAGATGGTGGTAGTTAGCCAGGCGGACATTAAAAATGCCCACCACCAACCAATCCGAGTACTTACACATGTACCCCGCTGGGGAACAAACCCGCGACCTCCGAATCGTAAACCCAATGTTGTTTGCATTGGGCCACGGAAGCGGTTAAATATATATATATAATAAAATTAATAGCTTTCTAGTTTGTTTAGTTTTTCATTTTCTAAGAACTTTCAGTATTGCCCCCGTATGTAACTTTTAAATTATGAGTTAATTTTAAATAGTTTTCAGACTGTCGATTATTGCATCTTTTTTTAAGCCGGAGCAAATGAAACGTATCCCAATAAAAACTTTTTAACAAAACAAACAACCGACTTAAAAAAAGAAATATTTTCTATGTACATTGTCATAATTATTTTATTTCTAGTATATGAAAAAATATATATCAACGTCGGCGTCAATGTTGAAAGTAAATCAATCTACATCAAAATAACTACACCCTCCTCCTTTTTTGATAGAAGGTGATAGTTTAAAATATATAAATTTAATCTGCGAACCGTTGTTATCACCTTCGTGGCTCAATGTAAACAACATTGGGTTTACGCTTCGGAGGTCGCGGGTTCGATCCCCAGTGGGGTATATGTTTAAGTACTCGGTTTGGTTGTTGTATTCCGGTTGTCAGAGATAATATAGCCAGTCCCCCAATGTGTTGGGGTTTCCGGGTCAGTACGCTTCCACCTTCGACCTTATCTTCACTTAACATCAGGTGTGATTGAGGTCAAGTAACATAAAATTTGTACATAAAAAAAAACATCAGTTTATATAATATTATAAGAGTAAATTGTATTGTTTCCTCGATATTTCGGCCATATCCACGTCCCATGCTTAATATAATATTATTACAGATACCAGTAAAAGTAATTGATACACAACATGCTGATTAATGAATAGTAGTCCAGTAGTTGATGTGAAAAATTTGCGACTACAATGCGCTCGTGTGTATCACGCCTAAACTCGTAATATAGTAACCAGAGAACGTTTGTTTGCTTAACTCAGAAACTATTTACAGGCCTTGAATTAAGAATGAGATGGATTGATGGCAGTATCGATCGTTACTTGAGAATGGAATTTGAGAAACGAGAGGCTTTTACACGTCGCCAAACTGACAATATCTAATTTAAAAGAAATTCTTATAATTTGTGCATTCTGACTTTGAAGCCGCCTCCGTGGCTCAATGTAAACAACATTGGTTATACGATTCGGAGGTCGCGGGTGCGATCCCCAGCGGGGTACATGTTTAAGTAATCGGTTTGGTTGGTGGTAGGGCATTTTAAATGTCCGCCTGGCTAGCTACCACCATTTTATCTAAATCTGCCGCCAAGCTGCAATGTTAATAGCATTGTTGTGTTCCGGTTGTCAGAGATAAGATAGCCAGTCCCCCAAATGTGTTGGGGTTTCCGGGTCAGTACGCTTCCACCTTCGACCTCATCTTCACTTAACATCAGGTGTGATTGAGGTCAAGTGTTAACCAGTTGTGCATAAAAAAAATAGTTATTATTAATATAATTCAGCATTTTATTTAGGTATAACCTTTTGTTACTAGCTATAATTAAAATATTATGATATTAGCATATAATATATTTTTAATTCCTAGTCTTTATCAATATAATTTCGGTTAAAATGTTTCGGTATATTAATGTGCACTCACTACAGGGGTAACCCTGACTATATTGTGGCCTCTAGTGTGTCACAAGTCCACCAATCCGCGTTGGGCCCGCTTGGTGGATCATGTACCACAGTCACCACCCACACGCAAGCCTTGCGAGAAGTCGCGCGTGGTGTTTCCACGCGCCTTCATGAGATAGCTGGACAAGGAGATTCCTCCCTGCTCCAGCCGAGGACCCGCCGCCGCCGCCGTTGCCCTGGCGACGGGCGCCGCGCTGGCGTGACTGCGGACGATTACCGAGTGGTACCCGTGGCCACGCCGTTTTCGGTGCGCGCGGAGGAACACCGGGGGGTTTTAGTGAGCAGGACCGCTCCCGTCTGGAGCGGTGAGTCCCACATATCGAACGCGTAAATGCGTTTTCACTCATAAAAAACAAATCATGCCCCACACTCTCTTAGCGTAAGGATAATGTATCCCAGCAATAGGGACGTAAGGCCGATGACTTAATCCATATTACAAACTATACTAAGCCGAACATGAAACAACACTATCTCATCATCTGGAACTAACGGGATCCCTTTTGATACACCACTTTCATCTCTTTGTGCGTCTGATTTAGATTAACATATATTTATTCAGAGGAAAAACATATTCTTTATGAATAACTTTAACCCTTATTTTCGTGACGTATATTGTCTTGGGACAGGGTGGATATATTACAGACGTCTGTCCATATTTTCGATAAAAATAAAAGTGTCATAAGGTTACTGTCAGTTCAATGCTGTCACAAATATTGAAAATAGATGCTATAGCCTGATTTTTAATTTCGTGATATTCCGACAGCTGTCAGTTGCGATAGAACAGATGACAGGTCAGCTGTCATAAACCTTTTGACTTCTACTTTTTTATAGGTAATGCCGCTTATGCGTTCCCACTGCCGAGGAAGGTCGCCGCGGGGTTTTGTTGGGTATCCCTCTATCCCTCCCTACCGGGAGGGGAGTCCCACATAACCGTCTCGCCGTCCCCCAGGCGAGCGGTATGCACAAGGCATTTGCCCGCGTGAAAAAAAAAAGGTAATTGTGTATCTAAAACTAACTAGGTACGTAAGGAGTATAATGATCTGTGCTAATTGCCTACCTACAATGTTTACAATAGTAATTTGTATTGTACTCAGTTGGCTCAGTTGATATAAGTTTTGGTGCCATGTGGATCCCGAAAAACAATATTTTAGGGAAAATAAAGGTTTTGTAATACATGCCAGTAATGATCAATCAATTCTAACCTATAGTTATTATTATTTTTTTTTTTTATACACAACGGGTTGGTACTTGCCCTCAATGACACCTGATATGCCTCCAACATTGTTGTTCTGCGCTAGATTTAATATAGCTAGAAATAATATAACAAGGTGGTAGCTAGCCAGGCGGACGATTAATATGCTCAAACAGCAGTAAAGAACTTTGGTGATAACGTACGTCGCAATGGTGAACTTTCGCAGTAACGTACAACGCAGTAAAGAACTTTCGCGACAACGTACGTCGCAATGGTGAACTTTCGCCGTAACGTACAACGCAGTAAAGAACTTTCGCGGCAACGTACGTCGCAATGGTGAACTATCGCAGTAACGTATATCGCAGTAAAGAACTTTCGCGGCAACGTACTTCGCAGTAATGAACTTCGCAACTATGATTTATACTCCATTGCTGGGTATAGGTCTCTTAACCTACATCAATAATGAGACCCATTAAAATTTAATTTTCGTACTAATTGTTTCAATGTTAATAATTCTTAAATTAACTAATGTATAATAAATTTAAGATTACTGTTTACGCACGTTAAAAGTTTCCCTATTTGAGTTGGAAAACGTAGGAGTCTATTGCTGGACGTATGCTATGCGGAATCCCAGCCGGTCTCCTTGATACACTACACTTCGTTTTCATCATCGTCGCACGCGCGCCGCCTGGAAATGTCAGTGGAAAAGGAAGAAAAGAAAACAAATGAAAAACGATAGCGCATCCCAGTAGGATGCATCCCCACTATTGTTGCCAATTCAGTTGATAAGAAATCCAGGAGATGAAAAAAAAATATTGGGCTTTTACCTATGAAATTGGAGTTTTTTTTCTTCGTTAATCATATGTACCAATTCCTGCGATTTTCAAAGCTATATCCAAATTTGTTTTTTATTTGGCAAATAGAACATATTTTCAAAGTTTCACATGAAATATTTTTTTAATTTCTGGTCTAAATCACACAATAAAAAAAATTCGAACAGAGCTCTTTTCATGTGCTTTCATATTCTTTTTTAGATTCGCTGAAACTTTTATAAAGCGGTTACTTTTAAAAATTAACGCTGCCTATACTTAACTTAATGTTATCCGATAATACACACAAGTTTAGCTAAATTTGGAATTGCCGTTCCCGAAAAAAAAAACAAAAATATTTATATGGAGAAAACAGTCTAAATGAAATTCTTCATACAAAACGTCAATTTCATAGGTAAGGACCTAATATTAATTAAAATTGAATATTTTTACACTGCGAGCAGTTTTTGATTCGAAACTATTAAATGATAGAATTCTTTACATGGGTGTTTGAAATTTGTGCACACAATTTTATGGTGTGCACAAATTTCACTTTTACTGCAAAATTGCAGAGCCTCGAACACCGTCGCAAGGTCGCCTGTCTCTCAGTCTTTTACAGAATGCACTTTGGTGAGTGTGCATTGGAATTACACAATCTTATTTCACCATTGCCATTTCATCTTCGAACTACTAGGCGTAGGGAGGGATTCCATCCGTATGTAATTAACATACCGAACATTCGTACTAAGCGGTTCGACTCTTCATTCATAATGCGAACAGCCAAGGCATGGAACTCTCTTCCGGCGTCAGTCTTTCCTGAATCTTACAACCTTGGGATCTTCAAGAGCAGGGTGAATCTATTGAGATCGCGTGCTTCATCTTTAGCCACATCGTCGCTTCCCGTCAGGTGAGAATGTGGTCAAACGCGTATCCAGTTAGTCAATGTTGCCAACATGTAGGGTGCCCTTTTACTAGTAGTCCTCACACTGCCGCTGTCGGAGGAATCGGTAGAGACGTGTAGTTCTCACCATCCAGAGGTCTATGAATATACAACTCGCCTCTCAACAAAATAGGTCTGAAAGCCTAGCTAATATTAAATAATTGCCAATATTTAATGTATTATGTATCTTATACTTTGTACAGTAAAGCGTTTTCAATTGCATTTACTGTTTTGTGAAAAGTGGTAAGTAGTTCCTTGAGGATGGTATTTTCTTCTGTGGAGAAATTTTGTAAAATATAAGGAAAAAATAGCCAAAGTAATACAATATCCAACGAACTCAGTTAACCATATATTATATAGAGGTAAAGAAAAATCCCTGCGTCATCGTAATGTATTAATCCGCACGTGACTTGCCTTTCGCTGGTCTCATTCCCAGTTATAAGGGTTGCCTGCCATGACTTCTTGTAATACATCATAATTATTAATATTCGTAAAGTTGAAGATACACAGGGTGACTTTCAATTAGTTGTGTACTACCTACTGAAAGATATCCAATTACTCATGATTACGAACAACTTTGCTGACAAACGTTTTTTTATTTTTTATTTATCCAATATTAGAAGCTCATCCAACTGCAGCGAGGTGACAGACAGGAGTTCCATGCAGTCAATGACTTTTTAAATTAAATTAAGTTACTTATGTGCATTTATCTGACTGCTCTTAAACCGCTTCCGTGGCTCAATGTAAACAACATAGGGTTTACGAATCGGAGGTCGCGGGTTCGATCCCCAGCAGGGTACATGTTTAGTACTCGGTTTGGTTGGTGTCGGTGTTGTCCGCCTGGCTAGCTACCACCATCTTATCTAAATCTGCCGTCAAACAGCAATGTTAATAGCATTATTGTGTTCCGATTGTCAGAGATAAGCTAGCCAATTCCCCAAATATTTGGGTTTCAGGGTCAGTACGCTTCCACCTTCGGCCTCGTCTTCACTTAATATCAGGGGTGATTGAGGTCAAGTACCAACCTGTTGTGCATAAAAAAAAAAGAAAAAAAAAAGGTTTTTTATTTTAATGATTGACTGGATTCGCCTTTGAACATCATGAGGAAATCTGCATTCCTGCGAGAAATTAAAATTCTAAGGCATATGAAGTCCCTAACCCGCATTGGGCATACTCCCTCATTATACGAGGGAAGGCCTAAATTCTTGCAATGGGATGTTTAGGGGCTGATGATAATGATTAGTTGTACAGTCGTGTGTACATTGATATGTCGTTCGTTGGTATAGACCAAAACTCTCGTATCTTAATCAAATTCATGACTCAAGTCAAGTATCTGAGTCGTTTGAATTTAACGGAAACCACCTCTAAATTATTTATTCCTAATGAGGTTTCCTCACCGCAATAGCACATGTAATAATACCCTTTAAATTATAAATTAATCCATTATAAACCTTAAAATGTACATTCACAGTATATTTTATGTTGGATTAACGTAGAGTTATGTTGTGTTTAAATGAACCAATGACTACGGTGTGGCCATAGGACAATAATGAATACCAGTACCTCAAGACTTCAAGCTTTAATAACTTATTTCTTTCTATACACGCACGTGTGTGGGGACACTTACTGGGTGAAATTTAATTCGCGTAAATAAATTTAACTCGTCTGCTCTGGGTGCGACAGTAAACCAGCGCTGAGCTCTTATAAGCTCAGCATTATAGCTGAGTCGTTTAGGTGTACTACGCAATAGCGAAAGACGATAGCTCGAATGATATAACAGCGCAAAGACTTCTTCGCTCCCGCCTTCGGTGTTAGGTTGACATATTTGTTATAAAACAAAATATGTACCCATTGTATTTGTCTATCGCGCAATTAAGTTTTCGCGCAAATGAACGTTCGCCCTTTTGTGTGTCGCGAAAACTTAATTTCATCTTAACATAAAATTTAGCATCGTGAATACACTGTAAATTTTTTCATTATCGAGGCCCCTTAGCTGTTTAGTTCTGCTTGAAAAACAGCTCCGTGGGTTCACTGCGGCACATGCTGAGGTTGTAACCCTTTTTCACTCTTGCGCACTACTTAAATAATAAATGTCTTTGCACAGACACACGGCGCCATCTAGGTCCACAGTAAGCATATAGGCTTGTGTTATGGATACCAGATGGTTGATAAACTACACAAATATTTTTTTTTTGTAAATAAATACATGTATAAATGAAAAACACCCATAACTCGGGAACACATGTCTGTATTCATCATACAAAAATAGCGGGATTCGAACCATTTGGTATAGTAGCTGAGTTTCTAACCACTTTTTTTTTTTTGTTTTTTTTTTTATGCATAACGGGTTGGTACTTGACCTCAATCACACCTGATGTTAAGTGAAGATGAGGTCGAAGATGGAAGCGTACTGACCCGGAAATCCCAACACATTTGGGGGACTGGCTATCTTATCTCTGACAACCGGAACACGACAATGCTATTAACATTGCTGCTTGGCGGCAGATTTAGATAAGATGGTGGTAGCTAGCCAGGCGGACATTTAAAATGCCCTACCACCAACCAAACCGAGTACTTAAACATGTACCCCGCTGGGGATCGAACCCGCGACCTCCGAATCGTAAACCCAATGTTGTTTATATTGAGCCACGGAGGCGGTAAAGAACCACTACACCAAACAGGTCGTCAAACTACTTGTTTGTAAAGGTCCTTACCTATGAAATTGGCGTTTTGTATGAAGAATTTCATTAAGACTGTTTTCTCCATACAAACATTTTTGATTTTTTTTTTGGGAACGGCGAATCCAAATTTAGCTAAACTTTGTGTGTATTATCGGATAACATTAAGTTAAGTATAGGCAGCGTTAATTTTTAAAAGTAACCGCTTTATAAAAATTTCAGCGAATCTAAGAAATGATTATGGGAAGCACATGAAAAGAGCTCTGTTAAAATTTTTTTTATTATATGATTTAGCCCAGAAATTAAAAAATATTTCATGTGAAACCTTGAAATAATATTCCATTTTCCAAATAAAAAACAAATTTGGATATAGCTTTGAAAATCGCAGGAATTGGTACATATGATTAACGAAGAAAAAAAACTCCAATTTCATAGGTAAAGACCCAATATTAATTCGCGTGGGGTGTTAAAAATCTCATCCTCTTTGAAGTTTCACTCCTGCTATAATACAAAACACTGTGCACTATATGAAGGTATTGTCAAAAACTCTACCATGCGTAATGCAAAGGCTCCTAATTCCATTACACGGGTCCAGGGTTCGACTGAATATGCAAGGGACGTTATGGGAATGCTAATCTATTCGGATTAATCGTATTTTTGTAATGAACAAACCTTTTATGGGATGAGGTCTGCAGAAGAGGGGGCGATTTCGGGAAGTTATGTAGATAACAGTACTGTTAACCGAGCCAAATCAAACTTTTATGCTATTACTAGGGTTTCCAAAGAAAGAAAGAAAGAAAATATTTATTTGCCAGAATACAGTTTATAAGGTCTGATAAGAAATTTATAATAGATTTCATTATTAATTGTGAAATAGCCTGGCATGCGAACGACCTTGTTGTGTCCAGGGATGATTATCATCTAAGTAATTCTGATATTTTTAATATGCTATCTTAATAAGTTTTTTTATAGTATCTTTAGGAAGATTTTGTTTCTCAACAGGGACCTTATTGAAAAAGCGTATATACAATAGCCCTTTGACTGAATTACTGACATTGCAGAGGCGACTTATCTAGGACACTTCTCATCATCAGCCCGTAAACATCCCACTGCAGGGATATAGTCCTTCCCTCGTACCTATATGAGGGAGTATGGGACATAGTCCACCATGCTGGCCCAATGCGGCTTGGGGATTTCACATGCCTTTGATTTTTTATTTCTCAGACAAGCAGGTTTCCTCACGATGTTTTCTTTCTCCGTTTAAGAGCAGTCGGATAAATGCACATAATTAAACTTAAAAACTCATTAGTATATGGCCTGCCTGGGAATTGAACCCGGACCACCCCAATAGAGCTGAGTAGTTTAGCGAGCTAAACTGCAAATATTTAGCAATGGAATAATTCCCACCAAAAAGCTCACAGCTACTTCATTAAAGTCATGAAAAGGGACTAACGAAAATATCCTTAATTATCCCATTATGAAATACGATTTATTCCAGACCCTTTGGAAACTAAAACTCCACTCGGGAGAGTTTAATCTTAGCATTAAACTGAATATTTCGCACATTAAACAAGTTGATACCGATAAGGACAGGAAACTCGAATTATTCGCGGTATCAAGAAGGCTTTATGAGCTAAATGTCTTTGCCTTTAGCGTTGTTCAAGTTCATTTCGTATTATTTATTTGCGTTCGTGATTATTATTAGAATGGCTTCTATCTATATTTCAATTGCGCACAGATTACATAATGTGCGTGTCAATGACGACCAAAGGTATAGTGGATAGTTCACTGTCCACTATATAGTGACGAAAAAATCCATAACTCTGGTACACGTGTTTGTATTCATCAGACAAACGTATGCCCCTAGCGGGATTCGAACTCGTGATCTCTTAGTATAGCAGGTATTCATACACTACACCAAATAGGTCGTTAGTAAAAATGAAATATTATTGATTCTTCGATGGCAAATACACCAAAGTCTTAAGGGACAGCGTGGAATATCGTAGAGCTCCTATAGCGTACTAGTATAAGCGTTGGGACACACAGGGCAGCTTAGTAGATGCCCTACAATTTGCGTTATGCACAACTGGTTCTCGTCCGTTTAGCCCCAGTTGGACATGTCCTCTTATTGATTGTATCAACGTCAAAAATGCTTTATTTTGTTGTGTACCTATATACAAAATCTTGCTTTCAATAAATTTAAAGTCACTGTAAAACAGAAACTTGTTAAGAAAGCATAATTATAAAATATCAGACGCTTTAGATGATAATCATCCCTGGACATAACCAGCTTGTTCGCATGCCAGGCTATTTCACAATTAATAATGAAATATAAAACCTTCATGTATTAAAAATCTGGTTTTGAAATAGAGCAACCCCTCGAGATTCTTGCTTGCTCTTTTCGGGGGAGAATTGACTTTTGAACAAGCAGTAGCTTAAAAAATGTAAAATCTAACTTTTTTTATGAACAACGGGTTCGTACTTGACCTCAATCACACCTGATGTTAAGTGAAGATGAGGTCGAAGGTGAAAGCGTACTGACCCGGAAACCCCAACATATTTGGAGGACTGGCTATCCCGGAGGTCAGTGACAACCGGAACACAACAATGCTATTAACATTCCTGTTTGGCGGCAGATTTAGATAACATGGTGGTAGCCAGGCGGACATTTTAAAATGCCCTACCACCACCCAAACCGAGTACTTGAACATGTACCTCGCTGGGGATCAAACCCGCGACCTCCGAATCGTAAACCCAATGTTGTTTACATTGAGCCACGGAAGCATCTTTTATTGCGGTGGTTAAAAAGAAATAAACGCGCATATTTTTAGGTCAGGTCACGGATTAAATAATGATTAAAATTAATGATAAGAAATCAACATTCATTCCATGAACGGTACTGGGATTAAAGCGGCTTCAATACCAAAATAATGATGTAACATGACTACAATGCAAGCTGAATGTTCATTATTCACGGAAAAACAATGTAAATGATAATGGATACCATTAACAGACGCTTCGCTCTCGCTTGTAATTAAATAAGTGAGAATTTTACCATTTTGTGCCATTATTTGTTAATGTTCGTAATACCAGATGAAGGTAATCTTTATTATAAATGAATCCACATTTGGCACTTTATTTTTTATTGCACACGAAATACAAACAGATTACAGTCAGAAAATGTACTGTAACGGTTTACCTCTAGTGTGTATATATATTCTTATTCCACAGCATGCTTCCTTCTTGGTTTGTTTGTATATATTTGGATCTTTATTAGGTTTATATGTAGGTAATACCAGATGAAGGTAATCTTTAATGTAAATGAATACACATTTGGCACTTTATTTTTTATTGCACAAGAAATACAAACAGATTACAGTCAGAAAATGTACTGTAACGGTTTACCTCTAGTGTGTATATATATTCTTATTCCACAGCATGCTTCCTTCTCGGTTTGTTTATATATATTTGGATCTTTATTAGGTTTATATGTAGGTAATACCAGATGAAGGTAATCTTTAACTGCTGAGCCACCGACGATGAGAAAATGATATACGTTGTTAATTTTGATCGAATTCCACTATGGTTCCTTGAGGAAAGTTGTTCGTAATCAACAGTGGCGTCACAAGTTAATAGAAATTACACGAATCCAATTTCACCCTGTATAGTAATTATCTGAATGTAAGCGTGTCAGTGTGTCTGTATGTGTGACATAACGAAACTAAATGGTTGCTTGTTGACTAGTAGAAGCATTGAAATGAGATGGACTTTTCAGGGGAGTTGTAGTGTATTGATAACCTTGCCTAATTTCGGTGTTTCACCGTAGCGTAATGGTTTACTGCAACATAAACGTATATCGCTTAGTCAGCGCCAATACCAATGTATTCTATACGCATGTTACTAATTTAAAGGGCCTTGCTCGTGCAAGGAACCCTAACGCTTATTATGCAGCTTTCTACCTTGTCCTCGACTCGTATCTTTCTGTCGGTTGCTGAAGATCGAAATTTCCGTAGACTTCGACGTTCTTCTATAATTTGTCTCTTCTTTCTTGAATAATGTAGCTTCCTTCTTCTAATTTTAACTTCGTTATTCTTTTCTTCGGGAAATTGGCTAGGGTAGGTTCATTTCTTCTTCCAGGCAGGAACGTGGCAGGGTCGCCATGTGATAATCTCCATCTCAGAAATCTGACCACCCACTACTAAGATACTTTCTGACAAAGACTATACGCACGCACACATTGCTTAACTTCGCTAATCGAAAACAAATAGGGGATGTGATTGTGCAACGAGTGCTCTTATTGTATGTGCAATACAATTAACTGCCACGTCACTACCTGGCAACTTTTACGGGCGAGTTGAAATAGTTTCCAATCGCGCTGCGGATTGTTGCGGTTTAAATTCAATGTAGCTCTGTATTGTACGGGCAACTATTGGTTTTCGATACGAAATTATATTTATTGGCACTTATCTATGTAGGTTATTTAGTACAGAGATAGAGGTCAATCGACGAGATCAACTAGGATGGGCAGTGTTCGGGAAACTGGGCAACGTTTCAGCGCTTGAAGACGAAAGTCTTTAATCAATGTGTTATCAGTACATATGAAAAAATTGAAAAAATGTAAAAATGTTTATTTCTTTCTTGAGTAATCACATGCAACGTATTGTTAAGATTTCCTTTTAGATATAAGGATACCTGGGCCAGAAAATCTTGCTCTTCCTTAACTAAGCAAAGTAAACATTGTAATTATTAATAGATTAGATACTAGCACTTAATTTGAAACAACTCTAATTATTATTGTGTGTGTGTGTGTGTGTGTGTGTGTGTGTGTGTGTGTGTGTGTGTGTGTGTGTATAACTTATGACATTGAAACGTGGTCTCTCATGGGCCTTATAAGATCAAGGTCACTTAATCAGTTATGGAGAGGACGGTTCACTAAGTGATCTAATCAGAAATGAAGGAATCCGTAGGCGAACGAAAGTCATTGTAAGTCCAGTGGATTAGGGTAGTCATAGTCATATCATTTATTTATTTTTGGGTCCAAGAAATGATGGCCGGTAGAGCTTTAAAGTTCTCGAGTGTAGACCATGCACTGCAAGCACAGTGTAAGATGTGTTGAAGGTTATAAGGTATAGATAGTTTAATTTTTTTTTTTTCAAAATCGCCCGCTGTGTTTTGAGGTTGACATGCGACTGGCGTGATTTGTAGGGATCCTAACATTCGAAATTTATTTGGAATTCATATTTTCTCTAACTTTTGTTTATTTATTTAATTTAATGATGTAATTATGTGGAATAGGCTACAAACGCGACCGTTTAATGACAAAATTAACGGTATATTCTATGATGGTTTTGAAAAAAAAAAATAGACTGAATAGGCATTTACTGGGTGCGCGTGATACATCTTCGGCTACATCGTCACTTTCCATCAGGTGAGATTGTAGCCAAACGCGAAACCAGTTTTTAATAAAAAAAAAAAAAACTACCTTTTTTTTTTTTATATATGAGAGGGCGGCGAACGAGCATGCGGGTCACCTGATGGAAAGCAATCACCGCCGCCCATGGGCACCCGCAACACCAAAAGGGTCACAGATGCGTTGCCGGCCTTTGAGGAAGGTGTCCACCCCAGAATAAATAGGGCAGCCTGAGCGATGAGGGATTCTCCAGCAGTGCTGGTACCCTCCTGGGGTACTAACTCTTTAAATACCGCTACCATTCTGGAGAGAGACTGGAAGGTGGGCTTCCGGCGCCCTCGCTCACCGGACGAAGCGCAGTGGCAAAATGCCACTACTCAGACGTCGGTCTTCTGCGAGAGGGTGGTACTTCCCCGGTCGAGCCGGCCCATTCATGCTGCAAGCTAATAGCTTACAGCGTGGCTCCACCACTACAAATGCTATGCCACCACCTATGCCAATATCTTCTATTTCACTTACCTAATATTTTACCTTACGGAAAAAAAACTCCGGACAAAGACTGGAGACATACGTTGGGTTAAAATGATTGGGCCGTTGATGAAAGGTTTCCGTTTTGACGAAACTCTAAAAATAAGAAGTATATTTCGAAATAACTCCTCCATCAAAAGAAAATCCCTTCGAAAGTCTACCTCCAAAATAAGGTCTCAACAATGTCCTCTCCAAATACACAGCGTTTACACGAATATTCCAAATGATATTGTCCATGTAAACAATTGGCCTTTTTGTATAAAACACTCATTACGAGAAAAATAAAATGGGTGTTTCCCAACAACAATGGCGACCGTTTCTACTTTTACGTGATGAAAAAAGCGGTAGGTAAATGTTTATTGCTGCGTTCTATTGTTCTCTATTCATTTCTCTCTTGCTCAATGGTTTTTGTGAATGGAATTAATTCTGGCGACTGTTATAAATTGGTAGCAATAAATAATGTGGTGGTATGGTGTGACGATTACGGTATTTAACCGTCTCCGTGGCTCAAAGTAAACAACATTGGGTTTACGATTCAGAGGTCGCGGGTTCGATCACCAGTGGGGTACATGTTTAAGTACTCGGTTTGGTTGGTGGTAGGGCATTTTAAATGTCCGCCTGGCTAGCTACCACCATCTTATCTAAATCTGCCGCCAAGCAGCAATGTTAATAGCATCGTTGTGTTCCGGTTGTCAGTGATAAGATAACCAGTCCCCCAATTGTGCTGGGGTTTCCGGGTCAGTACACCTCCACCTTCGACCTCATCTTCACTTAACATCAGGGGTGATTGAGGTCAAGTACGAACCCGTCGTGCATAAAAAAAAAAACGATGCTGTGAGTCTGCAAGATCAAGTCGTTCCGCATATTATATAGATATATCTGACTAAGGCAGTGGTCGGTAAACTTTATTTATTTATTTAACACTTTATTGCATATAAATATACAAACATACGTTGGTGACACGACCGATTGGTGTAGTGGATAGTCACCCTTACTGCGAAACCAACGGTTGCGGGTTCGGATCCCGCGACGGGTAAATGTTTGTATGACGAATACGAACATTTATTCCCGGGTCTTGGATGTTTTTATATAAATATTTATGTATGTTTATCCGTTATTTAGTATCCATAGCACAAGCTTTGCTTAGTTTGGGACTAGATGATTGGTGTAAGTGTCCGAAATATTAATAAAATGTTTTAAAAAAAAATACATTGAACAATTTAAAATGTCCGCCTGGCTAGCTACCACCATCTTATCTAAATCTGCCGCCAAGCAGCAATGTTAATGACATTGTTGTGTTCCGGTTGTCAGAGATAAGATAGCCAGTCCCCCAAATGTATTGGGGTTTCCGGGTCAGTACGCTTCCACCTTCGACCTCATCTTCACTTAACATCAGGTGTGATTGAGGTCAAGTACGAACCCGTCGTGCATAAAAAAAAAAAAAAAAAAAAAACAAACATGGGACAGAAATTACAATACACAAAAGGCGAGCTTATCTCTGTAAGAAATTTCTTCCAGCAAACCCTCGGAAGGAAAATCCAATTTAAACTTTTCAATTTCAATTATTCATTTGCAATTCATTACATTACAGTATTACCTACTTTCACTAATGTTTAACATTTATCCGATTATGATTATCGCGGGCTATTCGAAGGACCGATTTAATTTATCGATGTATATTTATTCACATGAAGTACAATAAAACGTTTACAAATAAACAAACCGTCGTCGGCGGGCCGAATGAAATCCTTTCGCGGGCCGGAGGTGGCCCGCGGGCCGTACTTTGCCCACCACTGGACTAAGGTATCTGGACCCCGATTGGACTAGATTTTAATGCCAATAGACATTAATAGGTTTGTCACTTTAGCCCTCGCATAGAAGTGTGAAAGATATAGTATATACCCAATGTATATTTACAGTGAAATGTCGAGTCCGCAAAATTCGGGGCTCCTAGCAGAAAGAAAGTTATTTATTTTGATAAATATTATTTTTATATGCAATATTTTTATTTAACTTTTTAAGTTCAGACCGGACAGAATATTTTGTATTTTGCGAACAAAATTTTGAATTTTTTACCATATCCTATGACACTCTGGGTACCAAGACGCATCTAACGGCATTGTGCAGTTCGAAACCAGTCAAGCCGTTTAGGATACATGATGAAAAAACGGACATACATATATACATACTCGAAAAACATTACCCTCCTTCAATCAATCAAATACGCTTTATTGTTTAAACAAGGAAGGTACATTTAAATATCTTATCATTATCATCATCTCAGCCCGAAAACATCACACTGCTGGGAGATAGGCCTTTCCTCGTATTTAAGGGAGTATGGGCCATAGTCCACCACGCTGGTTCAATGCGGGTTGGAGATTTCACATGCCTTTGACTTTTTATTTCTTACGCATCCAGGTATCTTTGCGATGTTTTCCTTCACCGTTTAAGAGCAGTCGGATAAATAGATATAAGTAATTAAATTAAATTTACAACTCATTGGTACATGGCCTGGCTGGCAATCGAACCCGGACCTCCCTAATTGGGACTCATACTCATACTCATTTATTTTTTCCATGTGCGTCTTCCGCGCACTTGGACATGTCCATTACAATACAATACAATAAATTAATTTTAATCCTAATTACCTAAATGTAAAGGCGAAAGTACATTAGAGACCGCGTCGTTGATCGAAAACGAATAGCGAATCCGACTGCGTCACGAGTACTACATTGGGCCCTTGATTAAATTCTAATAGGTATATCTCACTGTCAAGTTAAAGCCACATTAATAGGGGTATTGATTATAAGTTTGTAAGGGTGGTTATAACTTGATAAGCTTCAAAGTTTCAAGTTATTAATTGGTTGAAAATTAATTATATTATTAATATAAAGTTAGGATAAAAGAAATTACATTTATCAAGAATTGATTAAAATCTCACCCCTTGTCTCGTGTGCATTGTGTTTCTTTGTAAACGAAAATGATCATTCATATTGCTACCAACCATAAAAGGAGATGGACCAACCCTTAGTACAGCAACCACCGTGAGTGACAGTTATCTTATCACAGACGCTTTTGGCATTGAGATTGATGGAATTTGAGCAGGAGAGATTGTAGACTACTCCGGCTGAATCTCACAGATTGCAGGCGAGGGCCAAGTTGTATGGATGCAACTGTTTACTCTTCACCGGTAAGCATTTCAGGTTTCATGATCATAATTTAATATTAAGATTTGTGCACCGGTAATTGGTCTGTAATTGCCACCTTAAATATTTAAGGTGGCAATTACAGCTTACAGCAAATTTCTACCCCCCCTTAGAAGCTTCACATAATATCGCAATTGCCCGAGCCACCCTTTACCACGAGGCTGGCACCGTCCCTGTCGCTAGCAACGGCTAGTCCCCTGTTATAAAAAAAATAGAGCATATTAGGCAAGTGAAATAGAAGTTATTGTTTGTTTGTTTGTTTGTAAACGCTTTATTGTACAAAAAGGCAATACATTAATTTTGCATTGATACATAAATTGAGTACAACGGCGGACTTATCCCAAAGAGGGATTTCTTCCAGTCAACCATAGGGTATTGACATAGGTAGTTTAATTTTTAATATTAAACGCTCACGTTTGGGGTTATCTGTGTCCACCGTATTTGGGATAGAGGTCATGACGTTATATAGTATGACTGGATAAGCGTATGTCCACCATCTCACCTGTTGTAAAGTGACGATGTGGTTAAAGATGAAGCACGCGATCTGAGTAGATGTCTCAATACATATTAAATCTTAAGTGGGGTTTAAATAACAATCTTTAGATATTCTAAACTAACAAAGATAAGATAGCCAGTCCCCCAAATGTGTTGGGGTTTCCGGGTCAGTACGCTTCCACCTTTGACTTCATCTTCACTTAACATCAGGTGTGATTGAAGTCAAGTACATAAAAAAAAATAACTCCTTTAAGGACGTTTTACCTCTACGCCCCCAAGTAAAGGTCCTTGCAACCGTCCTCCAATCACTCGGCATTTATATTTTGACTCAGACTTAAGCAAATGAGCAACTTTGTGAGAAGTTGTTTAAGTATCTGCCTAAGTAGATACTTGGCCTATTTAATTTCAGTTGGGACAAATTTCAAACTGTACTTACAGATGACACTTACATATTTCTTTCTTCATTCACATTACAACACACTGCTGAATACAGGCGTCATAGATTTCTATGGCTGTTGGAAGCGACTCACCTTCAGCGACTTCCCGCGACCTTCATCAGTTTATCCGCCTACCTTTAATGCCTTACCGGCTATCTGTTCGTCGACCTATGTTCTGATCATTGCCAATTCTTACACATTCCACGTTACAGGACGTCGCCTATTCTACTACAAAGCCACATTTAAAACCACCTTCAATTCATAAAATCTAGATATGTACATAACGACCTTAACTTTTATCCCAAATTGAGTGGTCAGAGATATCCCAAACGTAAGTATTTTTTATTGCTGTTTTGGCGGCAGACTTAGATAAGATGGTGGTAAAAAAAAGATGGTGGTAGCCAGCCAGGCGGACATTTAAAATGCCCTGCCACCAACCAAACCGAGTACTAAATATGTACCCCGCTGGGGATCGAACCCGCGACCTCCGATTCGTAAACCCTATGTTGTTTAAATTGAGCCACGGAGGCGGTTAGCAGTAAGGTCCCAAAAAGTCTGCGATCGCCAACTCAGTTGTGGCGATTAGGGCAAATTTGCCCATGCACATCTTACAGGCTATTGACGTGGATACAAATTAAACACGAAGTTTTTGATTTTTTTTTATTATTTTGTACGATTCATTAACTAATACTTAAGTATAATTACGACAGATAACATTATTTGCAACAAGAATTCAATTGTATTGAATATGAAAACATTTCTTTAACCCTAACGTCAATTTTAACTATACGCTTATGGCCAGCTTCTAATACATAGTTATTGCTCTTAACGCTTATTAACTACATTATTTACAATAACATTTTTTTAGTAAAAGTACTGTCTAATGAAAAACAAACCTTGTCCAGATGGCGCGGAACACGCGTGATATCATTCACGATACGTCTATCAGCATGCCCATCACAAACTTGTTGTGATGAGCACGCAGTGAATGGTGAAACTAGTGTTGTGGACAGGTACCAACCTTTATCATAATTAAAGGCAATGTCCTGACTGTCTCACTGACATATGAGATCATCCACTCTAACGAGGCGCCATGCGACTCGTTGGTTCTCTTTTTTTCAGTATTTCTCCTTGTTTGTTTGTTTTTCGGTAAAGTAAAAAAAAAAAACAAACAAGTACACACGAATATTTGTATGCATATATTTGTGTACATTGGTATGCAAGTAAATTGTCCGTTTCAAAATTTGCAAACTATTTTCAACCACTTGTTGGTATCTGGTTGAGCTGAAATTTGGCATATTTATGTGAGTTCGGTGACAATGCAATATTATGGTATACATAGCTGATCTAATGATGCAGCCGAGATGGACTGGAACTCCCTTATGGCATTGGCTTAGTTTATTTCGTTGCCATAGACATGAAGACGAGGGTCTGAAGATGAAGGCAGAAGATTTCCACTGGAAACTTTGATGGATTTATGTTACTCGTCTTTGTACTGGAATATTATGTGACTAGCTGTTGCCCGCGATTTTGTTCGTTGAATTTCTTCAAGATCGTTTCAGCAAAAAAGTAGCCTATATGTTAATCCAGGTCCTAATCTGTCTACCAACCAAATTCCATCCAAATCCGTCCAGCCGTTTAGGCGTGAAGAGGTAACAAACACACATACCGATGCCTCCAATGAACACTACGCTAACTCCAAATTCGTAGGTTTACAGGACGAGCATTTGAACGAAAAAAGTTGATAAAATATTTATTATTGCAGATATATTTATGCTTTTTTTTGTGTGACTAGCTTATTTACTGTTGCTTCAAGCCCCATTAATAATATTTTGTATCTCTTTTTGTTTTTAAAGTTAGCCCTACTTAGCGGATTGTAACAGAAAAAACTCTATATAAAAATTAGGATACACTCCGCTAACTACAGCCGGCGGAATTTATGAGGGAATATTAGAGAATACAGAACAATAAAATAAATCCTTGTCAAAACAAAAAATACATATTGGTTACGTCGAATATCGAATTTGTAACTAATTTACAGTATATTAACCATTATTTTCTAATAATAAGACCTATTTTTGACAATTTATAAAAGTTGGCGTTTTGTAGTTGGAATAACAAAAAATCTTCTGCCGTGTTACAAACCGCTATTTATTATATAGCGTAATGTAACTCAAAATGTGTATAGACTTAGCGTTTTGTTTTAGTAGATATCAAAGCAAACTTTAGGATTGCACCCAACTATTTTAGCTTTATTAAAATAACAAGAAAAATAAAAAGTTGTACCTAATAGTTATATTATTGCTAGAAAACATTTTACTTTATGTTATGTATTTTTTTTTATTTTACGTAGTGCTACTACTAGGTATAAAAATGGGAACAAAGTTTAGATTTAAACAGATATTTATTTATTTTAATTATAAATCTTTAAAAATGTTTTAATAACACAGTACGTACAAGGGTACCAATAAATTATTCTTATCAAGGGTACCAAAAAACTTCTAGTAAATAAATCTAAACTTCTAATAAATCTGTAGTAAATAATGTCTATATATACACACCGGCATATTTAGCGGCACACAAAAAAAAAGTCCATAATATGGTTTTATTTTAAAATCTACTTACTGTACTTCTTTTGTTATTTAAAGTTTCATTTTGTTTTAATTAAAATGAGATCACATTAAGAACACATTTTGCGAGTAAAGGCTATTTGTGAAAAATGGTACATTTTTGAACTTTTTATGTAACCGGGAAAAGTGAAAATTAATATTGAAATAACAATTAATTAAATAAGAAAAATGGTGATTAATATCGCGTATTTCCTCCACGTGCTCTTATTAAAGTTTCTACCCGTCTATGCATACTGAGAATGATGTTATCGATGGTCTCCTGGGATAGTCTCCGCCATTCCTCAACTACGGCGATTCGTTGTTCACCCACGTTGGCAGGAGCTGGAATTCTGGACTTAACTTTTATTTTTAGCAAGTCCCAAACGTGCTCTATAGGGTTCATATCCGGTGATCTTGCCGGCCACTCCATAACAGTGATATTCATATCATTAAGATATGCTTGAGTTACCCGAGCGGTATGCGGCCGAGCATTATCCTGCATAAAAACAAAATCGTCACCGATATATGGGGCAAACGGTACGACATTTTCATCTAAAACTTCTCTGATATAGCGGTCTACAGACTCCCTATGTCAATCACTACCAAGTCTGTGCGAGCTCCCAAACAAATGCCCGCCCAAACCATTATTGATCCACCACCGTATGCAACTGTAGTTTCAAAATTTGTCTGAATGTATCGTTCTCCTTTGCGTCTGTATATTCTTTGCCTACCGTCAATTTGATTTAAGAGAATTCTGCACTCATCACTAAACAATACCTTACTCCATTGGTCCGCGTTCCAAAGTCGATGTTCCTGAGCAAAAGTTAACCTGTTTCTACGATGATTTACCTCGAGCCTTGGAGCCTTGGCGGGCACAAATGAACCCAAATCAGCTTCTTCGAACCTTCTTCGTACCGTACGCTCACTTATGGTCACACCCCGCACTGCTTCTAACTCATGTCGGGCTTGGACGGCCGTCAAACGGGGGTTTTTATGCAGGATAATGCTCGGCCGCATACCGCTCGGGTAACTCAAGCATATCTTAATGATATGAATATCACTGTTATGGAGTGGCCGGCAAGATCACCGGATGTGAACCCTATAGAGCACGTTTGGGACTTGCTAAAAAGAAAAGTTAAGTCCAGAATTCCAGCTCCTGCCAACGTGGGTGAACTGCGAATCGCCGTAGTTGAGGAATGGCGGAGACTATCCCAGGAGACCATCGATAACATCATTCTCAGTATGCCTAGACGGGTAGAAACTTTAATAAGAGCACGTGGAGGAAATACGCGATATTAATCACCATTTTTCTTATTTAATTAATTATTATTTCAATATTAATTTTCACTTTTCTTCGGTTTATTTGGCCCTGGTTCAATTTCTTATTGCTTACTGCATCAGTGTATGGGGAAGCGCAAATACCTCCACCCTTATCGTCCTTGAGAGAGCTCAAAGAGCTGTGCTGAAGGTAGCCTATTCTTTTTCCGACTTCTCTACTTTATGCAGAGGCACAAGTGCTTAGTGTTCGCAGGCTATATCTGTTGAAGGTGGTGGTGGAAATGCACAAACGAGTTCTTTCCAGCCGCGACTATATCGACCTTTTAAAAAGACGAATTTTTAGGGTACCAGTGCCAACTGTGCGCTGCTCTTTTGCCCACAGGTTTCAAAAATTTCTTTATCCCTACATCTATAATAAATTTATGAGGGAACTCGACTTCAGAGAGTTAAACGTACTTGAAGTGAAGTTTAAAATTCTAAATGTCTTGCTTGGTTGGTCGTATAAAGATGCCGAAGACTCCTTGAGAATTCTTGCTTAGCTATACCCTTATATAATTACGTACACATATATATGTCTATTATAGATAATATCAAGAATTGTTCTAGTATGGTGCCTATCTATATATTTGCCTCACACACGCGTATACACACAAGCACACCCCACACAAACCATACATGCACCCTCACACATCCTCTGCTACACACATTTACTCGCTTACTCTTGATACAACATATTATGGAAACATATTTATGTTAGTTAGTTTGCCTTTCCTTTTGTTAATAGGCAGAAGCATGCAAATTTTAATTAAATGATCTCACACCCGCATACATGCGCGTGCGCAACTTGTATAATTCTAACGTGCTAGTTACATCTAAGGCTAGTTCTGCATGCATGGCTATCTCCCTAATTCTAATTTAACAGATGATGTTACTTATAAAATGTAATGACCAGTGAAATTGTTTCTCTAATATGGAAATTTTGGCATCCACGATACAGGCCTAGCCTAGTGTGGACGCTACAGCAAATGTATAATTATGTATTGTTCTTTTTGGTAAATAAACATCTTATCTATCTTAACTTTTCCCGGTTACATAAAAAGTTCAAAAATGTACCATTTTTCACAAATAGCCTTTACTCGCAAAATGTGTTCTTAATGTGATCTCATTTTAATTAAAACAAATGAAACTTTAAATAACAAAAGAAGTACAGTAAGTAGATTTTAAAATAAAACCATATTTTTTTAATTATGGACTTTTTTTTGTGTTCCGCGAAATATGCCGGTGTGTGTACAATGTAATTCAAAACTCGGTTAGTATTAAAACAAAAATTTCCATGAAATTCACGTTTGTACACTCCGCTAAGTCCTCGTGTAGTAAACTGCGACCGATATACAAACCGCCAACTTGAAATGGAGCAGTAGAGCAAACAAACAAAATAATGATGCGGCGGGAACTCCCGCGCGTCTCCCCGCCAATCCTAGTTGGCGGCATGTCTCTCGCGGGTCGCCGCTGCGCGCGCATCATAACACTACGCCATATTGAGATAGCGGTATGTCAACCACAGGATTGTCGAAAGTACATATACTTAGCGTTATGTAAACCTCAAAACTTTTTTGTTTCTCATAATATTTTTATAAAATTTGGGGGGCTTAATACTTATAAGATACTGAAGCGATTTACGTGAAAAACGAAAATTTCAAAATTTTGAGTTAGAGTAGTGTTCATTGGAGGCATCGATACATACACACAAACAAACTTTCGCTGGGAAAATCATGATGGATTATTTATTAAAAGCTTGTTTTAAAAGTATTTTTAATTTAGTACTTATTTTATTTTTAGGGAAAACCAACAACCGTTAAAAAAAAATAAACAAAAAACAATACAATTAAAAATTATACCAAGAGCAGTGTGGTTTCCGCACTCAAATAGGATAGAACCAACCCATCTCTCCCCGTGGGTGTCGTAAAAGGCGACTAAAGGACTTTCCACCAAAAACATCTATAGATTTGCACGTGTCATGGGCTCACGGATGTCACGTGTGCATTTCTGTATATTTCTTAAGGTGAACCGTGGATGTTGTTTCAATCATTAAATCTTAATATTTGGAACATCCAAACACTATTGTTTGGGATATCTGTGACCACCCCCTTTTGGGATAAAGGTCGTGACATTATGTATTAGTTTAATGTAAAATTTACCTGAAATATTGTAGAGTAGTGGTCTAATAAAGCTCTCAGCGGGATCTAACGCTAATATATTACGTTATGTTAATGAAATTTAGCAAGTGTATTCCATAGGTTGCTTAGAGGCGTACAGATACGGACTTTTTTTAAATTTCCACTCCTAAAGGGTCAGAGCGTCGTTAGCTCAGTGGAGGAGACACAGTCTCCCAATTTGGGAGATCCAGGTTCGATTCCCAGGCAGACCATGTACCAATGTTTTAAAATTTAAATTAATTACTCATGTGCATATATCCGACTGCGCTTAAACGGTGAAGGAAAACATCGTGACGAAACCTACATGCCAGTGAAACAAAAACACAATTCGAAGGCATGTGAGGTCTCTAACCCGTACTGGGCAAGCGTGGCGGACCATGAGCGTGCTCCCTGAATATGAGGTAAGGTCTATATCCCTCCAGTGGGATGTTTACGGACTGATGATGATAATGAAGAAATATTTCAAACATAACTCAATATCTCCGAAATTAAAATAAGTAAGTAAAATAAATAGGTGTTTCAGCATTTGCCAAGTTATTTCTAAAAATATCGATAGCGATATTTTTATGAAAAATTCTAGAATGCGCAAGCTCTATTTTAAAGCATGCTATAGTTGTCTTCCTTTGTACTATGTTTACTATGAAAAACAAAAAATATTTTCGATATACACGCGGACGGAAAGCTAATATTCGAATAGCGAATTTAACAATTATTTATTTAAAAATCGTAATGCCAAAAGATATTAAAAATAAATATAAGGAAAATATAAGTGGTCCATTTAAATATTGTAATGCGATGAATATAAAATTTAAGTTTCGATATTGACCAAAAAAACAATAAAAATTATCTATCCGAAAATAAACAATCGAAAAACTTACGGAAGAGGAAAATGCTTAAATATATGCTAACTCAAGCTAATAATGTGAATGGTGAAAGGAAGCTGAACTATGGAATCCCAAACTTATTAAATGTGTTACCCAACTGTATACAGAACTTATACATAGAAATTTGTAATTATAAATGATAATTAAGAAAACATTTAATGGGGTTAGTCGTGCTCTGCATGTTGGTATTTTTGAATAATAAATAGTAAAAAAATATATTATTACAAATTTGTTAAAAGAATTTAAAGCGTTAGGTATAATATGACATTGACACAAGAAACGAAAACAAAATGTAAATTTGACGAGAGTATTTCGTTATGGGAATCGTTCGGATGCTTGAGGAAATGAAATGTAAATTATTGGAGAGCCCTTGTGGATTCTGGAGCATCGTTAAGATGCCAAGGGTCATTCAGTCGATGGTCTATCAGATGACTCGACTCCATCAGTTATTAATCGTACATTCGGTTTTCTATTTAATAAAATTATGAGATCAATAAAATGTATTTTATATACAAATTTGAGACATTCATCATTTTCCTGCCCTTATCCCACTCTAAGTGAGGTCGGCACAACAAGTCTTCGTCTTCCACTCTCCTCCATCAGCCGTCATCTCCGTACTCACCCCTATCATACACATATCATTCCTCACGCAGTCTACCCAGACTTTCTTCGGTCTTCCTCTACCTCCGTATCCCTCCACATTCAGACTTAGCATTCGTCTCGTTACGTGCCTTTCATCCCTCCTCATAATGTGCCCTAACCATGCTAAACTATTACTCCTCAACTTTTCTGGTATTACTGCCACTTTCAGACTTCCTCTGACATGCTCATTCCTGATCTTATCCATTCTAGTCACGCCACAAAATAATAATTATGAGTTCTGGAACGCAACCATAGAATCATCACACTCGCTCACACTTATACCTTCTCTCTTTTGCCTAATGTTGGTTCTACGTGCGGCATCCGAATAAATAAATATAATATAATACCATTTGGTATATATCTGTCCGATCTAAAGAATAATACAATCGGACACGTCCTTATTTGCTGACAATACAAAAATTATGGGAAACCTACTCATAGTAAGACGCAGGGCAACTTAAATCGCATCTCGACGACCTGTTTCGTGTAGTGGTTAGAAACTCTGCTACTATACCAAATCGTCACGGGTTCGAATCCCGCTAGGGGCATATGTTTGTATGATGAATACAGACATGTGTTCCCGAGTTATGGATGATTTTCATTTATACATGTATTTATTTACAAAAAAAATGTATTTGTGTAGTTTATCAACCATCTGGTATCCATAACACAAGCATAGATGCTTACTGTGGACCTAGATGGCGCTATGTGTATGTGCAAAGACATTTATTTTTTATTATTATTATTATCCCACATTGGACTGGCTTTTAAGTCTGAATGCGGAGAAGTGCACCAACAATATGTATTATTAGCCAATGCTAAGAAGCTAGAAGGCCTACAGCATATATACTAAAGAAATTCAAAGCGTGACTTCCCAAATAAACCTTGGTGTGACTGTGACTCATAACCCAAAATGGGACGAGCACCTTCTCAACATAACTAACAGAACTAACTCTCTTCTATAAATCCGAAAATCATTTTCATACATTGATAAAGAACATTTTATTAGACTCTACAAGACTTGGAAACGACAATTAATAGAGTATGCTTTCCTTGAAACCCTTGAAGGAGTAGGTACCTACAAAAAGAGCCATAAGAATGGTTGCATCGCTTTGTGGTTACACTTATGAACAGAGACTGAACGAATTATAGCTAACGTCTCCCGTGCAGTGTAGACAGCGTGGAGATCTGATTGAGCCTTATAAATCCTTCGTGGTCACTACAACGTGCCAAGCTTTCGTGGTACAAGAGTATAAGGAACAAAACAAGGGATTGAAAGGATACTCCATGAAGCTATCACTCTCACCAAGTGCGAGCAATCCTCCACTTCCCATCAAACCGAGTATGTCTTCAGCATGAACCAAATTACCAGAGTCAGTGATAAGTGCACCCTCAGTGAACTCTTTCAAAAACCTTTTTTTTTATTCACAACGGGTTGGTCCTTGACCTCAATCACACCTGATGTTAAGTGAAGATGAGGTCGAAGGTGGAAGCGTACTGACCCGGAAACCCCAACACATTTGGTGGACTGGCTATCTTATTTCTGACAACCGGAACACAGCAATGCTATTAACATTGCTGCTTGGCGGCAGAATTAGATAAGATGGTGGTAGCTAGCCAGGCGGACATTTAAAATGCCCTACCACTTACCAAACTTACTTTTAATATTTAAAATAATCAGACAAAACATAAGTGCTGTGATATGCACGCATCGGCTTAAAGCTGCTAGTAGTGTATTAATAATAATTGGTATTGAAGACGTTACATTTTAAAGGTCAAGGAAATATTAATCAATTGATTTCATTGATTTCATAGCAGATTCGTGTTGTTATAGCTAAACAAAGAAGAAGATAATAGGGACCCTAATATGAATTGCTAATGCGACCTTTTCGAAGGCCTGAAGCCTTTCACTGTCCAGTGGCATCCGTGAGTAGTCTCTATTTCGTGAATTAGTACATAAAAAAGGGGTATATTATTTTATCACCAGAGGTTGTCCCTGAAGATAATAATAAATAAATAAATAAATATCCTTGGACATACACACAACACCATCTAGTTCCACATTAAGCAACTATAGGCTTTTGTTGTGGATACCAGACGGTTAATATAGTACACAAATACATTTTTTTTGTAAATAAATATACATATATAAATGAAAAACATCCATAACTCGGGAACACATGTCTGTATTCATCATGTAAACATGTGCCACTAGCGGGATTTGAACCCGCAACCTTTTGGTATAGCAGTCAGAGTTTCTAACCACTACACCATACAGGTCGTCAGGATAGAGTGGAACAATACTGAAGTCGGTTGTTTTGCTAAGTAGGTGGAATATAAAGTCGGCTTAAAAACAATGTCAGTTGTCAGGGATAAGAGAAGCACTAAATGGAGCAGATTTCCTTGAAAGTTGTAAGCCAATGTTTAAAAAAGACAAAATTCTTCCATTTCCTTGCCTATATATGTATGAAATATGCCTATTTGTACACAAAAACATCAACTTATTTACTAAACAGTCTGATGTTACAAATAAAAGATGTAGAAGTGGTTATGAGTACAAATTGTATGTCCCAGTACAAAAACTTCAAGTTTTTAGTAAAAGCGTGTACTGTATGGCAGTTAGAATTTATAATCATTTACCTAATGAATTCAAAAATAAAATTAGTAAAACATTTAAAAAGCAGGTGTTTGCATATTTTCTAGAGAAGGGTTATTATTCAGTATTGGAATTTCTGAGCGACAAGTAATTTATTTTTCTTTTTATTGCATATTTTCTGACATTGTAATTAATTAATTTATCGTTAATAATTAATACCAATTTGACTTGATTAATAATTTACTATATATTTAATATTATGCTTTAAGACAATGATATTTGCACGCCATAAATGGCAGAATATGCGAACGCGCTGTATTATATTTAAAGATCAATTGTTGGACCATATTCTAGTGAATAAATATTTCATTTCATATTCATTTCATTTCATTTCAAGATAGCCAGTCGCCCAAATGTGTTGGGGTTTCCGGGTCAGTCCGCTTCCACCTTCGACCTCATCTTTACTTAACATCAGGTGTGATTGAGGTCAAGTACCATTCCGTTGTGCATTAAAAAAAAATGTCAGTGAGGTGGCCACTAGTCTGACCCAAATTCACTAATGGGTACTCACTGGGCCCGCGTGTTGGATTAGGGCCCATACCCTCTCTTAGTGAGAGGTGGCTGTACCCCAAAGTGGGAGCGTATAAGGCAATGATGATCCCATGATTAATTTTACCATGCTGTTAGCTTATAATTTTGGTGTTAACTGTAGGTAAGGTTAATTTTAAACAGTTGGCTAAACAGCTTAAATAAATTTAGATAATAATGTTCACATTTTCGTGAAACACACAGAAAAGATAAACCCTGCCGCTGGGTATTGTTTTTGTGGTCCGGTGTTAACCCTTTCGCCGCTCCAGTCAGTGCCGGATTAAGAGTAGGCAGATGCTCTGAGGGTAAACGATAGTAACTGGGTTTATTAATCGCTAACATGTAAAAAAAGGCGACATTTTCTGTATTTTTTCGTCCGAAGACGATTACGAAACGACGGGTGTTTTTTTTTAATATCTTTATTTAATTTAGGGATTTTTGTACACAGAGTGACGATGCCAATCCCATCGTATCCTAGTACAAATGTTTACCGAACATAGAGAACAGTGTCCTTGCTGAGCTTGAACTTGGATCAGACAATATGTTATGGTACATCCCAACATCGATCCGATTCAGCCCTAACGACCTTATAAGAGCATCCCTTTTAGGCGCGTAGCGGACACAATCCATCAAGATGTGCTGCAAGTCATCAATTTTATTACATGCATTGCAATTGGGGACTCTACCTTTCGCATCAGATAAGCAAATGAATTTGTTGGATAGTGTCCGGAGCGCAACCTATGGGCGATTACCACTTGTTACCTGCTGAATTTGCAAACCAAGGTACATGGGGACGCTCACATTGTATGCTCTTGTACCAAATTCCCTTATCGGCAGATCTTTTATGGAAATATACTTTCGGGTTTCGGGAAATGACGGGTGTTATGATTGATAGCGTTTTTTTTTTATATTTTATTATATTTTCTTGACAAAACCAACAGCTATTACACCAGCCAACATACGCTAAATTTCATCCAAATCCATTCATCCGTTTCGCCGTGATGGAGCAACAAACAAGCATTCAAACTTTGGCATTTAGAATATATTTGTCAGATTAGATATACTAGTCCGGCACTGTACAGTCTGATAACATATAACACGGTCGCATGACATACACGCCATGGTCAGATAATAAGGCTCTAATCGACCATAATCGTGACGTGTGAATGACGTGCGGCATGATTCACATGTGTACCGGTAAAAAAATCAAACGGTACTATTGTTTTATTAAGATTAAAAAAAAATACTCCATACATTTTGAACAACACAATTGAGGTACAGATTATAATAATAAATATATTTGCACATACACAGCGCCATCTAGTTCCACACTAAGCTATTAGGCTTGTATTATGGATACCAGATGGTTGATAAACTACACAAATAAATAGATACATATATAAATGAAAAACATCCACAACTCGGGAACAAATGTCTGTATTCATCAAACAAACATAATAATATGCCCCTAGCGGGACTCGAACCCGCGACCTTTTGGTATAGCAGAGAGTTTCTAACCACTACACCAAACAGGTCGTCAAATTGAAGGAAAGGGAGGAAGGGGAATTACTTTTACCAAGTGAAAGAAAAGATGAATATCGTGTCATACCAAGAGGTTAAATCAAGGGCGAAAAGCAGTCAGGCTTGGTCATTATACTAGACCGACAAAATGCATAGAAAAGAAATAACAAGACTTAGCACAAAAAATTGTCAAAACAAAATTATAAAAATTAAAATTATAGCAAAGCGGTGAATTTCCTTTACTAACAGAAACAAAACAAAAAGTTATAAAAAGAGAGTGATTCGAAATTCTCTAATAACCAATCGCTAAACATAACGTACTAAAACGCCAACAGATATAATTATTATTTGGAGGACTAACAACAAGAACTAAGTATGTATGAGATAATTTAAGATATTTACATGTTAATAAGAAGTTTCCACATGTAAGTTTTTAGATCAATAAGTTGCTCAAACTTATGTCCGCAATTATAATATGGTCTAACAAAATTAACCCGATAAGCTTTGGCAATTGCACGTCCATGACGATAAAATAATAAATTCATTAAAAAAACTAGCCTTCAAAATTTCGTTTCTGAGTAAAAAAATTAAATGTAAGTACAAATGAAAATACACATTATAATAATAATAATAAATATTTCGGACACTTACACCAATCATCTAGTCCCAAACTAAGTAAAGATTGTGCTATGGATACTAGATAACGGATAAACATACATAAATATTTATATAAACATCCAAGACTAGGGAATAAATGTTCGTATTCATCATACAAACATTTACCCGTCGCGGGATTCGAAACCGCAACCGTTGGTTTCGCTGACATTAACAGACTTACTTCATTTCGGCTATACCTTGTTTTATCAATGAGAAAAACAGGCAACGTTCCATTGATATGGAAGACGCTAAAAAGGATAGCGGGTGGCGGGGCACAGGGCGCAACCAATCACAGCAAGTCGCGGCGGCGCGCGCCCGGGGCAAACGCCGCCGGCGTCTTCAAAGATATCGCGGCACGTGTTTGTGTTATGTGGCAAAATACTTAGAGCGCGAGGCCATTAAAGGTCCAACTCACAAAATTTACATTTCTAAATTAATTATTTTTAATAAAATCTGTTAACTTTAATGTTTTATTTTTTTTCGTAATACATACACTATGCAACGTTTGTAGGGTTAATTTTGTTAGACCTCATATTATAATAGAAATGATTCTGACAGAAAGATAAATAAATAACATAAAACGAATTAACTAATAGTTTAAAAAAATTACCGCAAGAACAGTGTCATGTTTCGAACAATGTCATTTTATATCGTGCGCGACGTAGGTGTGAGAGTAGGATAGTTGTATATTTCGTCCAAGCGAATGATAAGGACAAATATTTTCTCGCGCGACATAAACATTTATCGCGTCTGTCATGGTATAGGGGCAGGTCTCTGCAAATACTGTTGAAGTTGTTACTAGCACAAAGTAGATTTTTCCAGGGGAACGTGCAACGGTGGGCGCTTTGATTCGTTCGAAGTTCCATTTTATTTGTAGACAAACTTTTGCTTATTTCTTTTTAAGGGGGTTTGATCTGTCCAGTGCCGCCCTAATTGGATAAATTATAACTTTAGAAATAAAGCATTCAATCAAACTTGCTTTAATTACGGTTATTTAATAAAAACGGACACTTTTATTTAATCGTGAATTCTAGAAAATAACTGTTGACAAAGCTGTATAGGTATTACTTATAATTAGTTTTTAGGCTTCTCCAATGCAGGTCAGAGCGATTTTTTTTAATTTATTCTGTATTTAAAAATAAACCTTAATTTATCCAATGCCGGAAGGATGGAATAAACCCTCTTAATTCACAATATAATTTTCGTAGTCAGGTTTTTGGTTAAAAGTTATTATATTATTGAACCTTTCTCAGTGATCCGCAATACTTATCTGTAGATTATTTAACTGTATAGTCAAAACTGGCAAGTTTCAACCAAAAACGTTAAATTTACTCACAAAGCCACGCCCGTTTACCGCATAAAGTTAGAAAAACCATAGACAGAGTTAACATCTTTTCGCTTCATTATCATAAAATTGTTCATGCACGCTCGTCGGTTTACTGTACCCTTGAATTTACATGTTAGCTTCGTATATCTCACTCATTTTAGTATTCTATCATTCATCCTCACCGCATGCTCAAACCATCTAAGACACGTTTTCCAATTTTTGTCACTACATCATACAACATCACTCTTTTACAAAACTTAAAACTTTTCGTTGAGCATTAATGATAATTATATTTTAGTGCACGGCTTATGAGTATTGACTAGTAATTTGTTAGACCTTGACCTGCGCATTGTCGTCGGTTTTTTTTTCTTATATATGAGAGGGCGGCAAACGAGCATGCGGGTCACCTGATGGAAAGCAATCACCGCCGCCCATGGACACCCGCAACACCAAAAGGGTCACAGATGCGTTGCCGGCCTTAAAGTATTACTAGATTTGACATAAAAATAATTGTTTAATGATACCTTATTTATTGAGTTACATAAAATAATCCTGTTGCAATATCTTTTTATGTATTATTTTTGTAGCAAAATAGTTTCTTTTCTTTTTCGATATTTTATTAAAATAAGTTGTTCATTACAAGGCATTAAATCAGATTGCAGAATTTTTTATTATCTTTAGAATAAATTCAAATGAAGTTGTAAACCAAAGAACAGCCTTATATTATAGCTAACACGTTTCTATCAAAAGGTACATCCGGAGTCTTTTTTACATGATCATTAAAATCTAAATTTATTACAATTCCAAGATGGCGTCACTTACATTACAAGTTTACAACCTATTTGATAGATTCCTTTACATTTTACAGAAGCCTATACACAAAATATTCTAATAATCTTATTTCAAATAACACTTAATAATTACGTATTTGTTTTCCCCTTTTGCAAACAAAATTGTACAACTAATTACTATTAATAATAATTTATACCCATATCGGTATTAATTTTATAGTGACAGATTTCAAATTTTGAGAAAAACAAAAATTTTTTTTTAATATTTTGCAATATAATATAGCCATTAGGTACTACATGGGCATGGTCATGCATAACACAACCCCGATTATGCGTATGTAAAACGGGCAGGAGAAATATTTTTATTCTTGTGATTTAAGCTACAAATACTTTTGTACTTATTAAGGAAAATGACGAGAAAAAGATTCTACTGAAAGTTTTTTTCAGATGTACTCAACAATTAGGAAATTATTTGTGCTAACCCACTTAATTACTTGAATTCCGTGATGATAGGTTTGCGTCTAAGATCGCTGTTAGGTTTAAGGCCACCTAATTTGTAGTTTCTATAAGATATTTAAATATACCTTCCTTATTTAGACAATAAGGCGTATAATTATTGATTGATTTTTGTTGCCACAGCCATGACTCTGCAACGATGTAAGTACTACTTTCCTTTTTTACACAACATCATTGGTGCACAGCCTACTTGCTTTTATTCCGTTCTACTTTTTTCTCAACCCAAATACTAATAGCGATAAGACCGTCTGGTTGTAAATTTTTTGAAGCTATAATATTACAGAAGGGTATTGTAACATTTTCGTGCAATAAAGTGTACTTTAATTGAGTGAGAAGCGTTACTATGAGCAGAAACTAACTCGAGGGCAGCGCGGCATGCGTTTCCCCTCCTTTACCCCGCGCCTCTTACCGCTTGCGCCCTCGACGCGTCATCACGAAGAGCAACGCTGGTACCCCTTACGCGCGTACACTTTTCTTTTGTTTTCTGTCCATGAAGATTTTTTTTTTATTATTATTGATACTCGTACCTACTCACCTTAATGCGAATGAAATAATGACTATTTAAATAATTTAAATAGAATTTTACTAACAAGAGAAGCAAGCGCAAGTTATTAAATTTATTTGCCGCTCTATTTTGTAAAAGTTTAATTGAGATAATTAAAACAAATAATATGAAATCTGTCATTTAAAAAATATCACAATATCACTAAATATCACAATTAATCTGTAATATGTGACTGAGAACGAGTGTTTATCTATATTTAGTTAAGTGATATATTTATAATATTTAGGTACCTACATGAGAAAACTCGCTAAGTTTAGGATTCCGTAGCATACCTTCAATTTTAGGCTATCACTACTTTTGCATTAACAACAAAAACAACTTTGTATTTCACAATATCGTTGTGAAATATTACAAAATATTAACTTGTTTTTGCTGATACTGAAAGTAGCATATATTTCAAAGATCTTTTATTCTTTTGTTATTAGGCTACGAAACCCCAAAATAGTCGGCTATTATTATTTTAGCACATATAGTTATTGAGACATAGTTTACATTTTTTTTAAATCACACCACTTTGCGTGGTACGCGTTTTATGATATTTTAGTTTGTGGCCACAGATAATAACTGTGAATTTATACTACACTATTAGGTCAAAATAATGTCAAAACCGTTACTAAATAATTTCATGGCTACATTACATTAATAATTAAATCTTAAATTTAAATTAGTTATTAACATCAATTTTCGTAATTGTTATTGCCTTTAACGATTATCTTTGAGCAACTATTTTATAGAATTCCTTAATAGTTATTACGGTCGTTCAAATTATTCAAAACAGGCAGGAAAAATATTTTTAAAGTTGAGATTTAGGCTAAAAACGGAGCTCATACATAAAATAAATCAGCGTACCGCTCCTTTTTATTATTATTTCATAAATAAGCGTAAAGTAGTTAACGCCATTTCAGTTAAATTTCTATATAATGTGTTCACAAAAATAATATCTGAATTTATATTTTTGTACAGTTATTTAGAAAGATGGCGAAAAAAGGGTCCTACAGAAAGATTTACTAAAAACATTCGGTGTCTATTTTCTACTTACTGGTAACAAACGTATATTTAGCAATTAACTACTTTTTATTTTAGTGTATTTCTTTATCCAACTAAACTAATACAGATAAATTCACACAAAAATCGAAACAAAACCTATCCTTAAATTATACGCACAACCCTAATTTAGACAAGCCATTTGTAACATTTAAAAACGTATGCAAAGACGATCTCACAAAAAATATATCAATAATCCAAACACGCTTCGTTGTGTCACAAACTAACTTTACTGTCTTGCGACTTTGCAAATTTTAGTCGCGCCTCCGTCACTACACGAACTGCGCTGTACCGGTATCCTTCCAACAGCTGAAACAACAAGGCAGCGCGCACATGAGCGTGTTTTTAAACGCGTCTCGAAAGTCGCGATTAAAATACGCATAGATGAGTGGGTTGAGTGCCGAGTTGAAATAGCCGATCCAGAATAACACGCCGACGACAACAGATGGCGTCTGGCATGGTTCACCGCACACATTTGTTGTAACGTACCTGTAACAAATATATATGTTTCATATATATATTTTAAGATTGCTGCAATTGGATTTTAAGTTATAATAAAAATATTATGTTTAAACCTGAACCGGTTTGCATTGTATTGCGAATTCTTCACGCTGACGACATTTAAAAGGGCTCAATCCGTCCAGTGGCGTTAGACAAATTAAGATTTACTTTTAAATTCAGCATAAATAAAAAATATTGCTCTGATCTTAACTCAACAAGTTGTAAAGCTAATTATAAATAATATATATATAGCTTTAATTACGGTTAATTTCACAAATTTAAAATAATGTTTAAATTAAAGACTAAAAAAAACGGCCACTTTTTTATAATCGTGAATTACGGAAAAACCCCCAATCAAAGCTATCTAAGATTATTTATTATTATCTTTTAGGTTTCTCCAGTACAGGTGAAATCGATTTTTTTATTTAATCTGTATTTAAAAATAAATCTTAATTTATACAATCAGGGCACCACTTGACTGAATAAACCTTAAGTGTATGGTATACGTAAATACAAGGTTATATAACGAGTACACAGTTTATATAGAATTAAAAACACTTATTACAAATATTTCATGGTAAATAAATATCCTTCATTTTCTAAGATGTATAATAATTTAATGAATTTACTATGTAGATAACTTTGATTAGTTATGTGGTCAGCTCAGCTCTGATCTGACGCAAAGATTATTCTTGGAACGGTAGTCTGCACGTATGTTGAGGATCTGCACCTGTTGATGTGCTAATCTAATGTAATCCATGCCATTTTTAGGAGCAATATACTACAGTGGTGCTTTGGTGAGACACAAATAGGAACACAAGTTACTTCGAAGATGGTCGTTTATTGTCTAATTAACTTACTGACTAAAATATAGGTATAGACTACCTTACATAAATACGGACAAGGTGATTCATACACTATAACTGTCTTTCATTTGATTCATCATCGCTAAGGCGCGAAAAATAGCAGGTTATTAGGCTTCTCATCCAGTCACTTTAAGCCAGATCGTAGCTTCATTCAGCTGGGGGCCTCCTACACTACATTTGTTTATTAGTGCCTCTAATCCAAAACCGCTTGCTTCAGCGATATCGATTCTGTGACATATGATTTATCTTTAGGATCTATTGGCGATGATTTTAGATTTCTAGCGTATCGCCTCGTTCAGAATTCTGACACTCAAAGTATTTCATTCTATAAAACACTGAGCCATCACGTGATTATTATTATGTAACTTACCAAAGAAAAAATGGTAGCCAACACAGTAGAAACGCGCCGACAATGATGCCTAGTGTGCGGGCGGCTTTATGCTCCGCTCTCCACGACTTACCTGCCGCTCGGAGGGACGCACCTGTAACGGATTAGGAATTTTAATTATCTGCTTCGATAAAATTTCTTTTATTTCATGAAGGAGGGAAGACCAATGAGATGCCACAGTCATTGAAGGATGCACAAAATGGAAATCGAATTACCTGTGTGAATTCCATTGCATTCTACATAATGTAAATAAAAAAAATAACATTTGAATATCGTACATTCGAAATTCTGTAAAATTTTCGATGAAATGAAACATATAGAAAACAAAAATGTGGGGGACGTTTTCGCACAATTAAAACTCGAAAAAAAAAAATCGCATTCGTGATAGGTAACCCCGTAAGTTACACTAATTTTGAAGTGCTTTTTAATAAGAGTAGGAGTCTTGTACATAGTGATACCATTCGCTTAATCTAGTGCGTACATTTACATAGATATAGTTGAGCAAATATAATAAAACTCTTAATAAAACGACGTTGTAGGTCTTGTAATATCCTGGCGACTTCCGACGGGGCGGTGTCCTCAGCATTGTGAGATAACAGCTGACGTGACTGAATTAGTTTTCCGAGAAATGTGTCACTAGAAACATAATTTTAAAAAGGAATTACTTGGTTTATGAAATACAAGTTGTACCCTGTTAATTATATTGCCTTTCAGTGATAGAAACTTGGTCATATTTATTTATTTATTTATTTATTTAACACTTTATTGTACACACACACAAAGAAATGGTCATTAACAAATATTTTAGAAAAATGTACAAAGGGCGAACTTATCTCTATAAGAGATCTCTTCCAGCAAACCCGTGAGAGCGAAATTTTATATAAACGGTAGACATAAAGTGTACACGAAACAGAAGAAACAAAAAATGTTAAAAATATCATATAAAGAATAAAACCAACATAATACATTAAACGAAAAATTACCCAACATAAATACACAAATAGGTACATACATACAACATTATATATAAATACATATAATATAATATTATACATAAATAATATACATAAACCATACACATAATACAAAAATTCCTATAATAAATTTATAACCTGTACAGCAAGATGACAAGTAAAATTTAAATATTGTAAATAACGGATTAACTGACTTGACGTGAGACCTCAAGATAGTGCTCTTTAACTCTAGCTTTAAAAACGTCAAGAGTTTGACTATCCCGTACGCTGGCAGGAAGCGAGTTCCATAGCCTGACCGCATGAACTGAAAACGAGTAGTTATAAAAGTCAGTTTTGTTAGAAGTAGGAGGAAAGGATAGTAGGGTAGCGATGTGGGGTCTGGACGATTTTTTTAATTACTTCGTGAAATTGAAAATTTCTCCGAACTAATACAATTTTGTGTCGTGTGTCCAGATATAAAATACTATTTTAAATGTTTTTTAACCGACTGTCCAAGGAAGAAGGGTAATGTTTTTGAGTGTATGTATGTAGATTTCTATGTTACCTGTAGCCTAAGCGGCTTGACCGATTTCGAAGTGCATGGTGCCGTTGGATTGGTCTTGAACCCTGGAGTGTCAGGATACATTTTATGATAAAACAAAACATAAGGAATGCGATAAATGATTTGAGTAAAAAATCCAACATGGCGTCCGTAAAATGCAAAATATTTTAACTACCCCAACGATAAACAATGGATGTTATGTGTTTGATGGGGTTGCGTGTAGGTATCTAGTCTTTGTCTGGAAGTATCTCCGATTTCGATTGGACCATGGATGGAAGCATGGCTTTCTTATCATCAGCCCATAAACATCCCGCTGCAGGGATATAGACCTTTCCTCGTATAATGAGGGAGTGTGGGGCATAGTCCACCACGCTGGCCCAGTGCGGGTTGGGGGTTTCACATGCCTTCGATTTTTTTAATTTCTCAGGCATATAGGTTTCCTAACGATGTTTTCCTTCACCGTTTAAGAGTAGTCGGATAAATGTACATAAGCAATTAAATTTAATTTTAAAACTCATTAGGACATGGCATGACTGGGTATCGAACAAGGACCTCCCAAAATGGGAGACTGTCTCCTCCACTGAGCCACCGACGCTTTTCTTATAATTAACATTTTTTTTTTTTTATTAAAAACTGGTTTCGCGTTTGGCTACAATCTCACCTGATGGAAAGTGAAGATGTAGCCGAAGATGTATCACGCGCACCCAGTAATTCATCTGATTAATGTGATCTGAGAGATTAATCTAGGGGAAAATCCCTAACACCAAACTAACCGAGTAAATCTTTTTTTTTTATTTTATGCACGACGGGTTCGTACTTGACATCAATCACACCTGGTGTTAAGTGAAGATGAGGTCGAAGGTGGAAGCGTACTGACCCAGAAACCCCAACAGATTTGGGGGACTGGCTATCTTATCTCTGACAATCAGAACACAACAATGCTATTAACATTGCAGTTTGGCAAACATTACATTACCTTACGTAAACATTGAGCCACGGAGGCGGTTTAGTTTACGTTGCAGGGCTCAGCCTTCACCGATTAATCCTAAATATAGTCTGCCCAGATTTTCCGAACTGTCCAACAAACTCTAACCACTTCAAAGTTTTCACGATTGTCCAAACAATAGTTGACCTACATCTTCCTTCACAACTAGAAACTTCTATTCCGATCAACAAATCAGTGGGAAACCCGCACGATCAAACGTCAGTCGTGAACCTGAGTTAGACACACTTTGACAGTTGCCTCCCTGACGACGGTACGCTGGTTAAGTTTTGAGCTTGGTTTTGTGGATCTGAGGTTTCATCTGTCACACATGCAGGGCGGGTGTGTGGAGGCATCCTTGAAGGCTCGCAAATAACTATGTAATTGAAAATTTATATGCGGGCAGTAAGGATACACTTTTAACCTCATATAACCTTAAAGGCGGTAATTTTTGCACATAGACAAAGTATCTGTCAGTGATATAATAAAAATATTTTCTAACAAATCGGTAGCTTGCTTTTTTTTTTATTAGTAAAGTATTTTTTGATTGGTCAAGTTTAGTTTTTTGACATCCACTCACAGAACAATTAATTAATTAACCAATCAATTCTCACTTTGTTTTTCGAAAACTATTCGTGGTTGTAAATCAGCCGCAATTCAAAGTTAGAATCTAATCTGATATAAATATAAAGATGACGACCTGTTTGGTGTAGTGGTTAGAAACTCTTGACTACTATACCAGAAGGTCGCGGGTTCGAATCCCGCTAGGGTCATATGTTTGTATGATGAATACGGACATGTGTATCCGAGTTATGGATGTTTTCATTTATAATAAGTATTTATATTTATTTACAAAACAAAAAAATGTATTTATGTAGTATATCAACCATCTGGTATCCACAACACAAGCTATGGTTGCTTAAAGTGGAAGTAGATGGCATTGTATGTCCAAGGATATTTGTTATTTATTTATTTATTAATCTTTACATTTTTGTCGAGTTTTGGGAATATGGTAGACATACCGGAACCAGCTAAATATTAAACGTGGTCTATGAGAGAAAAAGTCAGGGAACCTCAGCTCTAGACACTTGAATTTTTGACAGCATTAGAGGAGCAATAGTGTAATTAGGGAGTTAAGCAATGTGAATGAAGACATAGTGACAAAGATTGAAAAAGGTACGATAATATGGTTTGGACATGTGGAGAGGATAAATGAAAGAAGACTTACGAATGAGATATACGAAGTGTATGTGGATGGTAGTGTTGGTAGGGGAACACCACGGTGAACGTACCATGATCAAATCGGGGACGTGTTAAAGAAGGGCCAAGTCAAAAGTACCCAAACCGACGAGCATGTATGAATAACCATATGAGAGTGAAGAAAGCAGAAGAGGTGTGTCAGGATCGAAGCAAGTGGAAGTCTGTGGTCTCTGCCTACCCCTACGGGGAACAGGTGTGACATTATATATGTATGTCTTAGAGGCCGCAGACCTTAGTATTCGATAATAACGTGATATCCTCAGCCGTTTCTGAGAAAAAGACCCTTGATGCACTGACAGGTAATGATACAATAAGGGCTCCGTTTTCCTAAATGATCTACGGAACTCAAAAAAACTGCAGCTCGAGATTAGCATTCTGTCGTGGGGATTGCTATGGTCGTCGCGAACGAGTAATCCGAGGGAAAATTGATTTGAAAACTACCAATTGAGAATGCGGACAAGTGCAAATTGCTTAAGAGCGAGAAAGGCTTATAATATTACGCGAGTTAAAGAAAGACAGATATCAGTTTACGTTTGATGCCGTCCCCAATAATATTATTTTAGTTCCGCTGTTGTAAAATGTTTATTAACCCTTAGTCGTGGGTCCATTGTACCCATGATCAATCTTAGGTACCCTTCCTATAGTAACCCAAAGCTAGCTCAAATTCGACATCTTGTCATTTGCCATCATTGTGTTCCAATCTCTACATTCCCGCTCCATCATCAGATCACCTCAATGGTACCATAATATTCCATTGTCACCAAACTTACATAAATTTGCCAAATTTCAGCTCAATCATATACCAGTAAGTGGTTGAAAGATGATTTGCAAATTTTGAAACGGATAACTTACTTAGGAACATTGCAAACTAAATAAAAGCTTGTAAAAATACTTTTTTGTTTTATTAAAAACTGGTTTCGCGTTTGACTACAATCTCACCTGATAGAAAGTGACGATGTAGCCGAAGATGTAGCGCATCCAGTAAATGCCTATTCACTCTAGACTTGAAGATCCCAAGGTTGCAAGTGTCGGAAAAAACCGACGCGGGCAGTGAGTTCCATACCTAAGCAGTCCGCATTATAAATGAAGCAAAGCGCTTAGTGCGGATGATCGGTATGTTGACAACATATGGATGGAAACCCTCCCCGCTCTTGGTTGTCCGAAGATGGAAAGGGGACAGTGGAATAAGATCGTGCAATTCCATCGCATACTCACCGAAATGTATCCTACACATACACATTTATAATAAATATTTATTATTTATGTGTAATAAACATAAATAATAAATTACACATAAATAGGTACCTCCTGCTTTGTGGGAGTCGGTTAGAAACTTCTCAGTATTGTTTACCCATAATAACAAGAAAGATACCATGAAACGATTGGATCTGTCTGTGTTGGCTGACGTCCGTGCGTCATGTGTGGTTCCCTTGAAAATCAGCGTTGTAGTTATTAGGTAGGTAATTACAACTCATGCTGAGATGGAGACCTTTTTGATACCACTTTGCGACACCGAAGATAATATGTGTAAGTAATCGAAGTCTATTTTCTTCTGTTTGTCTTTCATTTACCTCGAAATTACTTACTTGGGTATGTTAAAGTTATTTGAAATGTTGTAGTTTATATATAACTTAACTTTGTTAGTTTGTGTTTTTTTTTTTTTATATGAGAGGGCGGCAAACGAGCATGCGGGTCACCTGATGGAAAGCAATCACCGCCGCCCATGGACAACACCAAAAGGGTCACAGATGCGTTGCCGGCCTTTGAGGAAGGTGTAGGCTCGTTTCTTGAAGGTTCCAATGTCGTACTCGTTCGGGAATACCGCTGCCGGGTGTCGTTTATTGGGTCAAATAATAATAAATAAATAAATATTTCGGACACTTACACCAATCATCAAGTCCCAAACTAAGCAAAGCTTGTACTAGACTTGTTTCTGCCCATAAACTATTTATAGTTTGGTAGAAGTGTGTGAAATTGTAACTCTTAAAAGAAACTCAAAATAAACGTTTTATTTATTATTATTTATTTTTATTAGAGATACTAGATAACGGATAAACTTACATAAATATTTATATAAACATCCCTGACTCAGGAATAAATGTTCATATTCATCACACAAACATTTACCCGTCGCGGGATTCAAACCCGCAACTACACCAATCGGTCGTCGGTAAGAGTACAAAAATAATTTTTTTGTATTCTATTCTATTAAGGAACACATGAAGGTTGTGGTTTGGTTGGTGGTAGGGCATTTTAAATGTCCGCCTGGCTAGCTACCACCATCTTATCTAAATCTGCCACCAAGCAGCAATGTTAATAGCATTGTTGTGGTCCGGTTGTCAGAGATAAGATAGCCAGTCCCCCAAATATGTTGGGGTTTCCGGCTCCGTACGCTTCCGCCTTCGACCTCATCTTCACTTAACATCAGGTGTGATTGAGGTCAAGTACCAACCCGTTGTGAATAATAAAAAAAAAAAAGAAGGGCGACCTTCCACTGTCATTAAAGCGCAAACTCATTGACATGTGCATTCTCCCGATCCTCACCTATGACGCTCAGACTTGGTCTTTGACAGAAGCCCAAAGTTCCAACTTCAAGGTTTGCCAACGAGCCATGGAATGTAGTATACTGCCTTTAGATTATGTAAATTCATCGGTATCGTCATCGATTACGTTGACCAATGAGAAACCGTCAAATTGCCGAGCGAACAATGAGCCAACCAATCAAATGTCAGAACGAAACCGATGACGATAACGATGAAATTACGTAATAGAACCCCTGAATGTAAAACTGGCCGATCGCGTCCGAAACACTACACTGCGCTCTAAGACGCTTATAGCTGACGAAGCCACAACGGCACAAGATGAAGTGGGGCTGGGCGGGCCATGTTTGCCGCATGCCCGATGACTTGTGGGCCAAAATCGCCACAACCTGGAGCCCACCATTAGAAAGTAAGTGTCGCGGCAGACCGAAAAAGAGATGGCGGGACGAGCTGGATAAGTTCCTAATCAACTGGTCGGAGGAGGCCCGGGACAGAGAGGCGTGAAGAGAGACGAGGGGGGCCATTGCCCAGCAGTGGGATAGTATGGGCTCCTTATAAATAAATAAATTCTATTCTAAGCGTCAATCGACGTCAGCTGCTCTCAAACTCCATGACACGGATCGACATCGTTCGCGTGGATGTGGTAACGCCATTAATAAAATATTGATCATATCTGAGTACGACACGATCCATAACGGCGCAGAAGTTAGGCAGAGTTGGCACTGATAACCATGATTGATGTTATAGCCATTAACTGTGATTCGTATTAAACTTTAGGGAATCAGATATAACTAAAGAGAATATTTGAAGTAAAGTAATTTAACTATATTATTCAATGGGGTATTCGGAAAAGTTTAGCTTTTTGCCCGCAACTTCACCTGATCGCGGATATGTATAATTTGTTTAAAATAATCTGGAAAAATCAATCCAGGGTGTTTCTAACTATATACCCAATTTCATCCAAATCCGTTCATCCGTTTCGCCGTGATTGAACAACAAACAAATAAATAAACAAACATCCATAATATAAGTTAGATGTTTATCCCACGGGAACTACTCACTTTATCGGGATGAAAAATATCCTATATTTTAATACAGGGCATATTCTACCTATATACCAAATTTCATCAAAATCCGTTCATCCGTTTCGCCGTGATTGAGTAGCAAAGAAACATCCAAACTTCCACATTTATACTATACAAGGTTATTACATATTGTATATGCACCACGGGTTGGTACTTGACGTGATGTTAAGTGAAGTCAGTACGCACTGACCCGGAAACCCCAACACATTTGGGGGACTGGCTATCGTTTCTCTGACAACCGGAACACAACAATGCTATTAACATTGCTGCTTGGCGGCAGATTTATATAAGATGGTGGTAGCTAGCCAGACGGACATTTAAAATGCCCTACCACCAACCAAACCGAGCACTTAAACATGTACCCCGCTGGGGATCGAACACTGCGACCTCCGAATCGTAAACCCAATGTTGTTTACATTGAGCAACGGAGGCGGTTAAAAGTCGAATTATCAGATTGTATAATTTCATTTGAGATAATTTTGTTTAGTATAATGTTCAAATAATATAACGTTCTGTTTATATAATTTCATAAGATATAATTTCACTTGATATAAAACTCGTTTAACATAATATTTACTTTCTATAATGTTCATTTGATATAATTTTATTTGATATAATGAACAATAGGTCTGTGTAGTCATAAAAAAACTACTAACTGTATTTTTTTGCCTGATTCTCGCAGCTCACTTCGCTCGCCGCCCGCGCCGCTTCGCACGTGTTACTTGTTTATTGTTGTATCAATTTGATGAAAATGCCATTATATGAAATGAAAATTATGTCTAGTGAATATTATAACAACGATAATTATATACTATGAGCATTATGACAAGCGGTAATTAAATGAAATGAACGTTATAACAAATGATAATTATATTAAATAATTATTATGCCAAGTGTTGTTATAGCAAATGATTGTTATGTTTCTTAAACATTATACTAAATGAAGTTGCCGCCGCCAAACCAGCAATGTTAATAGCATTGTCGTGTTCCGGTTGTCAGAGATAAGATATTTAATTCCAATTCCCCAAATATTTGGGGTTCCGGGTCAGTACGCTTGCACCTACGGCCTCATCATTTAACATCAGGTGTGATTGAGGTCAAGTGCTAACCGGTTCCGCATAAAAAAAAAGAATATTTAGGGAAGAAATCACGACTTTCCAAACTGTGATTGGAAACCATTATACCTCTATTATGACGTAAGTAAGTACATTTGACCTAGCAACCTAACATCGCGACGGTAATGCCAAGGACTTTCATGAATATCTTATATATGAGGAGTATATAAATGTCTATTAGTCTTGAAATAGATTTAATAGCCCAGGGAAAATACGGTAAAAAATTAGCTACCTATACATAATTCAAAACCGACTTATATAGTTGCTTTCTTATAGAGGTATAATATATTAGAGATGAAATTATGAATAATTAATCCTAAGCAAACGAGCGCTCAGTCTAGATTTTTTTTAAATGCCCTATTTTTAATTTGTATCTTAAGCACAATAAATACTAACTCATATTTAATTAGGTAGGCTTTTGTTAAACACGGTTAACTTAGTGATGGATAAGAACTATGTTATATTTATTTATTTATTTTATTTTTATTTTAACACTTTGTTGTACACACACACAAAGAAATGGTAATTAGGTTAGGTAATGGTTATAGAATTAGTAATGGTTATAGTTAGGCATGCGTGTGTTTTAGCCTAAAAATGTCGTCGAGAAGAAATAAAAATGAGTTGCTTAAGAAATAAAAATGAGAACTAATATTTTGTAACATAATTTTCCTAAATGTTTGGAATTTGAAGAAATATCCATCAATTGAGCATTTTATTTTTAAAGAAACACATTTTTCAACTTTAGCTTATTTAGTTTCTTACTTAGTACTTGCGTTTCTTATATATGCTTAATTTTTAGTAATTGTTACTACATTTACAACACTTCAATAAATGTTTCAAGAAAATCGCGGTTATTCGTTTTTCCGAGGTCAAACCACATTTTCCCTGGGCTATCGTACGTAGTTGACTAAGCACAAATTAAAGGTATATTTTATTGTATAATTCGGCGATGCGCTCTGTCTGTATTTGGTCTTTGACAATACAATTCGTCTTCCAAACATAACTGGTTTCACTTCGTCTCCTCCTAAAACCCTCAAATTGTTATAAACCATGATAACCGCCTCCGTGGCCACAATGTAAACAACATTGGGTTTACGATTCGGATGTCGCGGGTTCGATCCCCAGCGGTGTACATGTTTAAGTACTCGGTTTGGTTGGTGGTAGGGCATTTTAAATGTCCGCCTGGCTAGCTGCTACCATCTGATCTAAATCTGCCGCCAAGCAGCAATGGTAATAGCACTGTTGATTTCCGAGTCAGTACGCTTCCACCTTCGACCTCATCTTCACTTAACATCAGATGTGATTGAGGTCAAGTACCAATCCGTTGTGCATATTTTTTGTTTTTAAATAACACGTACCTATCCAAATAATCAATAAAAAATAATCAAATATTCATCTGAATAGCTCCCACCATCTTATCTAAGTCTGTCGCCAAGCATCAATGTTAATAGCAATTGTTGTTAGATAAGATAACCAGTCTCTCAAATAAGATTGGGAGTTCCAAATCACGCTGTTAACTTCGGCCTCTCGCTTATCGGCGTTTATCCCACATATTATGTTATACCTACAAATTAAGCATTTTTGACTTTCACTTTGAGACTGCATACCGGTGTCAGTAGATGCTAAGAGAATATGTCCAAGTGGAGATACACGGATGACAACCGATGCTTGTGCGGTATCACGCTACGGACTATGGGGCATCTTCTATGCTGCACTGCTTGTCCCGACGTTACATGACCTCTACGATGCTTCCGACAATGCCGTGGGCGTTGTCGCGTTCTGGTTCTCAAGAATTTGATGTTTCGCTATCGACTCGCTAAGAAGAACTTTGAAGACATAACCAGATTGGACACAAGTGTGACCAAACGGGTCTTCAGTCCATCTTAATTAACAGGAAATCATAATCCAAATCCTTCGGGAACATTAGGCCCACAGCGTATTATTTCATTGCGTGCGCAAATTACGCTGACACGGTGCGTTATTTTTCGCATATATTAAGGTACTTTATTGGACACATGGATGGGAACGTTTTTGGCCAATTAGACACGCAAAGGAGGGTTTTATTTGAATATATTTTACGGAGTAAACGATTTTCTCTCCAAATGTATTTTTCACACGATAGGCACGACGAATATTCCTCAGCCGAAAGGTACACGCTTTTCCTCGTTCAATAAAAATGATAATTTACACCGCTTTCGTGTTACTTTACTCAATTTTAGAATTAATTTGTGAAACATATCATCATCATATCATATAAGTGAAAATAAGGCCGAAGATGAAAGCGTACTGACCTGTAAACCCCATCTTATTTGGGGAATTGACTATCTTATCTCTGACCACCTTTGCTGACTTGACTTGACTTTGCTTTGCTGTTTGGCTGCAAATTTAGATTAAATGGTTGTAGCTAGCCAGGCGGACATTTAAAATGCCCTACCACCAACCAAACCGAGTATTAAACATATACCCCGCTAGGGATCGAACCCGCGACCTCTGATTTGTAAACCCAATGTTATTGACATTGCGCTAGGAGGCGCTTAAATAAATAATAAATATTTAATTTATTTAAAAGTTCCACACTGAGCAACTAGGCTGTATAATGGATACCACATGGTTAATAAGCTACAGCAATTTTTTTTGTAAATATTATCCATGTTTTTAATGAAAACATCCATGACTCGGGTGTATACAAGTGTCTGTAGTCACCATACTAACTAATGCCCTTAGCGGAATTCGAACCTGCGCTATCTTTTAGTAAAGTAGTCAGGGTGTCTAACCACAATCATACGCCACTACGCTAAACACGTAGTAGAACGTTACGCTGTACTAGTTCATACATTCACTGATTTACTAAATCCATATTCTCACATATTTATCTATAATACTAAGTATTGTACCTTTTATACTTACATTACACTATACATATATTAATATCAGACCAAGATTATGCATAATTATACTGATGTAGTGTCCGTGAGGCACTAGGCATCTGGGAGCACTGAAAACCAACGCTGCGATACTTCGCAGCATGAGCTGAGTGTTACCTATTTGTGTGCGCTGATTTTTATTTATTATTGTATTTCTTTTTTTTAGTAATGATTTACTGCTTTTCTGTTTTTGTATCCTGTTGTGGCATTCACAACTCTTTCTTTTACACACAATTCACAATTATTCTTATTCTTACACGTCCTCACTATTGGGGCAAAGTCTTCTCTCACTGGGAGGTGCTATGGGCCATAAGCCATAGCGTGAGCCCAGTGCGGATTAGTGTATATAAAATGTATCTTATGACACTGGTATTCAAGACGAATTTAAAACACCTTGCACGGTCAAGCCATCACCCTCCTTCCTGGATCAGTCGGATAAGAATAAAGCAGTACTCACCTTGTGAATTCAGCTCAGTAGCTGCCTTTGCCAAGTCTCTAGTCCCCACAGCGGAAGTGCAGCTCGGCCTCCACCCAGGAGGCGGTTGTCCACTCGAGGACCTCTTATTCGACCCTCCGGAACAGTATCCAGAACTCGCAGTATCACAGCTCACATTCACAGACTTCCTCGGACTTGCCTCTTTACTTGGACAGATATCACCAAGAGACATTACCACTTCTCCACCGAACTCAGTCTCCTCTGGACATTCGGTAAAGGTACTATAATTCGGACTGATATCCGAAGGTCTTCTATCTGGATGTAGATAATGGGAATGGTGTGCTGAGTGTGAAGTATGCTTTATATGGACAGAGTTCAGGAGAATATTGGACGATGTTCGAGTCAGTGCTTCTCTTTGTCTTATTGCTTCTCTAAATATCCTACAGTACATTGATATCATAACCACACTAGGTATCCAGAATGATACACTTGACGATACTATTGCATAAACCATGTTCACTTGAAATAAACATACGTCAGGATTAGCCTTTTTAAACTGCCGATGGTGTTCAGTGGTGTACCATCCCATGAATATTGGCACGAAGCTTATGAACGCTGGCCATAACCAAACGTTGGCTAGCATGAAACAGACTGTTTTATGAGTCATTGTGACTGGATACTCCAAAGGCCTCACAATTGCGTAGTACCTATCAACGGATATGCAGCACAGATGCAATATGGAAGCGCTGGAGAAGTATACATCCAATGAGTTGAAGATATCACAGACTAGAGGGCCAAAGAGCCAGGTGTCCGTCAGCTCGGCACTGGCGTTGAAGGTCATCGCGCATAATGCCACGAGCATGTCAGCCACAGCGAGACTGACGACGTAATAGTTCGTGAGCACACGAAGTTTCCTGTGGCGGTGGACTGAAATGATGACAAGAGCGTTGCCGAATAAGGCGCCAAGAATAATGATTGCGAAGACGAGGGCTTTGAGGATGAGTGTGATGGTGTGTGGCCAGTAGTAGTCGGGCGCGGCAGGGGGGGCCAGCGTTGAATGTAGCTCGGCGAGAAACGCTGGGTCCGTGCCGCGCCCGCGCGCTTCTATCTCGCTTCTGATAGCGCCATCTGTAGAAGAAATATTGATATTAGTAAAGAAAGTAATTGTAGACTAAACAGATAACAATGGCTGTCGTCAAGGCGCTTTGACACTGGGGTTTAAGGGGCTACATCAATAGCAGTCCATCTTAAGCATAAGCTTCTCTCTTGGCCAGATTTTTATTGCGGTTCATGGAAGGTAAACCACGTTGGATGACTAGGGATACTTAAGTATCCAGTTTATGTGCAGTCTATAACAGGCGTAATCATAATCATAATCATTTATTTGCTGAAAATATGGTGAACAAGATGGTAACAATACATTATTATATAAAGTTCGCATATTTTACCTTATGTGGCATGCAAATATACATTTTTAATAATTATTACCAAAAACAAAAATTATAAGTAACTTTTACAGCCTTGCATAATAGGTATAAATCAAGTTTTCTCAGATACTCATGACTATTCATCATACCATATGCCCCTAGCGGGATTCGAACCAGTGACCTTTTGGTATAGCAGTCACGGTTTCTAAGCACTGCTCCGAACAACTCGCGTTTATTCGCCACTTCGACGCATCTAACTAATATTATAAATGCCAAAGTTTGGATGTTTGTTTGCTTGTTTGTTTGTTTGTTAAAAGTAATTTAACAAATTAAACAATTTAATTTAACAAATTAAACAATTTAATTAAAATTAAACAATTTAATTTGTTAAATTACTTTTAACACAACACAAATTAAACAATTTAATTTAACAAATTAAACAATTTAATTTAAATTAAACAATTTAATTTGTTAAATTACTTTTAACAAATAAACAAACAAGCAAACAAACATCCAAACTTTGGCATTAATAATATTAGTTAGATGCGTCGAAGTGGCGAATAAACGCGAGTTGTTCGGAGCAGTGCTTAGAAACCGTGACTTTTTTTTTTATGTTAAATAATTTGTAGTATCTAGATATGTACCCATTCAAAGCAAATAAATTCTTAAATAAGTCTCATAATTCATAAATTTAACTAATATTTTTTTTTTTTTTTATGTGCAATAATATTATAAATGCGAAAGTTTGGATGCTCGTTTGTGTATTTGTTTGTTGCCCGATCACGGCGAATTGGGTTTAACGGATTTGGATGAAATTTAGTATACAGGGCGTCCCAAAGTTATGGGACATGAAGGGGAAGTACCTTAAATATCGTAGATAGTGAATTTTGCTCAAAGAAGACTTTATGTTATTTTTAAAAGTTAGTAATTCTGCATTCATAGATTTTCTAAAAATTATTTGCTTCGGCTGGGAATCGAACCGACTCAAATGTGAAAAAAAAAACACCCTACTTTTATGATGCCAATCGAAAGAATAGCTAAAAAATAATAACTCTGCCTAAGTAACATAGTATTTTAAAAGAAAGGAACAACGTGAAATTAATCATTTTAATCAAATAAAAAACATACATGAAACTGCCGTAGTCAATTAAGTAGGTATTTTTTTGTAAATTAATTAATTAAATGCTCAAAATGTGATCCCTCTTGTCTTACGCAAATCGCCAATCTTTTAATGAGCCCGCTGCCTGTTGATTTTCTAATCATTTTATGGTGAACACTCGATGTGATATGGCACAATTCTGTTTGCAACTCGCCTACGTTCTCGTATCGCTTTTTGTATAGCATATCTTTCACGTATCCCCAAAAGAAGAAATCTAATGGTGTGAGGTCCGGGGATCTGGCCGGCCATCTAATCGGTCCATTTGTACCAATCCATGTAGGAAAACATTCATTTAGAAAATCTGCTGCTCTCCGACTATTATGAGCCGGAGCTCCATCTTGTTGGAAAATTAAGTTTTCTTGCTCCGCCGCGGAATGGTTTCTTATCTTATCCCTTAAAATTTGAAGTATTCCTAAATACTTTTCTGTGTTCAAGGTTCCTTGGTAAAAATGGATTAAGAAAACCCGGTTTTTTAAAAGTCCGCACCAACAGTTGAGTGAAAAACGCACTTGGTTATTAGTTTCAGTCACTCGTAGGGGATTTTCTTTAGACCAAATACGATTATTGTTGCGGTTATACATACCGTTATTGCTAAAGTTAGATTCGTCTGTCCAAATAATATTATCCAAAAAATTTGGATCTTCGAGCAATCGTGCCTGGATATCAAGACAGAAATTTTTTCTCCTTTCTGTATCGCCCGGAAGTAATTTTTGAACCAATCGTCCTTCAACATAACTCTTAAAACCGTGTTTTTTTAATACACGGTGTATTTTACTTTTTGAAACTCCAATTTCATGTTCTCCTTCTCTCACCGATGCTTTCGGAAAAGCCGAAAAGTAAATTAAAATACCAAGTTCTTCGTCGTTGATCGTATGGTTTTCTTGCTGTGGTTCTCTTGGGCGTTTATCGAAACGTCCCAGAGTTTTCAAATTGTTCACAAGCCTTTTCAAAACTTTACGAGACGGTATTTGTCTATCAGGATATTTTACGCCATACCACCGCAAACTTCTAGAGATATCTTTATCGTTCAAAAAATATGCTTCCATTAGATCAAAACTTACTTGATATGCCATGTTCGCAATAAATTAACACAATAACACTTGTGTAAGTGAATTGAGACTAAACAGATCAATATCCGAAAAACAAACGCTCGCACATACTGTTCCATTTTCAAATTTAAGAACAACATTTAAAAATATCACTTCTTTTTAAAATATCTTAAAAAGTATGCATTCAAACAAACGCTGTCATAAACTGTTCCATTTTCAAATTATAAATTATTTATTTTTGTTTTTAATTTGCCTTCTGTCTAGCTTACAGAGGACGTATTGAAATACAAGTTTTATCATTTCATCTACACGTGCACTTATAATAAGGAAAACTATGTTAGTACCTATTTTATGAAGTGGGTACTTATTTACGAATAATCAATGCTATCTTTGGAATGATAATATCGCTACTTTTCGAACGTCGTCGGCAATAAATAACTTTCTTGAAATTTGACTCAATCATTTTATGTTGTTCCTTTCTTTTAAAATACTATGTTACTTAGGCAGAGTTATTATTTTTTAGCTATTCTTTCGATTGGCATCATAAAAGTAGGGTGTTTTTTTTTTCACATTTAAGTCGGTTCGATTCCCAGCCGAAGCAAGTAATTTTTAGAAAATCTATGAATGCAGAATTACTAACTTTTAAAAATAACATAAAGTCTTCTTTGAGCAAAATTCACTATCTACAATATTTAAGGTACTTCCCCTTCATGTCCCATAACTTTGGGACGCCCTGTATACGTAGAACATACCCTGGATTCAGACATAGGATAATTGTTTTGTCGATGACGTGAGAAGTTTTAGCGGGATAAGCAAATTTCCGCGATGAAGTTATTTCACGCAGGCGAATAATAAAGTAGGTTGAAGTGTAGTTGATGAACGGTGGGAATATTGCTGCACCAGCATAAATATTTTTCCTTACCCCACATCGTTATAAAGTTCAAAATTGCAAAATTAGCCAGCGGGCGAATATTTGCAGTTGCGGGACGGATACCGAAGAATTCCGAGGTGAAGCTGCAGTAAAATTTTACCTTACTTACGCTTCACCGCTTACAGCGGAAGGTTGCGTTTGATAAAATTTTTAGTAATATATATTTTCCTACAAGGAACCTGACTTTCCTTGTACCAGTGTTACGTTCACATTAAGACGCTTTATTCCAAACAGTGGTGCTCTCATTGCATCTTGTCTAATCTAATCTATGTATGTTTATGTGTTTGTTTGTTGCTCAATCACGACGAACATACCCTGGATTGAACGACCAGTTTGGTGTAGTGGTCAGAAACTCTGCTGTTATATCATAGTCCATGATGACGAAACATATTGAAATGCGATGAAAATGTAACACTAAAAATGTTGATGTTAATGTTAAACAAATGACTACTTTTGGAAAAAGAATTCCATGTTTTTAAAATAAAATTAATTTGAAATTAGAATTCTTAGCCAAACAAAAATCATTTTGATTTGAAATGGCCAGTACTGCAGAACGGCAATTTCATAGGTAAAGAAAGACCTATTATGATGTACGTTTTACCACATTTTGAGCGAAATATGTTTCTATTCTACTTATAAGTATAATAATTCTTATGGATCGTTATTGCTACTTGCCAATATGCCCATATGCAGATCCTTGTATTAATGCATGCGCGTCTAATCTTTACTTCTAATTTTACTGGTAATTAATTTTAGTAGGTATATCCTGTCAACATTACCTTGGATATGTTTTCTCTGACTTTGTAAACCTATCTATCCAGTAATCGTAATTTATGATATTGAGTTCTCTAAATTTTAACCGGTCTTTCATTTTTCAAAAAATCATACATAACATTTTTTCCGGATTGCCGCTGCGCAAAAGTGAAAGCTTTTAGCGGAGGGCTTTAAAAACCGCAGCATTCACCCTCTAAGCTCCGGTCGTCTGACTTTCTAGACTTTACTTCGTCGGTTCGAAACTTGCAATTTATTACGGCAAAAGATACACTTTGAAAGTTGCATTTGTGTGTGCGGTTGGTGGTAGGGCACTTAAATATGTACCCCGCTGAGGATCGAACCCGCGGCCACCGAAACGTAAACCCAATGTTGTTTACATTGAGCCACGGAGGCGGTTATATGACTGTACATAGGTAGGTAACGTATTAAAAATTTATTCTACATTTTTTTCTTAAATTAATGTTAGATTATTTCAGTATTTTATTCCCGTTTTTCCTCGCTATGCCCATCACGTCCTAAATGCATAATAAATCAGCTCCTAAAGCTCTGTATAGGGATCACGTTCGGACCCGAACCGAAAACAGTAGATACCTACGTTTTATTATCGCCTCAGAAAGTTAAGGTTTTATTGTATCGGTGTGTAATTTTTTTTCTGTAGGGTTCCGTAATGAATTTAGGAACCTTTATTTTGAGATGACAATTCATGGAACTAGCCTGTAACATTTTTGAACGACCTATCTAACGACATCCCGCATGATTTTTTTTATGCACAACGGGTTAGCACTTGGCCTCAATCACACCTGATGTTAAGTGAAAATGAGTTCGAAGGTGGAAGCGTACTGACCTGGAAACCCCATCTTATTTGGAGCAGTACTAGAAACAAAAATAAAATTGAAATTCCACAATTTAGACTTAGCAAGGTTAGCACATCCTTTGTGGGACACATCATACGCTTTTACAATAAAATAACAGCACATGTATTGAGTTTAACGAGCAGAGCAACTAATGAAAAGTCGTTTGTAATCAGAAGTGGAGGCACCAGTATACAGGAACTACACGAATTAACTTTCACCCTGTATACCTGAACAATAACAAAAGTTTCTCTGAATAATTTTTAATATAATAGCTCGGCCTATTAAATCCCCATTATCCTTTACGGTGGTCCGAATATTACCATACCATAAAAACAGGTGATTTAGATACAGTCCAGTGTAATCTTAAGGTCTATTCAGACATAAGCGATATCGCTGTCGCGCTCGGTAGCGATAACGAATCGGTACGCGATATCGCTGTCGCCCTCGGTAGACATTCTAAATGCATTGTAAAACACACATATCTTCATCTCTTCAAACGTGGGTATAATGTGTAAAAAACTCCATGAATTTCGTGTTCTTCATTTATGTCGTGTATCCTAATTCGATTCCTTATTGGTGGGTCAAGTAAAGCTAATAAAAATAATGCTGCCTCTTTATTGCTATCCATTATAAAAATTATAAATTCTAGCGGTCACAGACGAAGCGTACTCGTGTTTATTAATGGACAACTAATCATTTAACCTAGCGCCACAGTGATATCGCTCATGTCGCGATATCGCGTACCGATTCGGTATCGCTACCGAGCGTGACAGCGATATCGCTTATGTCTGAATAGACCTTAAAAGGTCGTGATTTTTTTAACCTGTATATATATATATGTAATATTAATACTTTCTAACAAATCGGTAGCTTGCTTTAGATATGATTTAGGTATTTAGTAATAAAACATAGACTATTAGATTAATATATAAATAATTAACCTCTCTGTCCTCTCTTTCCTTTTTTCTTTTCCGCGGGTCAAGTATCTCGACGCGCCTGTCAAATTTTCGAAAATACCTGCGGTGTTAAAAACGTTTATAGATACTCTTCTACTGGGTGTATTTGTAATCTGTGAAAAGCAATAGCTACGGGAATATATTATCTATGGATATAATGAATGAACACTACTTCAGCTATAATACAAAAAATCAGAAAAATGTTACGAGTTGTAATATGTAGGTATACCTATATCCACGATATAATTGGTATTTTTACGGAAAGTACAGATTTATTTCATGTTTTTCTTAAAAAAACGGGTAATTCAATAAATTGTTATGAGAATTGAAAGCTCTATGGCCAGGTTCCTAAGCCTGTTCTAATAAAAAACAGTAGTTGGAATTCTATGCCTATACTCCCACCCACAGAGAAAAAAAATATTTTCGCAAATACAGACTAAATATCATAGCTAACATGACATGGCGCACATTATTGGATGCGGAATTTAATAGAGAACAAGTTCAAACACAGTCCAAAGGAATTGGAACTCTATAACCATTACAATTGAGAGTTGAAAGTCGAGTGTACCGCCGACACCGATCGGTGTTCGCGTCTGTTGAAGGTATAAAAGTATTTTGGACACCGATCGGTGTTCGCGTCCGCCTAAAAATTACCACTGTAAATTTCATTTCGCCGGTGAATATGCTTAGAAGTCTTGTAACTATTTGCAGAAACAAAATTCACCCAGGGTAAATTATCACGAATCAATGGACTATTTTTAGAAAAATATAATAAATAATAATAATGAATGTCTTTACACAAACACACAGCGCCATCTAGGTCTACAGTAAGCATCTAGGCTTGTGTTATGGATACCAGATGGTTGTTAAACTACACAAATACATTTTTTTTTTGTAAATAAATACATGTATAAATGAAAAACATTCATAACTAGGGAACAAATGTCTGTATTCATCATACAAACATATGCATCTAGCGGGATTCGATCCCGCAACCATTTGGTATAGTAGCAGAGTTTCTAACCACTACACAAAATATAGTAGTTTAAATATAATAGTAGCCATTGATAAATTTTTTAGAAAATTGTTTTAGCAGATCTTAGCATCTTCTACAACGCAATGAAGTTCACAGTGGTAACTTTAAATTAATTAGGTTTTATGAATAAATAACTATACTATATACTACTAGAGAGCCGTGGAGAGAGAGGAGGAAGGCCTTTGCCCAGCAGTGGGACAGTATGGGCTCCTAATAATAATAATAACTATACTATACCTAAAGCCTGTGGAACGGCGTGCCATGAGACTCATAGGTTTGTAAATTGCAGAGCCTTGAACACCGTCGCAAAGTCGCCTGCCACTCAGTTTTTTACAAGATGCATTTCGGGGAGTGTGCGTTGGAATTACATAATCTTATTCCACCGTCACCCTTCCATCTTCGGACCACTAGGCGTGGGGAGGGATTCCACCCGTATATAGTTAATATACCGAACATTCACACTAAGAAGTTCGATTCTTCATTCATCATCCGAACAGCCAAGGCATAGAACTCCCTTCCGGCGTCAGTCTTTCCTGAATCCTACAACCTTGGGATCTTCAAGAGCAGAGTGAATAGGCATTTACTGGGATCGCGTGCTTCATCTTCGACCACATCGTCACTTTCCATCAGGTGAGAAGAATTGTTGGAAAACATTTTTATTCTATTACTGATATGTACTCTACCCTTTTCAAAAAATGCAGGAACTTTAAGATTATAGGAAGTTACACCCCACTTACTGTATTTATTAACTGTATTTCTACTGGACTAATACGGAGTAGGTACATAATATTGGTATCGACCGCAGCCTCAAGGTCATTATCATTTGGCATGCAAGGGATATTGGACGCGGGCCAGGGGTTGATTTTGTGTCGCTCGAGGGTTTGGCAATGCATGGCCGGCATTATGTTTCACTCATATAGCTATATTGTTTCATTTTTAACAAGTTTTCATTAAACTACTAGCCTTGTCTGCGTGGAATAAATTATCCTGGATATGTTTATTTTTTTTAATTTTTTTTTTTTCACAACGGGTTGGTACTTGACCTCAATCACACCTGATGTTAAGTGAAGATGAGGTCGAAGGTGGAAGGGTACTGACCCGGAAACCCAAATATTTGGGGAACTGGCTATCTTATTTCTGACAACCGGAACACAAAAATGCTATTAACATTGCTGCTTGGCGGCAGATTTAGATAAGATTGTGGTAGCTAGCCAGGCGGACATTTAAAATGCCCTACCACCAACCAAACCGAGTACTTAAACATGTACCCCGCTGGGGATCGAACCATTTCATGGCATATTTATGGCAAATTAAAGAGCATGTCAAAATAAGATTAGTAAAAAAGGTTAAACGGGCCCGCCATGGACCTTACTCCATGGCCCTTATTGGCGATTTAGACGAAGAAAATATTAAAGGAAAAATTACAAGTAGGTACTTACCAAATGGGCTTCAATAAATCAATTGACAATAAATGTTCTAATACACACTGCTGCGTCGAATTGTTTTGCGTGAAGTAAAAGTTAATGTGTGCAAATAAGTGTGAGCAACGACAAACGATAAATATTAGGTCCTTACCTATGAAATTGGCGTTTTGTATGAAGAATTTCATTAAGACTGTTTTCTCCATACAAACATTTTTGTTTTTTTTTTTTGGGATCGGCAAATTCAAATTTACCTAAACTTTGTGTGTATTATCGGATAACATTAAGTTTAGTATAGGCAGCGTTAATTTTTAAAAGTCACCGCTTTATAAAAGTTTCAGCGAATCTAAGAAATGATTATGGGAAGCACATGAAAAGAGCTCTGTTCAAATTTTTTTTATTATGTGATTTAGCCCAGAAATTAAAAAATATTTCATGTGAAACCTTGAAATAATATTCCATTTTCCAAATAAAAAACAAATTTGGATATAGCTTTGAAAATCGCAGAAATTGGTACATATGATTAACGAAGAAAAAATACTCTAATTTCGTAGGTAAAGACCCAATATTAATAAATTAGTACTTTAAGATCAATTTACGCTCTCGCGCCAAGAGCGGAATATATGAAGTAAAAAAAAAGAAGGCAAAGGAACGAAATTATTATTCCCTCTTTACAAAGCATTCAAAATATTTGTGCCAATTATTGGCGCGTCTAAAAGTTGTTACAAAATCATAAAATTGTATTCACTTTTTATTAAAAAAAAAAGGACTTGGACTACTGACAGATAAAATGCAATAAGCCCTTTTCTGTCAGTATGATTCGGATATGATTTAAATTTGTTAAATTAGTAATAATTATTTGAAAACAATTAAATTCACTCGCACACTCACATATAAGTTCTGTCCTATGTTTGTTCAATGTATGTGTGTATACTTATGCCATAAAGTGTTAAATAAATGATAAGTATAGAAAATTTACCAAATACCTACCTAGATGATACCTTCTCGTGTCTAGCTTTTTATGGTTTATCACTTGCAGTTGTTTTTGAGTTGATTTTAGATAAAGTTTTTTCTTTTTGTTTACTTTTAGCTAATGTTTAAATTTATTCATAGAGTAATAATAATTAATTCCTTGGTGGCCAATCTGCTGAGTCCCTATACCTTTTCATTCCAGTTTGACCTAATATATTATCAATTAATTACTTGTTAAATTAAATTTGTGGTGAATAAATACCTTTTATTTATTTATTTATTATTTTATTATTTTCAGTACAAGATAACTTCCAATAAGGTTATATCGCGGTTAGTTCGTGTATATAATGCCCGAAAGGCCAATGTTTTTATAGGATTGTACCTTAGTCCTTGATTTCAGCTTAATGTCTCTAGTAGTTACAAGGAAAGAGGGTTTTGACGGATAAATAGACTAAAGAAATACTAAATCGTTGATAGAAAAAACACTGTCCTCTTAACAGACTTTCAACCTTTACCTTTTTTACCCGACTACGAGGAAGAGTTATGATTTTAACACTCTATATTATGTATATGGGTATAGATGTTCCATCATACAGCGATCAAACTAAATGATATGTCGTTGAATTCGATATAATGTCTCAAGTGTCGATCTAACATTCTGGCAAACAAAAAAATTGCGTTGGTAGTTATCTACGGTATATGGGCTTATCTAAAGTGGTAGCAAAGCTTTGTGACAAATATATAAATAATAATAATAAATAATAAATAGACGCCGTCTTCTAATTGTTTAAGGTAAAATAGTCTGCTACAAGGTCGGCTTCATCTTTAAGTAACATCAAAATACCTATTAAGAACTAATTTACTATCTCTTGTTTTCTTTTCAAGCAGTGATGTAGGAACAGTTAAGTTTTAATTGGTTGGTAAACTGGTTAAGGTGTAAGTAGTTACAGACTAATTGTACTTGGAAAGTGTTGCTTACTTATTTCTCACTTCGCAGTTTTAAAACGCTTACAAACTACTAGTTAAGTGTAAATTTGCACACCTCAGGGTGTGTCATAGAATACCTAATTAGGGTTACCTTATCGTCCAAAAATATACCCCTTAAAACGAGACGACATACCTTTATAATACTGACTGACCGAAAAATGCTTAGCCCTATTTCTATTGCCAATAGATTTAAATTGACATTCAACAAATGATATCATATAACTTACGCTGAAATAAAATGCTTTGAGTTTGAGTTTGAATAAATTCTCGTAACTTTTCAGATGTATATAACGGCACGTAGTGAATTAAATTAAGATTTTGTCGATTTATTGTATCTGTAGTTAATTTTGGAATGTATATGGAACGAGTATACTAGGCAAATAATAGTTGTGTTCTTCGATATTAACAGTGACTGGTATACTCGGTACAATATTGTGGGCCTTTGGGATTAGAGCGGGCAATACCCGAATGGAGTTGCGGGCGGCACTTGGATCGCACTGACATTCTTTGACAGAATGTGGCCCAAAGAGTAGAATTGATGTGGCCGAGTGAACACGCAAGCAAACCCATTTGCTCTAATCCAGTCTAATCTGTGAAACCTTAAATTATTTCTTAGCAATCATAATTAAAATCATTAAAGTTATTGTGTATCTACAGTACGTGAGTGTTATTTACGAGATAGTTCATCGTGTTAATTCCGCACGACCCGCCCGGTGATCCGACATATATATAACTAAATTTTACCATTTATTTCGGTAGTAGTAAGGTTATACTTATTATTAAAAATCAAATATTTTAGTTTTAGATAGAGTAAATTTGAGGCCTAAATCCCCAATATTGCCGCTCTAAATTTGGGGTTAAATGCCCTAAATTGCGAAGCCTGATTGTAACATTTTGTGAATTTGCATGTCAACCCTCGACGAATTGGCGCAGTCGGAAGCACTCGTGGCTCAGTAACATTCGCTTATCGTTTTCCTTTAACGAAGAGCGAACAAACGAACAAACAAAATATTCTTTATTGTACAGCAATAAGAAGCATAACAACGATAAGTAAGAAAAAAGGGATAGTATACAATTTGGCGGTCGTATCACTAAAAGCGATATCTTCCAGGCAACCTTTGGGTTAGAAAGCATTATGCACATGATATGTAGCTAGCGTGCGCGACAAACTAATTTTAATGAAATAAATAAATCACCCATATAAATACATACGCTAATTGAATACATACAAACATAATATATATAAAAAATAATACACAAAATATATACCCATATTTAAATTTATACTAATTAAATAGAATAGTACGTAAGTAAGGACACAGTAATTAATGCGAATATGGAACGAAACTCAGTAAATGAGACGAAAATCATGAGATGACAAGTGAAAGAGGATAGATAGAGGAGCTAGGGCTAGATACAACTCCTTCACTTGAGCCTTGAATACGTTCAGTGACAGAGCACGTTTAACTGAATCAGGTAGTGAGTTCCATAACCGAATAGCTTGCAATCTAAAGGATTGGCCGTAAAACTTCGTCAAGTTAGGAGGACTTATCCCATAGAGGGATTTTTTCCAGTCAACCATAGGGTTAGAGAACAGTACATCCTGGGAGAATTCGCGGGATGCAATTGGCGTCTGCTACGATTTGTCAAAGGCTTTTGATTGTGTTCATTATGATATATTAATCAGGAAATTACACCATTACGGCATACAAGGTCAGGCTTTGAATCTTTTAAAATCATACTTTTTTTTAAATCTTTATTTATGTTTAGGGACTTTTGTCCACATTTAGACATGTCAGTCCCATTGTCTCCCTAGTTTGCATACATTTAGTTAGCTGGACAAAGTTAAAAATCATACATGTATAATAGAATTCAGTGGGTAGATGTTAATGGCACTAAGTCCTCTGGGTCTGAGGTCCATCTGGGCGTGCCACAAGGCTCAATTCTCGGACCATTTTTGTTTCTTGTGTACATTAATGACTTGCCTCATCTTGCCCACAATAAATGTGAAATAGTATTGTTTGCAGATGACATCTCTGTGCTGTTTAAAGTTAAGAGATATCAATCATCTTGTGACGATGTAAACATTGCTATTTTTGAACTTGTTAACTGGTTTACAGTAAATAATCTTCTTTTGAATGAAAAAAAAACTAAATGCATAAAATTTACTTTACCTAATGTTAAACAACTGCCTATGGACATATTTGTACGAGGTAAAAAATTGGACCCTGTAGACACTACTGTCTTTTTAGGACTGACATTGGATGATAAGCTTCAGTGGGGGCCTCATATTGAGAAACTAGCGAAAAAGCTTGCTTCTGCAGCGTATGCAGTCAAAAAAATCAGAAATTTAACAGACGTTCATACCGCAAGACTGGTTTACTTTAGCTATTTCCACAGCTTGATTTCATATGGCATATTGTTGTGGGGAAGCGCTGCTGACATACATATGATTTTTGTTCTGCAGAAGCGTGCTATTCGTGCCATTTATAAATTAGGACCTAGAGAGTCTCTTAGAGATAAGTTTAAGGAAATTAATATCTTAACAATGGCATCTCAATACATTTATGAGAATTTATTATATGCAAAAAAAAATATAACCTTATTCGCTAAAAATAGTGATAGGCACAATGTTAATACAAGGAATAAGAACTAGTTATCTGTTTATGTTAGCCGACTTCACAAAGTTAGTAAATCCTTCAAAGGGCAATGTATACGCTTTTATAATAAGGTTCCAGTAGACATTCAAAATATGCCTTTAAATAAATTTAAAGCAATCATAAAACAGAAATTATAAGCAAGCATGGACATAGCTGTCTTATTATTCATATAATTATCAAATCGCAACCTATAATCTGTTTAAAAGATCTCTGCCTACCCCTACGGAAAACAGGCATGACTTTATGTATGTTCTGTACTTTACATATCGGGTCACTTAGACCAACACCAATTTAATCGACAAAAACTAGCAGTAACAGTATACGGTTAACTATATAAATCTCGACGTAGCTAAGTTTAACGATCGAAAGTCCTATTTAATCATTTTAAAGCATATTTCAAAATTAACTTCCTTTTAAAATTTAGACGGACTTTATAATTTGAATTTAATTTGAACACAAATTCTGAACTTCGTTCTGAAGTTTATAATTTAGTAGGTCGAATATTAAATGTGTATGTACAGTCTGACACAGTTAAACCCTAACGGTGCTCATTAATACAAATAATAAAGGTAAATTATGTATTAAAAAACACAAAACCCGGCTGCAAATTATGATTGGTCACGCCAATGGTCTTCCAACTCTCGGCGGGTATAGAAAAATTACTAGCGTAAAATTGAAACTAAATAGAATGTCTCACGAATGAATTAGGGTTAGGAAACTAGGGAGATGAACGTGCACAAACCTCGATCAGCGTTCAAGCCTGCAGACAGTCCAGCTCACGCCCGCCCTGGATCACCTCACTTAGCACTAAAGCCACCAGGAGCTACTGTTTTCACAATTCCTCAGTAACACTCACGAATGATGATTGAATGATTTACCCACTTCCTGAATTCATTTTTCAATTCATCACACAAATATGTACCCCTCGCAGGATTCGAACCCGCAACCATTGGTTTCGCTTCTCAAGTCTTTGGTTTTTGGTTTTCTTCTACTTCTCTAGTTTTCTATATTCTGAATTTTGGTGTATATAAGTAGTTTAATTTGTTTTATTAGTAAATAATATTATTTCATGTATCTTATGGTGTAAATAAATCGACATGATATATGTAAATAATTTGGATTCGCCTGGCTTCTTACCTATACATACTTAATCACATGCATACTTACATACCTACTTACACACAAAATTAGGTACATACATATTTACATACATACATGGAAACTTACATACATATATACTTACACACAATACATAATTACATACATAGTACTTACATACATATTTACCAATATAATTACATACATACTTACAGTCGAAAAACATTACCCTCCTTCTGGCGCATTCGGGTAATTTAGTTTTCTCAGCCAATCATGAATAACCCACGACGAGTTATGTGTTTGACGGCGTTGTGTGTGACCATAGTCTATGTCAGGATGTACCGGACATATTACATCATACATTGTACATATAACCGCCTCCATGGCTCAATGTAAACAACATAGGGTTTACGAATCGGAGGTCGTGGGTTCGATCCCCAGCGGGGTACATGTTTAGTACTCGGTTTGGTTGGTGGTGGGCATTTTTAATGTCCGCCTGGCTAGCTACCACCATCTTATCTAAATCTGCCGCCAAACAGCAATATTAAAAGCATTGTTGTGTTCTGGTTGTCAGAGATAAGATAGCCAGTTCCCCAAATAATTGAGTTTTCGGGTCAGTACGCTTCCACCTTCGGCCTCATCTTCACTTAACATCAGGTGTGATTGACGTCAAGTGCTAACCCGTTGTGCATAAAAAAAACCTATCTCAGTAATGCGTGGTTCGATTGAGTATTTTTTCATATTTAAGACTGATCTTGAGGGCTGTTCCTCAACTGACAGACGACCGATTGGTGTGGTGAATCAAATAGTGAATCTGTCAGCAAAATCAACGGTTGCGGTTCGATTAGTGATGTTTTTTTTTTATATAAATATTCCTGTATGTTTATCCGTTATCTAGTATCCATAGTAAACGATTGTGATTACGATACGATTGGTATCCGAAATTAAATAAGAGCTCTAACGCTATGATCGAGGGGAAAAAATCCCGGTGTTGGATAAGTCCGCCTGTGTGCATAAATTTAACAAACAGCGTTGTTTGATGAAAACCGGGTAAGCCGTTTCGAAGATAGATTTTAACACAGTTTATATGTATTTTTCTAAATTTTTAATTCAAGTTATATTACGTAAGACCCATGCGCCTGCCGGTGATTGAATTTTAATTGTAACTCATATTTTCTCAAAGTTTTTTTAATTTAGGTATAACATACATAATAAACAACATAACTTAGAAAAAAGGAGCTAACTACCTACAGAAAAAAAAGGGAAAAAGAAGAACACGGGAGCAGACAAGAACACGTTCTCTATCTTTCAAAATTAAGAAAGGTAGAAAACGTGCTCGAGGTCCGTACTGTAAGGAAGGGTACCCAAAAGACTGGCAGCATTACCTCGTTGGATAGCTATACTGATACGGTGTCCGAGATAGATGCCAGCCTTTTTGTCCCCAGAGGTCTCGAATCAAGCGCGAAGACAGATTCTGGAAGAATCTTCGCGCTTCCGGACCCCACGGGCCTATGGTTTCCACAACAAAGGGCACAAGTATGAAACCTGTACTCAGAGTTGCATATTTGCGACGTTTGGTGCTCTCAGCTGTAGCCGCAGCCGCTCCAGCGCAACCGTAAGTTACTTGCAAGAACTTATGTATATACATTACTTACTTTACTTGTTATTTATGTATTTATGTGCAGTAGGCTACATACGCGACCGTCAAATGCCACGTTTTGTTATATTTTATTGATTTGAAGAAAAAAAATAATTACCTTCAACTATTTCATTTATTTGCCCTATAATTTTTCTTACGGTAAACTCAGCCAGAATAATATTTATGTCCAGTTATAGCGCTGTGACATGACATGACGAAACAGAGTTCCATTTTTTGCTAACAGAACCCTAAAACTCAAACCCAGAACTTCCAGCCGAGGCGTTGGACCAACAAGGTCGTCCAAGGTAAAGCCAATTTCTCTGGAAACTTTCTAGAAAAAAAATCTTATACTCGAGTTTGTTAAGTCCCCAATTTACATACAAAAGCCATCTCTTGCAGCCATTTTGTGGATTACAGTCGATCTCAATTGTGTCTTTTGAATAAATTAGGTATAATTTTTGTCTTATTTAATGCAATTTAAGTGCTACTTGTTTCGAAATGGAAATTACATTTTGCTTCTAAGTATTCAAGAGTATCAAGTCCAATCTAATACCACAGATGATAATTCTGTCATAGGATTTATGGTGTTATTGCCTTTTATATTTTAGCTGAATCATAATCTTACCTAAAACGTAATGTTTACAGATACTTATTATGATATTAGGTACATTTACCGACAATCATAATGTGTCAACTTTCTTTAGTCCCTTAGTTGTTTATCCCTAATAAAAAAAATTAAAAAATTTGACTTCGCATTTGGAGACAGATAAAATTCGATAATTTAAATTATATCAGCCATCCTTTGCGGTTTTTTTTATGCACAACGAGTTGGTACTTAACCTCTATCACACCTGATGTTAAGTGAAGATGAGGTCGAAGGTAGAAGCGTACTAACCAGGAAACCCCAACACATTTGGGGGACTGGTTATCTTATCTCTGACAACCGGAACACAACAATGCCATTAACATTGCTGCTTGGCGGCAGATTTAGATAAGATGGTGGTAGCTAGCCAGGCGGACATTTAAAATGCCCTACCACCAACCAAACTGAGTAAACACCGCTGGGGACCGAACCCGCGACCTCCGAATCGTAAACCCAATGTTGTTTACATTGACCACGGAGGCGGTTTATTTTCGCAATAATCTGTTGTGGCGGTCAGGATTTCCTCCCCAAAAGAGATCTCCTCAGCGGTTAATAATAATAAGATGGATACGAAATTTTACATATACGGTTAGACCAGAATGCGGAGGCGGTATATTCTATATTAATGTTTAAAATACCTACTACATGTCAAACACATCCCACCAAAAACATTCTGTAAAAAACTAGCCAAGTCTCGATGGAGCTGCTTGATTATCTCTAAAAAGTAATGAAATCTATACAAAGTCGTGCCAAGTGTAAGGTTCCTTACTGCGATTTCTTTATTATTATAGTTAATGTTGTGTGACTTGGCCGTTGAAGGGTACACAGGGGTACAAAACCAGGTGCTCCATGACACCATTGCACCAATCTGTCGCCAAAGATATCCAGCTTTCGATCCCAAGACACTTTCGTAGGGCTAACATTCGGACATAACACACACGCACACACGCACACACGCACACACACGCACACACACGCACACACACGCACACACACACACACACACACACACACACACACACACACACACACACACACACACACACACACACACACCTTACATTTTAATTGTAAAAATTGTGTTTTACTGTCCTATGTTGCTGTAACTTAAGTCTATGGAAGAGCGGGGACTCCTGGTACAGGTATTTATTTACTTAATAGGGGTCCTCAACAACTAATTACTGTCGTGAATTAATGTTACGCAATAAATCATTTTCATTTTTTTTTTCTGAAGTCCACCAATTTCCAGCTGATGACTGCATTCCTGAATACGAACAACTTTCCACTAGGAGCCATAGCTGAATTCAGCCGAAAATTGTTGGACATCCATACTGTCTTATTGTTGTAAAATAAAGAATATTTTGTTTGTTTGTTTGTGAGGAAAGTTGTTCGTAACCAGAAGTGGAGTTAGTTACCATTAAACAGGAATAACATGAATTATATTTCAGCAATTTCTCATTGAGCTATCATTTAAATCTATACAAAAGAGTAGAAATCTAGATAGATGGAGATATCTAGATAGTCTTTCCTGAATCTTACAACCTTGGGATTTTTAAGAGCAGAGTGAATAGGCATTTACTGTGATCGCGTGCTTCATCTTCGACCACATCGTCACTTTCCATCAGGTGACATTGTGGTCAAACGCGAATCCAGTCAATCATAAAAAAAAAAGATAGAGAAGTTCTAGAAGGTACGTAAAAATCGTTCGCTTACTGGACACATGTACATGTACACACAAAATACATGATTGCTGTTTTACCACGGGGATTAAAAATAATTGCACGGTCTTACTAGTGTCTATTCCTGTCCCAATTCATTTGAATAATCCGATTCACAAGAACTATAAAACTATAAATTACCCAACTGTTTATACACCTGCAATTATATTGCTTCCACTCCGAGCTCGAAATTCCATTTGAATCGAGTGAAGAAAGGAAATCGATTGATCCTGAATCCCCACATTCGCGCCGTCAACTTCGCTAACAAGATTGCACTTAATGAACGGTTTTAAACGGTAACTAGCGGTTTTAGGGGAGAGAGGGCGTAGTGGAATTTATGTGTATAAGAGAAGAGGTAGTTGTCAAATTTTATGATGACGAAACGCAGTTTTCTGCCGTCAGAGGTCTTTATAATTTACCGTCTTCATTGCATCGCTTTTGATCTCCCACTACGGAAAATCAATCTACATGGTACGATATTGCTTGAGAAAACAAACACCTATTTTTTATTTATTACTAATCGAGAAACACGATTGGTGTAGTGGATAGTGACCCTGTCAGCGAATCCAACGGTTGCGGGTTCGAATCCCGCGACGGGTATATGTTTGTGTGATGAATATGAACATTTATTCCTGAGTCATGGATGTTTATATAAATTTTTATGTATGTTTATACGTTATCTAGTATCCATAATACAAGTTTTACACTTTTACAATACTTTGCTTAGATTGGGACTAGATGATTGGTGTAAGTGTCCGAAATATTATATTTATTTATTTAATAGGATATTTGACACATAAAAGGATCTTATGTTTCTGCGCTCCCATTTCATTTTCTATTAATTTTTTTAGTGGACTGGTTTTAGTTTTTTAAATTTTACTTTATTTTAAAATATATTTAGAACGTTTTAGTGACACAATAGTTTGCTAACAGTTCATACAAAGGGTGTTAATTAAAGCGGCTATATTTTGTGACGTCTCTATATCTCGTATTTTTTTGTAGTCTATGACACGGCTTTTTGGCGGGAACTATGCGAGTGAAGTAGCATTTTTCTTTATAATTCTTATAATTTGTGCATTCTAACTTTTGAAGCTTAATAATGGCAGAATATTGTGCAGCAAACGTTAGTGATGGTGTACAAGTGAAGGGAAGTGTAAATTAAAGTGCGTAACGGAGCTTTCGAGTTCCCACAAGAAGCCGCCAAAATCTTTTGTAAAGCATTCTGCCACTTTACTGAAGAATGACTTGACCGTGACTAGACTCTGTATACGTCAAGTACCTATACGACGAATTACTTGTTTTGACTGAGACTGACTTACAAACTAAAGAAATAAGAGAAATAAGACATGGCTGTTATGGGCTAGATCCCTTTGCCTTCTCCTAGAGGAGATAATAAAACGAAAAGTCTATGACACTCATGACATTATAACGAATTCAACAACAATTTTTTCCTCACGGTAAAAAAACTCATCCAATGTTAAAATCATAACCCTTCCTCCGTAGTCGGGTTAAAAATCGCACTCAAATTGGACAATGCACGAGATACTTCAGGACAAACTGGACACACACACAGCCAAGCACCCACAACGCCGTCAAACATGTAACACCTGTTTTTCTTTGTCGGGGATTAAAATAGTCTAACCACCTCATAATAGCCACAGATAGTTGAGCCCCAATGAACTGGTTCGTATTTTGAATCAACCGAAATTTAATAACAACCCCTTTGTCTATTGTCTTGCTAATGAATTGCTTTATACGAATAATTTTCATTGGCTTAATCCGATTTATGCGAATTTTGGCGTTCCATGCATTAATACTTAGATCAGTTTGGTGGTATAGGCGTGAAGGCGTATCACAGCTTACTCGATAACAGAAGGTTAACTTAGAGTTTTAACTCTCGTACCAAAGATAATAATTGCTTAAACAATAGAGACGTCTCGGAGCAATTAAAGAATACCTCAATAACGAAATTAATTGATTTTAAAATGTTATATATAAAAAGGTGTTTCTGAATTTGGTGTATTTGTGTGAGTTTGTGTACTTATTTGGGTGAATCCTGGAAAACAGTTGAATAGAGCACTGCATTCCTTAATGAGGAGCCAGAATGTGTCCAAAATAGTTCGTCTGGCTATTCATGGCGGGGTGCTGGTTCCAACACTGATTTATGGGAGTAAAGTAGGTATGGCAGAAGAAAGATGAAAGTAGAATTCTTACCGTAGAAATGAGATCATTGAAAAGAGTGGTGCGACTTTGAAAGATAGGATAAGAAACATTGTAATTAAGTGTCTTTAAGAAACGCCAAAGAGTACACTAAACCGACGAGCTTGTATGAACAACTTTATGAGAGTTCTCGTAAATGAAGCAAAAGTGGTGTGACAAGAGCTTAGCAAGTGGAAATCTGAGACCTTTGCCTACCCCTACGAGAAACAGACAAAAAACTAGTCCTAGGTCTTCCACGACCGGAAGGGTCCCGAGTAGGCTGGCGGTATTGCCTTGTTTAATAGTGAGGCTCACTCCTTAATCTAAGTAGAGAACAGTTTTCTGGTCGAGCAAGGCTTCAAGCAAGCTCGCCGATGACTGGCGTAAGAGGCTGTGAGCGCCCGGTCTCAAAAATGTAACTTCCACCTAAGCAGACATATTTGCCCCGTTGAGGTTCTCCGCTGATACGACTGCAGAACCGAATACATTGAATTGAATTTTGCATAGAAAATTTTGGAGAGGAAGCAATGTCTGCGATGGTTACTTCTTGGAATCTGACCAACTAGTTTCATGTGTATCAGTGCCAATTGAATTGTTAAGTAGATCGATTGTAAAATTGACTGTCTGATGGCGTCTCATCATTATCATATCCGCCGAAAGACGTCCACTGCTGGACAAAGGCCTCCCCCAAAGATATCCACATCGATCCGTCCTGCGCTGCCCGCATCCAGCGGATTCCCGCGATCTTTACCAAATCAGGCCTCGAGTCAGGGACACGCACTGGGCCCGAGCGGTAGTTTATGGCTAGTGTTGCCAGATCGGAAAATCAAAATATCTGGTCAAGTTTTCAAAATGTTGGGATTTAAATGCAATGAGTTAGTTAAATATATATAATTTAGACTCATAGCACGCGCCATACACCTCCCTCGTACCATGATAAACACCTTTTTAAGGGATAAACTTTGTCAGGAGATATTGTATTTACTTGAGAGTCTGGACAACAAATGAAATGTCGGTAGAATCCATATGAATCACAACCATCTGGTAAACCATATGGCTCTCCCGACGGCTAAGCTATTGATAATAATGTGTGGCACTGGAATGCCTTTACAATTGAATTAGTTCATGTTCTATTACTGCAACTTAAATGAGCTATCCCACCATGATTCTATTTCGTTTCGCCTAACTGAATATTTGATACAATTAAAATTGGGTTATCCTCCATAATGCTCTGAGAGGTTATAGCAGCCCCTTTATTTGGCAATAAGTATTCTATTAAATATGTAAGAAGTTCAGGCGTGTACGGTAAACTTAGATTACCTAATTATTGCTGGAGTTAATTTGAAAACTTGCACAAACTGGATGACCCTCCCATGAAGCGGTTTGAATCGATTCCAGGTTAAAAGGCACCCTAATCTCCAGTCTGGGAAGGCAAGTTGGTAATAGTAATTCTTTTGGGAGTATCGCATCAAGTGAAATACGAAAAAATCGGCCAATTTTATTCACGTATAGCTCCGGTTAATGTCTTATAAGCAAATTACAACCTTGGGGAAATGAATGAATACGATGGAATTTCAATGACTCAAAAAAATATTTTTTTGTTGAGTTGATCTGGATCGTTTGCTGTGAGTCAAAAGACTTTTACAGCGTCACCGGGCGCGCTCTGACTGTATGCAACAGCACGTATGCGTAGTTGCAACCGATTCCTAAGGGTGCCCTCGGGGGCTCGAACCTCGGCTTAGGACGTTGCGTGGAAAGTTTAAAAACAGACTACCATCGCTTCGTAATGTGCATAGTCAGAGAGAAGAAACGACGCAAGAAACTCTCTGACACACAATTTTGAATTTGGAAAATATTTGCCCATGAAAAATATTTTGGACCTTTTTCTTTTGATACTGTCGAGACTCCGGACCAAGCATTGGGTGGCCCAGCTAATTTTTTTTTATCCACAACGGGTTAGCACTTGACCTCAATCACACCTGATGTTAAGTGAAGATGAGGCCGAAGGTGGTAGCGTACTGACCCGGAAACCCCATCATAATTGGGGGACTGGCTATATCTTATCTCTGACAACCGGAACACAACAATGCATTGCTGCTTGGCGGCAGATTAGTAGCTAGCTAGGCGGACATTTAAAATGCCCTACCACCAACCAAACCGTGTACTTAAACATGTACCCCGCTGAGGATCGAACCCGCGACCTCCGAAACGCAAACCCAATGTTGTTTACATTGAGCCACGGAGGCGGTTTCTGGTCGCCGTGTACGTGTCGGTCCACACGCATTGTATGGTTCCGTATTTGTCCTCACAATATGCGGACTTAGAAGGAGACTTTTATTTTTACATAAACAATTTTCGTTAGTACGTCAGCGTCGGTGGCTCAGCGGTTAAGACGCGATCTCTCAATCTGGGAGATCCGGGTTCGATTCCCCGGCAGGCCATGTACCAATGAGTTTTTTTCAATGTCAAATGTCAAAAATTCTTATTTGGGCGCGTCGTGATTTCATTTTCACATCGTTAGATTTTTTACCAAAGGTGTGCCTGCCTTTGGAAGTTGATGGAGGAGGTGTCGTAGAAGATTCGGTCTCAATTTTCATACTTCACTTCATATATTTTTGTAAAGGTTCAACAAAATTGTCACCTCCAAAGAGGGTGGTCCAAACTATTTTTTATATAAAAATAGGGCATATTAGGTAAGTGAAATGGAAGTTAATCCCATAGGTAGTTTAATTTTTTTTTTCAAAACCATCATCGACGCCCTCGCCGCCGCCGGAGATTGATATGCGACTGGCGGGATTCGTGGTGTTCCTATCACGCGAAATATATCTGGAACTCATCTTTTCTCCAAGTGTTTTTTTTTATTTACTTACTTTAATTATGTAATTAATTTGAACGTCAAATGACACAAAGCTTTATTCGATGATGGAACCATCATCTTTTTATCATCAATTTATCTTGTCTCTGACAACCGGAACACAACAATGCTATTAACATTATGGCAAACTACTTAATTAAGTATGACATTTTTATAGCAAGATTGAAATTAAATGTATTTTTTATTTTTTTTTTGTTTTTAACATACATGCAGCCATTATCATAAAAATAATACATCATTAAAAATTTGAAATTGATACATAATATAATGGAGGCTATTTAATTGTTTAATATTTATTCATTCTATGTTACTGTTATTGTTTACTGTTTATTAAATTTCACGACTATTTTAACATGACTACCATATTTGTATGCCAATTTGGCTGATCACAGAGATCATATTTATAAGTTAATGTATCATAACAACCTGTACACCTGTTTATCACAAATAAATAAATGATTGATTGATTGTTTGGCGGTAGATTTAGATAACTACCACCATGGTAGCTAGCCAGGCGGACATTTAAAATGCCCTACCACCAACCAAACCGAGTACCAAACATGTACCTCCGATTCGTAAACTCTATGTTGTTTACATTGAGTCTGAGAGAGAATATCATTAGAGGTCACCCATCCAAGGACTGACCGCGCCAAACATTGCTTAACTTCGGTAAGCGAAAATGAATTGCGAATGCTTTTCATGGCCCAAAGTCCAAGTATATAAGCAAGAAACCTTCGTGTTTACCAAACAACTTTCCCGATAATATCCAAAACGATTTCACCCCAACCTTTAGCTTTTCTCGATACCTTGGTTGACTTGAAAATCGATCATAGGCTCTATACAAGGTCAGTGAAATTGCCCCCAGCACGCCATGGCCGCCCTTGGCCGGCAGGCAATTTGATAGGACCGAGCTATAATGGGACTAGCTATTTTATCGAGCAGCAGATCGCCATGTTATAAGGAAGTTATTGTATTTGGTTATTTATAAAGAAACACATTACAACATCAGTCCACGGCTGGATTAAAAACCTCAAGGATGCTCCCGTGACAGCGCTGCTCATCACAGATCTGAACATACTCGTACTAGTCAAATAAACTGGGCGCTCGTACGCCGTGCCTCAGTTGGTGAAGTTCGGACACATATCGTACATTGTGAGTCGAGCTATACTGTATACCATTTAATGTTCGTTGGCCGACTGCTCTCTTGCTATCTAATGGGTTGGCTAAGTTAAAAAACCCATTTAGACAAAATAAAACATCTTTAACATCCCACGTTTCATAAAAATTCTAGAAGACAAAATCATGAAACCCCATTGACAAACTGTTCGTACATTGTAAGACTCCAGGAATTCATGAAAGAGTAATCTGGTTAGTTAATCCTAGTGATTAACTACACAATTAATCACAATAATTGTAAGGGCAAAGGGTTTCCGCCTTTGTCCTACGGATCGCTAACTCGTGACCGCGACGCGAATACCGTGTCACGAGCCGCCTTCTTGGTTGGGCAAATGTAGGAAATTAATAATTTGTTAAGATGTAAAATATGATGTTTAATAAAGTTGTAAATTCAAACTAATAATGTTGTATAAAATAATGTTAAATGTTAACTAATTAAGTAATGTTGTTCTTGCTCGAGTTGGTGGAGACAACTGGGTTTTAGGCTGTTTCTAGCCGAGCCGAGGCGCCGCGGCGTCAGCGCGTTTACTTAATTTGGGTTACACGCGCGTTGCCGGCCCGGCCAAAGTGCAGCATAATGTACGTTGACCGTACAATAATATTCATCATCATGTTGGAAACGTGATGGTTATGGCTGGCCATTAATTTTATATTTATACTTTTCTAACCTTCAAACTATGCGTTTCATTGCTAATATTTTTGGTGTCAGAAGTGGGATTGTCTCCATGAGAGACGGAAGGAATAACGTCCCTATTCTCCAGACCAGACGCAACTGCGTCTTTTTGCGTCTGCCCCCTTGTTTTAACCATATTGAGCTATATAAATATTAAACACTTTTACTTCTGACACCAAAAATATTAGCAATGAAACGCATAGTTTGAAGGTTAGCAATATAATAAAAGAACATCTAAAAAGTAGGAAGACAGACAGACAGATAGAAAAGTATAAATATAAAATTAATAAACCCCAGGAACATTTACAACATAGATGGGACGGCAATAGCGGCTGTCAACTCACAGAAGGATCTCGGAGTGCTTATCACACACAACTTAAAGTGGGGTGAGCATATCAGTGGAATTGTTAAAAGAGCAAACTCTTTTTTGTATGCCATAAGAAGATCCTTCCATTTCATTAGCCCTGATGTCTTCATCAAAATTTATAAAACTTATGTCAAGCCGCTCCTCGAGTATGCTTTCCAAATTTGGAGTCCGTATTTTGTGAAAGACATCAATCTACTAGAAAGTGTACAAAGGAAGGCCACTAAGATACCCTTTAATCTGCGGCGGAAACCCTATGAGGAAAGACTGAAGATTCTGAATCTTACAACCCTTGAAGAGCGCCGCTTGCGAGGTGACGTCATCGAGACATTCAAAATTCTCACCTATAAATACAACCTGCCTCACTTGCACGACATATTCAGGATGAAAGACATACGACCGTTACGAGGACACGCTCTGCGAATAAGCCGCACTCACGCTGACATCAATGTCGCCCATCACTTTCTGAGCAACCGTGTTGTTCAGGCCTGGAATAAGCTGCCGGAAGAGGTTGTCTCCGCCCAATCAGTGAATTCGTTCAAGAATAGATTGGATAAATTTTTAAAAAACTAGTAATGACTTAAATATTGACTGAATAACAACATAATGATCAATGTGAACTCTTCCAACACTGTGACATAGACATACCAGCAGTAATGCTGCTCGTCTATAATAATATAATAATAATAATGGCCAGCCATAATCATCACGTTTCCAACAATCATAATATTCCACATAATTACATCATGAAATTAAATAAATAAAGAAAACTTGGAGGAATCATGAGTTCCAAATAAATTTCGTATGAACCCTACCAATCACGCCAATCGCATATCAATCCACGGCCGGCGGCGCGTGCGTTTAAAAAAAATAATTAAACTTACCTATGCCAATAACTTCTATTTCACTTACCTAATATGCCCTATTTTTTTCCTTACAGTAAAAAATTAATCCGGTATAAACTCTATGTATAATATTTATCTAATCACTACCATCAATATCTATGGAATACAATCGTAGAGAGGCACAATAAGAAAATTATGCTGTTTTTATTGTACCTTTATAAGGTGCATAATTTTGCTATTCAGGATATACACGAACTTGGCTCTTCTGGAACAGTTATCGACTCTAGTCACATTCTAGTCCTGCAATGCTAATAACTTTTATTCTAAGGCTATTGAAAATATAAAAAACCCATGCATACACATATCATAGAGATTGGCAAAAATATTTGGCGTATTTGGAACTAACATTTCTGTGCCATAAAATTTCTAAGCTATTAAGTAATTAAAGCAGGAAATTTATCCCAAGTAGGGTGGTCAGAAATATTCCAAAGTAAACGTTTGGGTGTTGCTAACATGCTTGTAACAAAATCCACGCTTCGAAATATACAGAAATGACAGAGGGATGAGCCCATGGTTTTTGTGGTGGAAATAATTAATCGGCTTTACGACAGCCTCGGGAAGACGGGTTGGTTCTATTTTTTTTATCCGACAGCCCAAAAAAGGAGGGTAATGTTTTTCGAGTGTATGTAGGTAAGTACGTATGTAGATTTCTATGATACCTCCTATAACCTAAACGGATTGACTTATAAAGTGCAATACTTTACCCATCTTCCGGAGGCTGTCGTAAAGCCGATTAATTTTATTATCTGTCCTTCTGTCATTTCTGTATATTTAGAAGCGTGAATTTTTTTACAATCATTTTAGCAACACCCAAACGTTTACTTTGGGATATCTCTGACCACCCCACTTGGGATAAATGTCCTGCTTTTATGCATGTATATAATTCTTATCATAAAAAAATTGCAGATTTTAAATTAGCTTATATGCATGTATATTTGCCAATCTATTGTGATTATGTATGTATCGTTCGATTCGTATTAGCCCCTAGAGTATCATAGGATACATTTTATGGTAAAAAATCCAAAATGGCCACCGCAAAATACAATGCTATCGGGTTATTTGGTTTTTAATACTTAAATAGTTATTACGTGTCTAAACCACACCCCATTTTTTCCTTCGCTCCCGCGTTAACCTTCGATGTCAGGTTGTGTTTTTATAATATTGTTAATAATATTCTGAAAACCAAAACTTTAAGTAAATTAAAAATATAACATTTGAATATCGTACATTCGAACTTCTGTAAAATGCATTTCCGGTGAAATGAAACATAGAGAGAACAAAAATATGGGAAACGTTTTCGAACATATAAAATTCGAAAAAAAATATAATCGCATTCGTGATAGGTAACCATTCCGCGGATAACAAGCTGTAGGTTACAAATGTTATTATGTGATAACACGAAATTTGTTATAATATAGTCTGTTCGTAGGTAACTAACTCGTTCAAGGAACACCGGAAGTATAAATTTCGTCGGGAGAAAAACCTCGGGAGCGAGATAAAATTTATCTGGCTACCACTTTTCACCAAAGATTAGTTAGTCTTTTTTTTTTATGCACAACGGGTTTGTACTTGACCTCAATCACACCTGATGTTTAGTGAAGATGAGGCTAATGGTAGAAGCGTACTGACCCGGAAACCCCATCTTATTTGGGGAACTATCTTATATCTGACAACCGGAACACAACATTGCTATTAACATTGCTGTTTGGCGGCAGATTTAGATAACTACCACCATGGTAGCTAGCCAGGCGTGGTATTTAAAATGCCCTACCACCAACCAAATCGAGTACTAAACATGTACCCCGTCGAACCCGCGAGTTCCGAATCGTAAACTCAATGTTGTTTACATTGAGCAATAGAGGCGGTTTTGTTGACAACTAATAAGAAACAACTCAACTATAGCCGAAACAGCAGTCCATAAACAAGCCTATAGGGAGACTCGCCGGCATAATAGGGTTGGATGACGTAACACAAATGTGGTAATAAACACGAACGAATGTTATAAATAAACGTATATTTTCGGACGACTGTACCTTCAATTAATTATGGCTTTATTAAAGTTTTTTTTTCAAACCCTCTTTAGCTATTTTTGCTACATTCTGAATAAACTAGTTTCTTTTTTAGAATACATATATTGAGTAGGTTGCAGTAATGCAACGATGGTAGTAGTCATATGATGGTTAGGAAATATGAAGTGTGAAATTGGAACTTCCAAATCACGGTAGGAAGTAATTTTATGGGCGATTTTCTTTTCATTTTGAATTTGAACAACAATTTCAATTTTCAAAAAGAGAACCAACCAGTCGCATGGCATCTCGTTACATCACAACTATTTAAAAACCATAAACAACCCAATATTTTGTATTTTGCCGGCGCCATGTCGGATTTTTTTTATCACAAAATGTACTTATCACGACATTGTAGAGATCAAAACGAATCCATCGACTCCTTGCACTTTTTAAAGTGCATGCCATTTGGCGGTAGCCCAAACACATAGAAATCTACATACATAAATACAGTACACTGGAAAAATATTGCTCTCTTTCCTGGGGCATTACCCGCCTCCACACTCCTCCCACTGTAACTCCTGTAAGCCAGGATCAACAGTGGTACTCTGTACGGCGCCTACTGAAGGTAGACGGTGCCCTACGTGTCTCTATTGCTACCTTGGACCCCAGACTAATTAAAGAAGAGTTAAAGGTGTGAAAGAAGTTTTACAATATTTTTTGATGATATCAATAGAACATAATTAGACGGTCTTATCACTAAAAGCGATCTCTTCCAGACAACCCACAGCTATGGGACATTTGTAGGTAGAAAAACAGATAGGGTGCACGATACTACCAACTAAAGAAATAATTAGGTAAAAACTAGTCCAACAAATTACGTAACTAATGTTCGACAAAATGTCGCTTTAGTCCCTTCACCTTACCACCGTCGACTATTTACGCGGACCTGTTAGAAGGTCCGCTAGTGCCTGAAGTTTTAATGATCCGTCTACCGCATTTTCATTAATTAATGAAACAGAAATAATTAATATCCAGGATAATCACCTCATTATTACAGGTATAATTACTGAGTAATTGTGCGTTTCGTCATAATCATTACAGAGTTGATGTTCATTAAAAATTCGTGGTTCATTGTTGGTTTTACAGTAAATAAACAATGCATCCAGCGGGGTAACCTATCATACTTTCGAAACTTTCTTGCTCGAATTTCAATTGCCAGAGTGATTATTTTATATAACTTTTTTTCTCATAAACTTCATTATATATGTTTCACATACTAGAAAAACGGTTAACCGATTATCAGAACTTACTTTTTGATGTTTGACAGATGTTTTACTTACCATAATTTAAATTACTAGAATGACTTTATGTCGAAGTTACTTTTTCTAGACAACCCCTATCTGTAGCGAGCGAGCAATATGGGCCGGAGCACCCCGACACTGTTTGTTAGGTTCAGAAGGTTAATGCGGGAGACAAACTTCCTTCGCTCCTGCGTTAACCTTCGATGTCAGGTTGTGTTTTTATAATATTGTTAATAATATTCTGAGAACCAAAACATTAAGTAAATTAAAAATATAACATTTGAATATCGTACATTCGAACTTCTGTAAAATGCATTTCCGGTGAAATGAAACATAGAGGGAACAAAAATATGGGAAACGTTTTCGAACATATAAAATTCGAAAAAAAATATAATCGCATTCGTGATAGGTAACCATCCCGCGGATAACAAGCTGTAGGTTACAAATGTTATTATGTGATAACACGAAATTTGTTATAATATAGTCTGTTCGTAGGTAACTAACTCGTTCAAGGAACACCGGAAGTATAAATTTCGTCGGGAGCAAAACCTCGGGAGCGAGATAAAATTTATCTGGCCACCACTTATCACCAAAGATTAGTTAGTTATTTTTTTTTTATGCACAACGGGTTTGTACTTGACCTCAATCACACCTGATGATAAGTGAAGATGAGGTCGAAGGTGGAAGCGTACTGACTCGGAAACCCCAACACATTTGGGGGACTGGCTATCTTATCTCTGACAACAGGAACACAACAATGCTATTAACATGGCTGCTTGGCGGCAAATTTATATAAGATGGTGGTAGCTAGCCAGGCGGACATTTAAAATGCCCTACCACCAATCAACTGGTTATACTGGTATATATGTAGGTATGTAACAAGCTTTTAGTAGGTCTTTGCTCATATCTTTGCCCATACACACAGCGCCATCTAGCTCCACAGTAAGCATCTAGAGCTTGTGTTATGGATACCAGATGGTTGATAAACAACCCAAATATATGTAAGCGGACGCCCTTCATTATCAGCATCAGCCATGTCCGCAATAAGTGGCAATGTGGGTAGAAGCCAATAAAATAGTCAGATATAATCAGTAATATTTTATAATCACATAAAATATCTCCCTTACAGATATTCACTAAAATCTTCTCACCATTAATTAGGAAATCACTTATTTAGTCGGTTTTAATTATTTCCGAAACAAAAAGGGGCAAGATTACGCGGAACAAAAGCGATTCGTCGGACCCGTGGTGCGCTCGCCGTTAACGTCCGAAAACAAGTGACGTTCAACATGGCTGCGCTGACCATCGACTCGACGCTCCGCCAGACTGACAGTTGTCAAATCTCGTTCCGACGTATCTCAATAGATGGCGCTAGCAATGCGCCGTCATATATTTTTCTTTTTGTAAATAAATACATAATATAAATATAAAACATCCATAACTCGGGAACACATGTCTGTATTCATCACACAAACATATGCCCCTAGCGGGATTCGAACCCGCGACGTTTTGGTATAGTGGTCAGAGCTTCTAATCATTATACCAAACAGTCATTGAAAGTTGTAGGCGTTTTAAAGAAAGCCTATAATAGCTAGAATTGAATGTGGTCAGTGAGAGGTTTTATTTAATTTTTACTCTAAAATGGAAATGCGTGTCGGGTCAGCTCATTTTCCATAATTTCAGTAATTTTTAAGTTCCTTTTTAAGGTTGCTACTTCACAAAAAATTGTGACTGCGTAATACTGACGCTGTCAAAGTCAAATAACAATTGCTTGTGATTTGACGTATTTGACATTCAATTTACCTAATGCCTGTTCCGGGTGACCGAGTATTTGCCGGTGTGCATGAACGCATCCAGTTGTCTGTCAGCTGTCAAATGCATTTTGTGGTACAGCTTTTAGGTCCTCGACTGCTCAATAGAGGCGGGATTGTCGATGCTAATACGTAATACGCATTCTATTTCTGACAACTATTATGTGCAATTGATTGCTGTCGTATTGTTTCTGCAACTTTCATGATAAGCTTGATAAAAATGTAGATATTGTACCTTCAAATTGACGATCTGTTTGTTGTACATAGTGGTTAGAAACCCTAAATGCTATGCAAAAGGTTGCGGGTTGGATTCCCGGTAGGTTCATGTTTTGTTTGATGAATATTGATACTTGTGGGTGTTTTCATTTATTTGCCTGTTTCCCGTAGTAGTAGGCAGATACCACAGACTTCCACTTGGTACGATCCTGACACACCTCTTCTGCTTCCTTCACTCTCATAAGGTTGTTCATACATGTTCGTCGGTTTAGGGTACTCTTGACTTGGCCTTTCTTTAGGACGTCCCCGATTTGATCATGGTACGTTCGTCGTGGTCTTCCCCTACCAACACTACCATCCACATTCGCTTCGTATATCTCTTTCGTAAGTCTTCTTTCAATTCATCCTCTCCACATGTCCAAACCATCTCAGCATACCTTTTTCAATATATTTACAAAGAAGCTATTTATCTGGTATCCATAATACAAGACTGGTTGCTGAGTGTAGAACTAGATGCCGTGTATTTATGTGAATGGATTGATGATGATATCCCCACTGATGGGGCATAGTCTCCTCCCACTAGGAGAGGCTACGGGCCATAATCCACCACGGTATCCCAAGTGCTGATTGATGGGTTTGTGTCAGACTAGTCACCACCTGACTGTCAGTGTTTTGTGACGAGGTTCTCAACCTCCAACTCCTTCTTTTCGATACTCTATGGCTTTTTATTTTTTTGGAATTGGATTCAAAATTCCTATTTCTAAATTGTTCTCTGAAACAGGGGACAGTCGTTTTCCGGGTCAGCTATGAAGGGAACGTTCCCACCGGTGCTCTTTTCTCCTCTTTTAAAAACCTGTTTTAACCTAATATAATAATAATCTGTGCGAGTGTTTAATAAAAAACTAACTACCACTATTCATTAACAGTGGTCACCCCAAGAACTGACCGCGCCAGACATTGCTTAACTTCGCTAACCGAAAACGAATAGTGAATGCGACTACACATCGAGTGCTTATTTAGTACATGAATATCAATAAGCAATATATCAACAAAGACGTAAGATTTTACGCTGCAGAGATTTTCTATATGCGATATAATACCGCGCGGAACTCAAGATATCTACTAGGTCTACATAAATATTGAGAATGTTTATGCGTGTATATATATCGAGATCTGACTTCACCTCCAGTCGACCTTACGATGCCTTGATATAGAGTAAAATGCTATGTCAGAGCCGTGATAGGAGGAAGGAAACACAGGTTAAAATGATCTTGGTTTGGAGGATCCTTGTAAATGGGTGTAAATTTTGTACCGATATTTTTAAATTCCCGCGCAATCACCTTATTGCCTGGTGATCGATCACTTATACCAAAAAAATGTAACGACAACTTTTTTATATACAGGGTGTAATCGTTAAGTGTGCACAGGCGATTATTCCGTAACTATTATAGATATCAAAAAACTTGAAACTGATATCGAAAGTACTTTACCTATTGAGTAAAATTACGTTAATAACTTTTTAAAAATAAAACGAGAAATATCCAAAAAAAATATATTAAACACTCCCATACATTTTATTTCTTAGTAAGTACAAAATTTTGTACCTATTCAAAGCAGATATTTTGATGATTTGTTTTACCCTTATCATTTTATAATTATGTATTATGATAGTGATGAATTTCAAGTAGATACACGTGTAGGTTAATTATCTTACCACTTCAAATTAATAATAAACCTTGTTTCAATATCGCATTGATTTGAACTGGCTGAAAAGCAACATACTAAATAAAAACACAAAAAAAAGATACTATTTGGTGTTCATTCTAAATTCAAATTCTTTATCGCGTATATATGTCGCAGATAGCGATAAATGAGCGATAGAATTCATTATTCAAACGGTCAACGACTATCATAATACGCGGTTAATGGGAGGTAAACCTGGTGGCGCTGGTATCGCCGGAAACGGTGTGGTGACGACGTTAACAGTTATATTAGGTCTTCACATCGAAAATGGGACACACTTTGCTACCAGCCGTCGAAGGAGTCGGACCACCACTGGACATCAACGACCATGAGGGACTCTGATTACCTACTACCATCGACGCTTGATGAATCCGGTGAGTCGTTACTGAATAAGACTTTGATTATAGAATTTGAGCAAGGAGGAACTATAGACAAGGTACGGCTGAGTTCCACAGAGTGCACGCGGGGGCCAAGTTGTATGGCACAAGGGGAGTGCACATGTTTTCTCTTCAACAGAAAGCATCTCAGGTTTCATGATCATAATCGAATGTGAATACGTTGTCGATTTGCCTATGGTAGCTTGCAATAATATCGCCTTTGCCCGAGCCACCCTTTACCACGCGACTGGCACCGTCCCGGTCGCTAGCAACGCCCACCACCCGAACCCACCATCTACGACATATATTTATTAATTTATATATATTTATATTATTAAGTAAGTCCATTAATACGATATTATTATTATATTTATGCATACTTATCTATAATTATTTCTTTAGTTGGTAGTATCGTGTACCCTACCTGTTTTTCTACCTACAAATGTCCCATAGCTGTCGGTTGTATGGAAGAGATCGCTTTTAGTGATAAGACCGCCTAATTATGTTCTATTGTTATCATCAAAAATTATTGTACATTATTTTGCGTAATAAAGAGCATTTGTATTGTATTGTTTATATTAATTGGCAATATTTTTTATTAATACACGAAGTAACGAAAAAGTTTAAATACAAGAAAACACGTAAACAGACTCAAACGCGATCTCTACTTATTATCGCTATGAAACGAAGAAAATATGTTCAAAGTCTGAACGGTGAGGAGGGGTGCCAAAAGACTGACCCCGTTGAATAGCAAGGCTATTTCACTGCCCGAGGTAGCTGCCAGCTCTTCTGTAGCCCGAGATCTTATATATCATGTAGGTATAAGTTATGTTATTTAACATAAAGTTGTAATTCATAATCATGATTTTCATGATTTCACATTCAAAATACTTTAAAAACAAGCTTTCTAGCTTTCTAGCTTATCACATATTGGGTTTTTGAAAATGAAATTGCAGTTTTTTTTCTTCGTTAATCATATGTACCAATTCCTGCGATTTTCAAAGCTATATCCAAATTTGTTTTTTATTTGGAAAATGGAATATTATTTCAAGGTTTCACATGAAATCATTTTTAATTTCTGGGCAAAAAAATCACATAATAAAAAAAATTTGAACAGAGCTCTTTTCATATGCTTCCCATGATCATTTCTTAGATTCGCTGAAACTGTTATAAAGCCGTTGCTTTTAAAAATTAACGCTGCCTATACTTAACTTAATGTTATCCGTTAATACACACAAAGTTTAGCTAAATTTGGATTTGCCGTCCCGAAAAAAAAATCAAAAATGTTTGTATGGAGAAAACAGTCTTAATGAAATTCTTCATACAAAACGCTAATTTCATAGGTGAGGACCTATACATACGCATTGAATACATTACCTTTGCCTTCGTCGTAGTCGGGTTAGAATGCTCGCTCCATTTATCGTTCCTATCGTCGCCAAAGAAGGGGGAGGTACTCGTACCGGCAAGATTTATTATGTTCGAGCCCGAACGCGAGAGATGGGATATGTCTGTTTCAATACTTAGGCCCTTTGTTTTGGGACTGGCATGGAATTTAATTTTACGGTGCGTTGCTTTCACGACAGCTTCCAGCATGTGTTTGTATTTTTCCAAATACTTAGCTTTAGCTAATGTTATTTCTAAGTAAATCAAACAACGAAGTATTTAGTATCTCTCAAAAAATACGACGCCTTAGTATAATATTTAATGCCACAATATTTGATAAATATAATTTTTGTTTTGCAGAAACGAGCCGAGTGAATTATTCAGTAACTCAGCAGTGTCAGTAATGCTTTTTCAATAAGTTTCGCGTTGATATACAAAATATTTTGTATAGCATTGTATATGTATTGTATTTGGTATGGCAGTCAGAATTTTTATCCACTTTTTTTTCTTTATATGAGAGGGCGGCAGACGAGGATGCGGGTCACCTGATGGAAAGCAATCACCGCCGCCCATGGAAACCCGCAACACCAAAAGGGTCACAGTTGCGTTGCCGGCCTTTGAGGAAGGTGTAGGCTCGTTTCTTGAAGGTTCCAATGTCGTACTCGTTCCGGAATACCGCTGAAGGAAGTCCGATCCACAGGGTGGTCGTACGTGGTAAGAAGTTTCTTGAGAAACGTACAGTAGTAGACTTCCACTCATCCAGGTGATGTGGATGGAAATTTAATTTTCGGCGAGAAGTGTATCGGTTATCTTAAGTGTGAACGGAACAGACATATCAGCCCCCGTAGCATGACATCGTTTGTCGCGCGCGACGGATGAGTGAGAGTGGGATAGTTTTATATTTCGTCCAAGCGAATGAGGAGGACAAATATTATCTCGCGGGACATAAACATTTATCGCGCCTTTAACGCTACAAGTGCTGCTATTTGCGTTGCAAATATATTAGTATACCTAATCTATGCACACCTATGTATTTTTTTATTTTATTTTAAGAACACAAACAGTAAAAGCATAATACAAGAAACATATTAATAAAATAATAAATCTTTAACAAACAGTGGTGTCGATTCGGATGTACAACGAACTAACTAAATTTAAATTATATGTATCCTTTTCTAACCACTAATACATGAAAAGGACGACATATAATTAAGTCCTGTCAAATTAAGTAAAAGGATCAAAACAAGCACTTCTTTATCTGGGGGCACGGCCGTGCCCCCACCAAGTCGAGCAAAAAAGCGTCACGGCCGTACCATCCTTTTCTCGAAGCAATTCAGACCATTTTCGACCCCCTGTAACTTCGTTGTGGATAAAAATAGAAGACTGAAATTTTCAGTAACTATGCAGGCATTGTAAAGACACGTATATTTAAAATTTCATTAAATTTGAACCAGTATTTTTAAGAATTATAAGGGGTCAAATTTCTTAATTTTGTCAGTCACTGACTCACCGATCATCAAAATTCTAAGGCACTTCTAGCAGACCTAGAAGCTTCAAATTTGGAATATAAGTAGTGTTTGGTGTATGAATCAAGGAAAAACTAAAAAATCTAGAAAAGACAGCAAAGAAAATTAAGCCCATACAGCCAAGTCTTCAGTTAATTAAATTTTTCAATATTTTATTTTACGGCAATTATTATTATTGCGTGCGAAGCCGCGGGTTTAAGCTAGTCCCATATAAATATAGGCGCATGGTAGTGCCCCTGCCAAATCGAGCAAAAAATGGGTATTCCGGTGATGAAAACACGTGTATTAAATTATTTATTAATGCAAAAAACGTACCTACGTGCGTATTCGTACTTATTACGAGTGCGTAAGGTTGTATAATTATATACCACACGCTGCGATGCTAGCGAGTGAGCGCGGGCCGTTACTACGCGCTGCGCGGTGCTAGCGCGAGGGCGCGGGGCGGGGACAGTGGCGGGGCGCGCGGAAAGGTGAATGTCGCCGAGCGAGCAGCAGCCGCGCTCATACGCGCGAGCGACCCAATGCTGTTCGGATGTGCCCAGAATTCTTACCTATAAAGTGTTAAAGCGCAGGAATCCTCAATTTGTGAATACAACAGACTAAGAAGCATTTACCGTCCAGATTTGTCAAAAATTGTAACATCAAAGCCTCCCAGAAAAACCCATAGAGACAGGGAGAGGGCTCTTAGAAAAACTGTAGCTGAAGCTCAAGAAGTAGTACCGGAAAAGAGAAAACGGAAGGCTACCTACAAAAATAAGAAAAGTTCATAAGTCAGAGAGAGGGCTTTAAGAAAATTCGTTGCTGGTAGATATACATATATACAATAAGTAGAAGGTACCGAAAAGGAAAAAAGTAGAACTGTCTACAAAATACAAAAAGAAATGAGATCCCATCAAAAACAATACTTGTCAAAAAAACCAAGTCTCGCAACTCAGTTGTTCTGCGGTAAAAAGTTGTGAGATCCATGTAATACCAAGTCGGTTGTTAATTTATTCAGTCTCTACTTGAGCGACTTTCTGTCTTAATACGTCCAGTCTCTAAGACCACGAACGTGGTCCATAACAATTGAAAATCAATTGTGTCTGGAATCTCCGTACTCGAAGCATTAAGTTGTTACGTAATAATTAACAGCATCTTATGGTGACGCATATCAATATTAAAATTCTTTAATGTTTTATATAAATATATTGAGACTTGGCCATCGCCTGAAAATACGTGTAAATTCAATCGCCTGAAAACACATGTAAATTCAATTATTTAGTGCGATGGCCAAGTCTCGATATATTTATATAAAACATTAAAGAATTTTAATATTGATATGCGTCACTATAAGATGCTGTTAATTATTACGTAACAACTTAATGCTTCGAGTACGGAGATTCCAGACACAATTGATTTTCAATTGTTATGGACCACGATCGTGGTCTTAGAGACTGGACGTATTAAGACAGAAAGTCGCTTAAGTAGAGACTGAATAAATTAACAACCGACTTGGTATTACATGGATCTCACAACTTTTTACCGCAGAACAACTGAGTTGCGAGACTTGGTTTTTTTGACAAGTATTGTTTTTGATGGGATCAATATTAGGTGTACACCTAGCGACGTCACGTTTAAAATACTATGGAGCGACTTGTTCTGACAGCTCTTAACTTAATTTGACAGGACTTAATTTATAGTCGTCCCTTTCATGTTAATAGTGTTAGAAAAGGATGTATCTGCTTTAAATTTAGTTAGTTTGTTGTACATCCGAATCGACACCATTGTCCACAGATCAAATTTTCCAGAAAACATATTCATTTAACACCGCCAGAACTATAACAGACGTATACATCGACATGCCTAAAAATATATTTTTATGTACCTATATGCAATGGATCCCAAAAGCGCACGAACAACCATAAATCCATCCAATTTGGTGCTGTTTTGTTTTTTAATCATTTTTTATGTAAAATATATTTTATTCTTGTGCAGTAAATTATACTACATGAGAATAATACTCGATTCTTGCCATAAACAAAAAAGTGTTTGATAAATCAGAATACACTTGTGTGGATTACCATTCAACCACACTTATGGGGAGACATACTCGCAGACATTAGAATGACGACCGCTTACATTCATTAAAGCACTTCCTTTCAGTACGACACACATTCTAAATGAACAGGTAGTACGATACCCCTCTTAAGATAACATGAAAGGTGAAAGCGCTCTTACACGTAACTTTATACTTGGCATGAATTTGATACTTGATTGAAATTCCTCGGAGACTAATCATAAGTTACATGGCACCGAGTTTATAGCTGGGTATTGCCCATTTTGTGAGAATATCAAACTTCCTCCCCAATTTAGCGGGGTTACATCTCAGGTGGTTTATATGGATTGGCCCACTTTCGACTTCGTTTATAAGTTTTTAGCTTAATCTGTTCCCTGAGTCTGTTTTCATATCGTATAATTTTGAAGTAGTTCAAATTTTCGGCTTCGTCTGCTTGGAAAAATTTTATCGCGGAAATTTGTTTTACCCGCGGGAACTACTCACTTTATCCGGATAAAAAATATCCTATGTCTTAATCCAGGGTGTATTTTGCTTATATACCAATGTAGGATATTAAGCTTAGTTTTAAAGAATAGTTTTTAATTATAAATTTAGTAGGTTTATATAAAATTCATAAGTATAAAGGGACGCACTCGCATCCGCCTGCCATGTTTGTGACGTCACTTGCTTACACATTTTTTGTCTTATCTTACTTGTCGACTCTAACGTAGCCGCGCGTGTTTTATTACAAATTTACTCCAAAATTCAATAAATTACAAAGTGAAGGTTGCTTACGGATTAGCCTCTGTATAAGGCCCCGCCCTAGTGGCGAAGACCAGTGGAAGACCAGGGAGCTCCCGAGAAGATCCTTCTGAGGTAACAGACACAGGACCACGAGGTACCTAAGGAAGCTTCCTTCATAGTTTTTTCTAGAGGAAAGTGATATTTTTACAGTCCACTGCTCGTTCTAGCGAAGTAATATACAACCAAATTTCGTCCAGCTCCGTTCAGTCGTTACGCCGTGATCGAGCAACAAATAAACAAACAAACATCCAAACTTTCGCATTTATAATGTTAGTTAGATTAGCTTTTAGGCTTCTCGAGGGCAGCGAATATTTTGATTTATTCTGTATTCAAGAAATCTTAATTTATCCAATGCGGGCGCAACTAGCCGGATTAAACACTCTTAAGGAGTGATTTGCATTCATCTTTCTAACACTTATTTATAGTTTTATGTCACTGATGTGGCCATGATACCAATATGAGATCAATATTGGTCGCCGAAGCCCTTATTATCATGCACCATGATTGATAAACAGTTAACATGCGATATGGTATAAATCAATACGTCTGTTTGTTGATTTGTACATTGATATTACGGATTACAGTTACTGGCTGTGTAACATATAGTAATGCCACTTAGGTCATGCTAATTTTAAAAGATATATTAGGTCCTTACCTATGAAATTGGCGTTTTGTATGAAGAATTTCATTAAGACTGTGTTCTCCATACAAACATTTCTGATTTTTTTTTGGGAACGGCGAATCCAAATTTAGCTAAACTTTGTGTGTATTATCGGATAACATTAAGTTAAGTATAGGCAGCGTTAATTTTTAAAAGTAACCGCTTTATAAAAGTTTCAGCGAATCTAAGAAATGATTATGGGAAGCACATGAAAAGAGCTCTGTTCAAAATTTTTTTATTATGTGATTTAGCCCAGAAATTAAAAAATATTTCATGTGAATCTTGAAATAATATTCCATTTTCCAAATAAAAAATAAATTTGGATATAGCTTAGAAAATCGCAGGAATTGGTACATATGATTAACGAAGAAAAAAAACTCCAATTTCATAGGTAAAGACCCAATATTTTTGAGAAAACAAAATCTCATACTCATACTCATCTATTTTTTTCATTAGTCATCTTCCACGCACTTGGGTATGTCCATTACAATATAATACAATAAATTAATGTAACTAATATGAGAATACAAATAAAAGGATTCTAAAATAATTTAGAGTAATGTAGCTGCTGTGAAAAGGCATTGTCAGTCTACTGCTGTAAATGGGCATTGTCAATTTCCTTAAGGCGAATAGCTGCTGTAAATGGGTATTGTCAATTTCCTTAAGGCTAATAGCTGCTGTAAATGGGCATTGTCAATTTCCTTTAGGCTAATAGCTGCTGTAAATGGGCATTGTCAATTTCCTTAAGGCGAATAGCTACTGTAAATGGGCATTGTCAATTTCCTTTACCTAGGTTAATAGCTGCTGTAAATGGGCATTGTCAATTTCCTTAAGGCGAATAGCTACTGTAAATGGGCATTGTCAATTTCCTTAAGGCTAATAGCTGTTGTAAATGGGCATTGTCAATTTCCTTAAGGCTAAAAGCTGCTGTAAATGGGCAATGTCAATTTCGTTAAAGCTATGGTAGATGCTATATGGCGACATTGTCTTATATTTAAAAGTCTTGCTGATGTATAGTGGCATTGACAAATCAAAACACACTAATCTCTGGACAAGATTCTAAAACAGCTGGACATTAACATCAGTTTTAAACAACAGATAAGAATTATTTATGGTCTTTGATATATTACGTAATACGTTTGATATTGGTATACATAAGAAACAAAACAATTTTTTGGGTAAACAATTTCAATATGGACTACTGTACTAAACAGCTCAAATTGGTACATAAACATTATTATCATCATTGGTACAAAAACGTTGGGATATATTTTTATAGATGTTACTGAAATGCGAAAAATGTATAAATTATTATGTCCTGTATTGTAAAAGTGCTGTGTGGTTTCAGCATTCAAATAGAATAGAACCAACCCGTTTCGTTTGTATCATAAAAGGCGAGTAAGGGACTTTGCACCAAAAAACATCTACATTTGCACGCTTCAACGGTGATGGGCTAACCTCCTGTCACGTGCGCATTTCTATATTATATCATAAGAACCGTGTATGTTATTTCAATCAACTCTTAATTTTTGAAACACCCAAACACTAATGTTTGGGATATCTCTGACCACCCCATTGGGGATAAAGGTCGTGACGTTATCTATGTATGGATTGCAAAATAATGTAATTATTGAATAAAATAGAAACGTATGATAGCGTATTCAATTTCCAACAACAACTGGGTGTTTATACAACAATTTTCTATAAACGCCCAGCGTTTATACAAAATGGGTCTCGCGCTTGTTTATTTGACATCTGTCAAACTCCAAAACGCGTGAACAATTGAACGTCGTTCAACGATTTCACCATTAATGCTTCCAGTGGTTGATTCAGTGCCAATCGATTTTGATGAAAATGAGAAGATAGGTAGGCCAATACGCGTAGGGACTGTCATAGCTTATTTCATATTTTCATATGACTGTAGATATTTGGAGCAATACAAAAGTATCAATACTTTAAAACATAGTGGCGGATTGTTAGGTTTTTAAATACTAAAATAAAAAAAAAAATTCGGAGAGTGTGCTGAAGTACTGCATGAGTTGATCCCGCCATCCCCGTTCTTACATCGAAATTCAAGACGTACCGCAGGATATCACCCGCACTTAGTTGACGTGCCATTTATAAGGACCAAGCGTTTTAGGTCTTCGTTTCTCATGCGCACGGCTAAGGAGTGGAACGCATTGCCTCCGTCTGTGTTTCCAATCGCATATAACCCGCAGCTCTTCAAAGTCAGGTTAAATAGGCATCTTCCGGGAAAACTCGTTCCATCGTAGACCTTATCTCGACATTAGTCCAGATTAAGGTCAAGAGCGATCCCATTCTAAATTAAAAAAAAAAAAAAAAAAAAAAATGTAAAAAAAGTTTACTGAGTTGTGATATTTGCCCTCGGTGACACTTTTCATAATATAAAGAAGATATTTTAATCTAATAGTCTATGTTTTATTACTAAATCAAAAATCAAAAAAAAAAAATTTATTTTCATTTATTTAGATACCTAACATTTTTAGTGTTGGGTTTTTCTTTTAAGTATATTATACTTATGTTAGAAAACCCCGCTCTTCCATAACAAAATAAATGAAAAAAATATATAAATAAAATAAAAATAAATTAAAATATAACCCATTAACTTAAGATAAAAAGTATTTATGTGTATGTATGTAAATGTATGTGTGTATGTAAATGGATGTGTGTGTGTAAATAATCGTTGATTAATGGCAAACCTTCGTCAGGAAATTTTTAGCCCATGGTACTACATAAATCCACAATCACATTTTCATTGTTACATGCGGTCACAACAACTTAAATTTAATTTATTGCAAGTTATGTGGATTAGTTTACAAGCACAGACCCAGTGAGCAACTGTATTTACTTTTTTTTTGTTTTACCTCCTTTTAAGCAACCTAGAAATTAAGATCTCAAAAAATGTAATACGCAAAGACATATTTTATGGTACAACACTTGTGATACTTTGTTAATTGAATGGGGAAGAGACTGGTTACCCACAACACAGGGAATCCTAGTGTGGGGACCAGGGCTACCTCACTGCTTATATTGTAACACTGTTTTTGACACAATAAAAATGATTTTACTTACTTTTTTTTTTTTTTTTTACATGTGTTTATTTACATTTGCTGGTATTTTCATTAATATTATTATCTTTTTATCTAGTTTATTTGTTAGTTTTACCTATACTATATCGAATAAATAATAAATAAATAAATATCGAAAGCAAGCTATTTCTTAGAAAATATTTTTATTCTATCACTGCCAGGTATTCTATCGAAGTGCAAAAAATCACGGCCTTAAAGTTTATAGGAGGTTAAATGTGTATCCTTATTTAGACTAATGGACCCAGTGGTCAATCTACTAGGCCAAGGTGCTGTTCAAAGTTAGCTACCTATTCCGGTATCCCTGAAACAGTCCGATATATCGAAGAGCTTTATTTCCTCTTAACACGCGACCAACTCTATACGCGTGACGTCTCTCACAATATAGATTTAATAATAGAAGTAACACAAGTGTTCCATATCGACGCTTATATACAATAGTATAAAGCTTATTGAATGTAGAATGAGTAAATAATTACTCATTATTTACTGATATTATATACTGTTTCTATAACATGTAGGTTTGTTTATATAATAGGGTGTATCATTGTTAAGGTGATAATTTTATTATTGAGAGATAGAGATGTATACACGTATGTATCCTCTCATAGCATCTTGCTCCTATTATTTTTACTCCTATTAATTGTAAATGTTATGTACATTTGTTGACCAGTGTTCGTGCGTCATTTGGAGGCTCTACTGAAAACCAGCAATGTAGTGAACGGCTGCAACCCATGCTGAGTTAGAGACCTTTTTGACTCCATCTGACGACACCGACAATTAGATGGCAAACGCAATGTTATTTTTTACATGTGTCTCGACTGGTTAATATTTGTACCTGATTGTTTGTGTCATGAGATGGGTTTAAATAAATTTTTCTTTCTTTCTTTCTTTTTTTTTCTAGTACACCTACATTCAATAAACTTTATAAAATGGAGATCTCATTTTCGATTTGCAAAATAATATACAGTGTATAACAAAAAAGCTTGGCTGAGGCAGCAACGGTACATACTACGGGTTCGATTCAGGTTTGAAGTAATACGTAGGCAACTGAAAGTCAGCGACATAGTCCAGCTATTAGCAGATCCAAATTGAGAACTGTACCTTCAATAATTCGATTAACTTCTAAAGAATTTTATTTTACACGAATCTATTTTATAAAGTAACATTGTTTTCGTCTTGACGCCTCCAACCAGAATGGTCGTCCGTTACCCCAATCTAACTAATAATATAAATGCGATAGTTTGAATGTCTGTTTGTAGCTCAATCACGGCGAAACGGCTGAACGGATTTGGACGTAATTTGGTTTTGTCTTTTTTTATGCACGAGGAGTTCGTACTTGACCTAATTATGGGTTCACAGGATATAGGTAGAGAAAAGACTTAAGAATCCATGTGAACCTAATTTATTGTGAATTAAGTACACAAAATAACTAAACAGTAGTGCTCCTAAGAGCTAAAAATAGAGAATGAATGTCGCAGCGCGCCATACAGCCGGGCGTTGGATGCGTTACCAATAGGAATTTGCTGACTTAGCGTCTCGGGCCCGTGGTGCAGTGGTCGAATGCACGAATTTATATCTGTTATCCAACTGCGACGTTCAGACGAGTAATGTGTTTAGCATAATACACTTAAAACTACTTGTCATATCTAATTCACTGTATATGTAAGATCATCATATATCAACCTCAATCACACCTGATGTTAAGTGCAGATGAGGTCGAAGGTGGTATATATCCATATACCTTCTACCTAGAATATACCCTGGATTAAGACATAGGACACTTTTTAATGATGGATTAAGACATAGCATAATATCATAAATGCGAAAGTTTGGATGTTTGTTAGTTCCTCAATCACAAACAAACATCAAACGGTTGGACGGATTTGGATGAAATTTGGTATATAGGTAGAATATGCCCTGGATTGACACATAGGATATATTTTATCCTAATAAAGTGAGTAGTTCAATAAAAAGAATTCCGCGATAAAGTTGTTCTGTGCAGACGAAGCCGCGGGCGGAAAGCTAGTAAATAAATAAAGCGTTTACAAACAAACAATGTTTGATTTACTGTACCGATTTGATTCTATCAACTGAGGTGTGAGGGAGGCAGGGTACCGCATTCCGATTGGTCGTATCACGGTAATTATTTACGTGACCTTGACACAGCCAGATTATAATACGCTCAGAGGACTAGCCAATAATCTGATTCGAAGTTGTCGGGCATCTGTTCTAGGGTGTATAATAGTATACCTTTTTTACACACACACACACACACACACACACGCACACACACACACACACACACACGCACACACACACACACCCACACACACACACACACACACACACACACCCCACCCACACACACACACACACACACACACACACACACACACACACACACGCACACGCACACACACACCCACACACACATTCTATTTTGCAAGTTATATTTAACTCATATTATGATACCTAATTGGATATGTTTCTTTACAAAGTCTGTAAATGTTATGGAAGAGCGAAAGCACCTGATACAGGTACTTAGGTACTTACTAGGTGTTTTCCACCCAAATATTAATAATGTAACATCTTTGTTAAAGAAATAAATATTTTTGAGACCTAATTACACTACTCCGAAAATTGTTTGATCGAAGAACGGTTGATCAAAAGCCGAGAATATTTTATTCTGAACAATAATACTATCGATTAGTATAATAAAATAGGGAGTGTTTTTTTTTAAATTTTAGTTGGTTCGAGTCCCGGGCGAGGCAAGCGAGTTTTAGAAAATCTTTGAATGCAGTTTTGTTTCTTTTTAAAAATAAAGGGATGTCTCCTTTAAGTAAAATGAGGCAGCTTAAGGATTTAAGGTAGTTTCCCTCCAGGGCCCGATTTATCTTTCCACACTGTATATGCCTACTCCAAACCAATATTCAAATCTCATATTCTAAAGAAACTGATGAACCATTAAGCCCATTATCTATTTATTTTTATATTATTATTTCACATTTATTTTATTTTACATATTTATATTAGGTCCTTACCTATGAAATTGGCGTTTTGTATGAAGAATTTCATTGAGACTGTTTTCTCCATACAAACATTTTTGATTTCTTTTTTGGGAACGGCGAATCCTTTAGCTAAACTTTGTGTGTATTATCGGATAACATTAAGTTAAGTATAGGCAGCGTTAATGTTTAAAAGTAACCGTTTTATAAAAGTTTCAGCGTATCTAAGAAATGATTATGGGAAGCACATGAAAAGAGCTCTTTCCAATTTTTTTTATTATGTGATGTAGCCCAGAAATTAAAAAACATTTCACGTGAATCCTTGACATAATATTCCATTTTCCAAATAAAAAACAAATTGAAAATTTGAAAATCGCAGGAATTGGTAGGTACATATTAACGAAGAAAAAAAAACTCCAATTTCATAGGTAAAGACCCAATACTTATGCCCTCTCCTTATAATATTTAATGTGTTTAGTATTACATTCATTTATATAATTTACACACGAGATGAACGTCAATTTAAAATATGTACAAAACTTTGCTTGCAACATCACAAAAATATATGAGTTTATTTTAGCGTTGTTTCTTCGGTGATTTTTATAGTTTTTGCTTATTATTAGGACATCCTGTCATTGGCTAAGATATTTAATTTGCGTTTAATCTGTTTGATGTATGTTTGAAACATCTGTTGGTTGTCTTGAATAAATAAATGAATAACTTAGATTAGTTTACGACGCGTTTTATTACTGGTATATTAATGTACTACGGTCACTTAGACCATTTTAATTGGCGTTAAATGTAGATTTATAATTTTAGATGGTTGGGTTTTTTGCCATGATTTACGACAGTTTTCGAAGTGCTTTTGAGAATTTTAGCCCATTTTGATTATGGGTGTTATTAATTGGTCATAAAAAGGGTAATAAAATTTGGTTAAGTATGTTACTCGTCTTCATGTGGGTCGGAACCACCAAAAAGGTAATAGTTAATTTGACTACATACGTACAATATCATGACGTTTATGTTGAAATGAAATGAAATGTTTATTTATGCATAGAACCAGTTTAAAAAAAGATATACATCATTTTGGGATGATCTCTGGATCTGGCCTCTTCAGGCTTATACACTACACACTATAACTATAATAAAAATAAATCTATTGAAAGGGCTTTTAGATGCGCTGCCAATAATTGATGATGCTCAAATGTTGCTTATTAAAAATAAAGGTTTTGAGTAAGAGTAATTTAACAGTAACAATAATAATTTCCAATTGACTCATAATATAACAATAACTGGTTATAGAGATGTCATTAAAACTAAATGTCATAACAACTAAATGTCATGAAAACTAAATGTCATAAAAACTACTTAAATGTCATAAAAATTAGATGTCATGAAAAGTTATAAAAAGTATAGATGTCATAAAAAGCATCAAAAGAATTATACAATTTATTTGCTAAAAACCATTAATTGCATAGTAGCACTTGTCAGTTAAGATTGCCTTGACTCTGGTTTTGAATGGTTATGTTGAAGTTGTTTGAATTGTAAAAATGTTATGTGTTTGACGGCGAAGTCTGTTTGTGTGTCCAGTCTTTCTTCTTGTTATCTCAGAAATGTTATGTGTTTGAGGGCGATGTCTGTTTGTGTGTCCAGTCTTTCTTGTTGTTATCTCAGAAATGCGTGGTTCGATTTGTATGCGCTTATTTCTAATATTTAATACTAAACGAATTATACAGATTATTAGTCGTCAACATTTGATGAAGATCGGTTAAGCCTTATCGAAGATATTTATATAGCTTTAATACAATTCTTTAGTGTATTTGGATGATATCATAATCATAGAGTTTTCTATAATTTTTTTTTTCACAGTTAGATAGAATTCAAGTTTGGTGTTCGAAGTTCGCTCAGACTTCCTCTGATATACTCATTCTTGATCTTATCCATTCTAGTCTCTGCCACATGCTTTCTACTTTCATCCGTCTCTTTGATTGCCCAACATTAGGATCAATACAATTGACAGGTCTCATGATGTTCTTGCAATTTTTTGTAAACGTGTATTGATTGTAGTTAATTTTCAGATTTGACGACAAAGTAAAATAAAGAAAGAAATATAATATTTATATCTGGGAGGTTTTTGTAATTTTGTGAGTGTGTTAAAATGTGTGTGTGTGTGTGAAGACGTGTGTATGTATTCAATTAGTATGCGCGAGTGAATATCACGGTTTCGTCAAAGTTAAATAACACTGCGATAATGTGAAAATAGCAGTTTCTTTTACCTACGACAATGCATTGCATGCATATGCATTTGCAATCTGGTAATCGTACCCCAGCTACCTACAACCATTATTATTAACTGTGCTTCCATTACAAGTACAAGTTCTTATTTTAACCTTCATTCCTTTCTTTATTCTTATAAACCATATTATGAAAGTAGGCCCGTGATGGAGCAGGATGGAGCTCTGACGACTTTCGTTTGAGATGATACTTGATACACACTTTTAAACCCTACTGTACCATGTAGAGGTAGGTACGAATAACACTATATATTTACGGTTTAACCTTAGCAGATTAAATTACGCCCAGTCCCTGAATTAATTTCCGACAAATTCTATATGACAAATTTTATGCGAAAATTGAATTGAAACCTTTTGTTTACAATATTGAGTTTATGTATATTTCACTGGAATTCCATTTTGTAACCCTTCTAATAGAGTTTGATGTTGATTCGTGTTGTAGCTGATAGGGAATTAATTTATTTTGACAGTTCCTGTTTGTATTTAATTTAGAAAGGCGGATAAATAATAACGTTACCGATCAACGTGGAAGTTACATTGGTCTCTAAGATAAATAAGAAGTAAATTAGTCGATAAAGTGATTACAAAATGTTTAGCAAACTAATATCAAATTATTAAAACTTGTAACAAAGTCGATGAGAGGGGGGAGGTTTCTCGCTTATGCGGAGATACACACACCAGCTTGGTTTGAGCAAAGGGTTTTTAACGAAAAACGTCTTGTGTTATGTTAGGTACAAGTGTACCTTTCTCACGGGTTCTAGGTCAATCCGATAGATGGCGCAAATCTAAATACTGGCAAATATATACTGGCGCGCGGCCAGTTTTGCTCTCTCTTCCAATCGGTGTAATATTCCAACAATAAACCCTCGATCAGACCACAGCTGCCGTTTATCTTCTCCTAACATGTAGATGGTGGTGTTGGTAAGGGAAAACCACGGCGATCGTACTATGATGAAATGGGAGACGTGTTAAAGAAAGGCCAAGTCAAGGGTGCCCTAAACCGACGAGCATGCATGAACAATCCTATGAGTCAGGATTGTCAGGATCGTAGCAAGTGGAAATCTGTGGTTTCGACCTACCCATATGTGAAACAGACGTGACTTTATGTATGTATCTATGTGTGTTATGTATTTGATGGTATTGTTTGTGTGTACATGTGTACTCCTGTGGCGTGCATAGTGTTTTGTCAAAGGGTAGACAGATAAAATTTTATATTAAATAACAAAATTACAATTACAAAATATTAACACATACACGAAATCCGTTTCGGTTAAGGCTTTGCGATTATGGAACCGACATTCACTTCATATAAAAAGGCCCCATCATTCATTGTTTTAAAAAGTGGAGCTTTGAAGTTGAGTTTGAAACTGCTCTCGATATCTGTATGTATTTATTTATATTATTTATTTTTAATATCCCTATTTATTGAAGTTGGGTAATGTTCATATAATGATTAATCGATTTCATGAATAAATCTTTAAATAACAGTAGACACTCCTTGAATCTCATACTCTTTGTTCTGAAGAGTCGGCCTTGTGATTGAGTGGTAATTTTATGCCAATTGACCATTTCAAATATAACCTTTATAAGTTACGAAATAAAGTTTATTTCACCAAAAGAAAGTCAACAGTGAAAAATATTATATTCAATGTAGGATACAAAAATTTCACTTAATGGAAGTCGACATGTTATTTTTTAAAACTACGTCTCTTCACAAGGTGCAACCGTGTGAGGAGTGTTGGTACTTTTTTTTATGCACGACGGGTTCGTACTTGACCTCAATCACACCTGATGTTAAGTGAAAATGAGGTCGAAGGTGGAAGCATACTGACCCGGAAACCTCAACACATTTGGGGGACTGGCTATCTTATCTCTGACAATCGGAACACAACAATGCTATTAACATTGCTGCTTGGCGGCAGATTTAGATAAGCTAGATTAGTAGTAATATTATTGGGAAGTCTGGATCAAAACCGATGTGGCTTGACCTCGCTCTGCTCGTTCCGTTCACTCGTTTCACTCGCTCACGTCAGCCACATCAGTTTTGATCCTGACTTTCCAATAATATTGGGTTTCCTAAGCCGTCCAGTCCAGAAGTATTCTTAGATATTAGCACTCACCATTAAGTTGCAGCAACAGAAATGATCCATTCACTAATTTTGAACACTAAACTTTTTACTAACACTAAACTAAAATCATAGCAATGTGTATAACAAAGCATGCACTGTATCAAGACGTAATCAAATCCAAAGGTACTGACAATGTATCTCGTCGAGACGAGCACATAACATTTACCATTTCGTATCCCAGTAAACTAGGCAATGTTATACCTTAGTACAAAACCATCTCATATACTTGAAATAGCTTGCATCCCATCGAAACAGGCATTTAAGATAAACTACGAAATCCCCAGCTAGCTAGGGTAAGATAAATGTTCTACAAAGGAACCTTGAGTCTGAAACACTTCATGACTACAGCACAGACCTTTAAATACATCACTGGTTCTCCTCCGAAAATAACTAAATAAACACACCAAATTTCCGCGTTCCAGCCAGCTGGACATCACGGACAGACCTTGGTCTGAATATCTGAATAAGTATGTACAATGTAGATATTTCCAGAGACCCTAACAACCACTTTGCTTCATTGTTACCTTAGGACTAAAGACATATACTGCCTAGTATAGGATCCGATGCTAAAGGAATGTTTACACGATACAAATGTTATCGGTGTAGTTACCAGCACTTAAAGTGAATTAGATAGATAGATAGATAAAGGATTTATTTGTTTCTCCAGTAACACATATACATTTAACTTTTAGGCACAATAACAATTGTAGATAATAAATAAATAAATAAATATCTTTATACACTTATAGCACATACTCACAGCGCCATATAGTCCACACTAAGCAACACAAATATATATTTTTTTTTGTGTAAATAAATACATATCTCGGGAACACATGTCTGTATTCATCATACAAACATATGCCTCTAGCGGGATTGGAACCCGCGACCCTTTGGTATAGCAGTCAGAGTTTCTAACCACTACACCAAACAGGTCGTCAGATCGATACAATTACAGGATTATTAATAATGTGTGTGTGTGTGTGTTATTTTTGCTTTTCCATCCTAAGTATATTCTTAAAGAAAATCGGTTTCAGGCCGATCGTAACGTATTTCGCATTGAAACATATTAAACAATTTGTGGTCCTAAAAAGGACCTTTTTAGTATTTACAAATTTTAGATTATTTACGAGGATTGCTACCTATATTCATATCGTCTAAGTCCATCAAACATGCTAGATATGGTTTAATATTGAATAAACAATAAAAACATGTCTTCAATCCATAAAATCTAGCATAACCACGTCTTCTTAAAGCTTCATTCATGAAGCACATTTCACACATTTTTTCATTATCTGGAATTTGAGACATCTGTGTAACGTCCGTCATGCTTGGATGTCCTGTGTTAAGTAACTCATCTACGTGGCATTGGTCGTTTATAATACGATATCACATTATTAAAGAAATAAATAAATTTATTAAATATCTTTGAACATACACACAAATACAATATTATTATTATTTTTTTTTGTAAATATATATGTGTCCATATTCATCATAAAATATATGACCCTAGCGGGATTCGAACCTGCGACCTTTCAGTATAGAAATCAGACCTTCTACCCACTACACCAAACATGTTAGAGTGATAAGTATATCATATATATTGATGACCTTTATCCCTAATGAGATGGCTAGATACATTCCAAACATTAACACGTTACGTTCTAAGTATACAGAAATGCACACGTGTCAGAGGGTAAGTCCATCGCTCTTAAAACAAAAGTCAATAATCTTTTTGTAGATACACAGGGTACTCTTAAAATAGTCAGATTTTATATATTGTTATTTTTTTTAAAGCTACATGTAATTACAAGTGTAAATAGGACCATATCGTTGCTGACGTATATTGCATTAGTGCAATAACGCATATTTACGAGTCAGCATTGATGGCAAGGCGGCGGCGCGGCGGTCGGCGGTATGTTAACGATACCACAACGGAAACTGATACTCGATACTTTCAATAGTTATGTATTGCATGTGGGTTTGCTTGCCTTTTAAACTATTTTTAGAATACATAATATAATGAATGGTGATATACTAAAAAAAAAAAGTAATTACGTTTTTGTGCTATTAATGCCATTTACGGAAAAATCCTACGGTAATATTTTAATTTCGAAAATACCTTATTCGAGATTATTACTAAAGAGCTTATGGTATTAACCCGCAACCATTGATTGCGGATGCAGGACCATAACCCACTACAAATTGGCTCACCCATCCTGTTTTCAACTATACGGTTTATTGCTTTACTTTGACACTTGTGTTCATTATCGAATACAATTATTATACCACGAGCGTTGCACAATTACTTAATATTTATAACAAACGTTACCTTTCTTTTCTCAGTTGGGTTAAAAAAATAATAATGATTACATTGCACTGAAATTGGAGACAATTGTTTGTTACTACAATTTGCTGATTCAAATACCTTTAATATATGTGTTTGTGCTCTTCTATGTATGTGTTATGTACATACACGAAGGAAATAATATATAAAAACTGATTTTCGCTTCGGAAAATTTAACAAGTTTTTCAACGTCACTGTCGCCGGAGCTCCGTCAAGCAGAACCCTCAACGTCACTGTCATCGGTGTTCGGTCAAGCAAAACCCTCAATCCTCCAGAAACTCAGCTCAAGTCGTACCAAGTGCGTCAGAATCCCTGGTCTTCGAGAGCCCTATTTGAAGTATACATCATACGGATCAAGTGCGTTGCTATAATGTTCGTAAGTTTTTATAATATATTTCTTTTTTCGCAAAACAGATAAATTTTCGATACTCTTGTACAAGTCCCAGCCGTGTTCGATATACTTCAATCTTGATATCTATAACTTATTCTTTTAATGAAAACTCATTGGTATATGGCCTGCTTGGGAATCAAACCCAGACCTACCAAATTGGGAAACTGTGTCACAATTGCCGATTAGTTAAACTTAATTAGAGATATATTTATTTTTCAGGTCTGAGTCTGATTACTACAAGGAGCAGGTGGAGAAAAAACCAAAAAAGCACACAACAAAGCGAACAGCAGCGGCTGCATTAGAGTCTGATAGTTCCGACTACGAGCAGCCCCGTGACACCAGGTATCTTTTTTTTTTTCTTTTTTATTATTTCAGTTAAAATGTGAAAGGTACGGTCGCTTTTTTAAGTACAGTCATATTCGGGGGTTCAACTATTTAGAATTTGTTTCAAACCCGTTAATCAAGCGTTGAGTACATACTATTCAAGCGGTACCTATTCAAAGTAGGTGTAGGTACTAATACACAAGAATCCAATCCATTTTTTCTTTATAAATTCTAAGGCGTTCTAAAATATTCGCCCACTCAGTAAAGTTATTCAAAAATACTTAGTTATCTTTTAACCGACTTTAAAAAAAGGAGGAGGTTCTCAATTCTGCCGTTTGTATTTTTTTTTTAAACGAGTATAATAGTATACATCGCAATTGTTTCTTTCTTTTTCTTTTTATATTTATTTCTTTTTCTTCTGTTTTAGCCCACCGCCGAAAAGGACTAAAGCCTCGGTCAAAAAGTTTCCACCTACAAACAAGGAAACTAAGCGGGCACCGAAGGTGTCGGCTGCAGAGGAGATTGAACACTCTGATGACGAGGGCCCCCAAGCTACTAGGTAATTTACTTATTAATTTTCAGTTATATTTTGCAGCGTTTAAAAGCGCCAGTGGCTCAGTGGTTGAGATCTGGGTTCGAATCCCAGGCAGACCATGTACGAATGAGTTTTTAAATTTAATCTAATTACTTATTTGCATTTGTCCGACTGATCTTAAATGGTGAAGTAATACTGGTTGAGGTTGCCTGGTAAAAAAAAAAAAAATAAAGGTATGTGAACTCCACAGTGGGATATTGGATTGGGATTATGATGATATTGCTTCTTTTTTTTGTTTTCATGACTAATTTTTTCTTTTCAGCTCACAAAAGAGGACTCAATCAGCCAAAAAGTCGCTCCCAAAGAAAAACTGTGGGATTAGTGGACAAAAGAAGTCGTTGAGGTGTGTGTTATATTGGTATAATCATTTAGACGTTAAATTTATTTATTTTGTACGATATACATCTTACTGATCGGTTATTTTTATTACAGCACAACAAGCGGTAAACGAAATTCGTTGATGGGCGATTTATTTGGGAGTGACGACGAGGTACCTCAGAAACCTCACCAAACACTGTGGTCCAGTGTGACTCGACGCGTAGCCAACGGGACTCTGCGTCAGGCGGAGCAGCTTCACGGCGAGTTCTATATTGAACTGAAGGTGTACAACACCAACGATATTCGCGACCTCCACTACACCAAGAGGAACGACGAGGTATCCGCCGTTCTGCGCATGCAGCTGGATCATGATGATCCACAGTGGGCTTTAATTAAGAAATTGTTTTCGGAAGCAAGGCAAAAATTTCATAAGGAAGCAACCTTTTACCAAAAAGAAAAGAAGTGAACATTTTTAATCACTTTCTTTAGCTTTTCTTTATCTCGCTCCTCGTACTTATTGTATAATTTTTTATTTTTTTATTTAGGCCTTCCAAATCATTATAAGAAAGAACAAAAAACAAAGTAAAATATTGTAATTTTTTCAATTATCTAAATATACTTAATTACATATTAATAAGTAGTCAAATTTCTTTACTCCTCTTTAATAGTTGCAGTTGATTGAATATTTCATTGTTTTAGAAACCCATAATTTTAATCACTTTCTTTTATCTCGTTCGTCTTTAGTGTATAGTTAAATTTCACTTCAGGTTTTCCAAAGTATACTTAGATACATTACATAACGTAATTTGACATTATTATTTTCGATACATCAGTTAGACAAAAAAAAAAATATTGTAATTTTTCGAAATATTATCTAATCTAATCACTTATGAATGAGTAGTCAATTTTTTATTCCAATATAATAAATGTAATTGTTTCATTCAAGCGAGTTTGAATATTTCTTATGTATTTTAATACTAAAACTCTTAATTATACGATTTGATTTATTAATTATTAAAACTTAATTTACTAGTAAGTACTTAGAAATATTATACCTAAACATTTATTTACACAAGCATAGTATTTACCATATCTTAATTCAGTTCTATTATTATTATTTAAAATGGGTTCTAAAAAAACTATATACTGTTCTCTTTGCAAAACATCCGTTCCTAGTAAAGGTTTTCAAGGTCATTTACGAAGCATAGCTCATAAAAATAATGCGTTAGAGTCTGTAGACAGCGATGTCGAAAGAATCAGTAGTGCCTTTAAAGGACGCATTGCGAGTTATCGCATTAAAGCTGTACGCGAGTCAGGCCCAGACGGTAGCATCGAAGCCGCGACCTCGGCCGCGCGCTACCTGTCCGTTATCAGTCCGCGCCTACGTCAGTTATTGGACGCCTCACTCTCTACTCATGTTAATGTTAAGGTTAACTTTGAACTATTTGTCAAAGTAATTTTACCTAAGGATGATACTATTGAAATAAAGTCATTTGCAACTGAAAATATAACATTACATCAAACATATAGTTTTGATGACCTATTAAGAAAGGTTTCTGGAATTCTTTGTAATAAAATTGAAGAATTTCAAGAAAATGGTAGTGGTTGGTCTCTCTTAGATATATTGTATTTGGAAGTTAATATCAATAAATATACTCCTCTAAGGGGTTCTTCTTTTATAGACCTACCAAATAGAATAGCGCGTAAGAAATCTTGTTTGAACATAAAAAATGATGATGATTATTGTTTTGCATGGACCGTAATGGCTGGGTTATATCCCATAAAACGTAATGCTAATAGAACATCTTCCTATCCTCATTACAGTACAGTACTAAATTTATCAAATATATCTTTTCCAGTCGCACTCTCTGATATAAAAATTTTCGAAGAAAATAATAATAGCATAAGCATAAATATATATGGCCTGGAAAGAAACATAATCACAGGGCCACTGTATAAAACATCATTAAAGAGAACAAATCATATTAATATGTTGTTGCTAGAAAAAGGATCGAAGTCTCATTTTTGTCTTATAAGGAATTTAGCTAAACTTGTTAGAAGTCAAGTGACAAAGCATCATGGTAAAGTTTTTTTCTGTGACAATTGTTTAACATTTTTTTCAAATGAAAATCATATTTGTGGAGGTGTTGCGACTATTTTGCCGCCCGAAGGTACAGTCTTACAATTTAAAAATTATCAACGCATGCAAAATTTACCTTTTACTATTTATGCTGATTTCGAAACTATTTTACAACCATGCTCAGAGCGTAAAGGTAATAGTACCCAAAACATACAGCAGCACATGCCAGCTGCTTTTGCATATTATATTGTATGTAATTATAACAGTTCATTGAATCGATTAGTATCTTATCGAGGGCCAGATTGTGCTAAAAAATTTGTTAAATTGCTTCATAAAGATGTAAAAGAAATTCACCACATAATAGAAGAGAAGTCTGCTAACCCAACTCCGATTGTATTAAACGATGATGATAAACGTAACTTTGACAGTGCTGAACACTGTTACTTGTGTTCTCACTTGTTACTTACTGATAAAGTCAAAGACCACTGTCATTTCACTGGGCAGTATAGAGGGGCAGCACATTCTTATTGTAATATTAATTTTCAAATACCCAAATTTGTACCGGTATTCTTTCACAATCTATCTGGTTACGATTGTCATTTATTCATTCGTGAATTGAGCTCATTTCCTGGCATAATTAAAGTCATCCCAAGAAATAAAGAAAACTACATATCTTTCACCAAATTCATTCCTATAGCAAGTAACAAATTTGCTGCCATACGATTTGTGGATTCCTTTAAATTTTTAGGCACAAGTTTAGATCAATTAGCAAAAAATCTTGACAAAAATGATTTTATTCATTTATCGGGAAACTGTAAAAATGAAAAAGAATTTGATTTATTACGACGAAAAGGTGTGTATCCTTATGATTACATAAATAAATGGTCAATATATAATGAAACAAGCTTGCCGCCACATACATGCTTTTTTAACAAATTAACAAATGAACATATCTCGGAATCTGATTATCATCATGCCAATGAGGTTTGGGCTCATTTTAAAATTGAAAATCTAGGACAGTACACAGACTTGTATGTCAAAAGTGACGTATTATTACTTGCAGACGTGTTTGAAAAGTTTCGTATAACTAGTAAAAAAAATTACAATCTAGATCCCGCCTTTTACCTTACGGCGCCAAGCCTCAGCTTTGATGCGATGCTTCTGAAAACTAAAGTCAAATTGGAACTTGTAACTGATTTGGAAATAATTCGCATGATACAAAAAGGTATCCGAGGTGGTATTTGCCTTTGTCCGTTAAGATATGCCAAGTCTAACAATAAATATCAAAAAGATTTCGATCCCTCAGAACCTAACAATTTCTTGATCTACATCGATTGTAATAACTTATACGGGCATGCAATGTGTAGTTACTTACCACATTCAGAGTTTAGTTTACTCAAGAAAGATGAAATAAATAAATTTCAAGTTATGAATATTCCAGATACTAACGATTATGGTTACATATTAGAAGTAGATCTTGAATATCCTGCAAACATGCATGATTTACACAACGATCTTCCATTTTGTGCTGAGAACTTCGCTCCCCCAGGGTCTAAACATAAAAAACTGACCCCAAATCTACATGATAAATTTAACTATGTTATTCACTATATTCACTTGAAGACTTGTTTAAAGAATGGCTTAAAACTAAAGTCAATTCATAGAGTTATAAAATTTAGACAAAGTCCGTTTTTGAAACAATATATCGACTTAAATACTGAACTAAGACAACAGTCAAAATCAGTATTTGAACAAGATTTTTTCAAACTTTTGAATAATAGCATTTTTGGAAAAACTTTGGAAGATACAGAGCGTAGAGTTGATGTAAAGCTAGTAAACAGGTGGAACGATGATCGCAATAAAACAAAAAAGTATTATTGCGCTGAACAACTAATAGCACGTCCAAATTTTCACAGTTCAACAATATTTGACGAGAATTTAGTTGCAATACAACTTAACCGAGAAAAAGTCGTTTTGGATAAACCAATCTATATAGGTTTTACAGTTTTAGAGTTATCTAAAAATCATATGTATGATTTTCACTATTCAGTAATGAAACGTTTTTATAATGAGAAGTTACATCTATGTTACACTGACACCGACAGTTTGTTGTATTTGATACAAACTGAAGATTTCTACAAAGATTTGAAATCCTCCTTTTTGGATTATTTTGATACTAGTAATTATTCAACAAATAATGTATTTAAAATACTTCAAGCAAATAAGAAAATTCCTGGGCTATTTAAAGATGAATTAGGAGGAAACATTCTTTTAGAGTTTGTAGGGTTGAGATCAAAATTATATAGTATTAAAACTAGTGATTATGAAATAAAGAAAGCCAAGGGAGTTAAAAAGTCGGTTGTGAAAAAATTGAAATTTTCTCAATATGTAGACGTCTTATCCAGTGGTAGGGAATTAAAAAGAAAAAATCTTTTTTTCAAATCAATAAAACATGAGATTTTTACTCAAGAGCAAAATAAGGTAGCGTTATCACGAAAAGATGATAAGCGATTCATTCTAAAAAATAATGTGGAAACTAAGTCTTGGGGGCACTACTCGGTAACAGTTTAGAGGTTAATATAATATGAAACGGTAAATATTATGTTTGTGTAAAAACATTACATTGAATTCCTTGAGTAACTATTTTCGTTTGTAATAAAAACAAGATATATGATTTTTAATTGTTGAAATATTAGATAACAATAAATATGATATTTTTCTGTAAGATAAATGATTTTGAAAATTTTACAATTTCTCGAATTGTAACTATGTTTTGTTATTAATAAGACAAATTGATGCAATTAAAGTAAAACGAAATATATGATTTTTAATTATTGAAATACTTGGCAAAAGATCATACTTGGATAATAATAATAATAAATATGATTTTGTAAAATGTTACATTTTCCTCGAATTGTATGTCATATTATTTATAAGAAAAATTTTATGAACAATAAAAACATTGGTTTACAATTAGAATCCTAGTGTTTTATTTTTTTTCAATATGAACCCTTACCTATTATAGCGCTATTATATTATAGTGTTATTTTATAAAGTTTTAGCAGTATACATACGTGTGGTAGTGTTGTCCCTTTCGGGTACACCTATAATAGTTGTAGCGTTGTTCCTTTTTCACTTGTTATGTACCAAGTGCTGAAGGTTGCACTTTGTAAAAATAGTAATAAGGTGCAATATTACAGTGCAACAACTTTACATGTACTTAAATAACAATACATACACACACACACACACACACACACACATATACCTGAAGATCCGCAATCCAATAATTTAACATGTTCAAACATGTGTGTAATACGAGTTGCATCGCATCAAATAAAATAGCTGTAACACTTCATTACCTCATTGAAGGGCAAGCGAATCAGCCGCCACTCTTTTACAAAAATAAATAAATATAGTTTTAACCATTTCATCATGTATAATGGAACGTCAATCGATTCTGACATTATTTGTTTGGGACATGGTCAAGATCTACTAGCGAACTTCAGCCAAGACTACCCAGAACTGGCAAATAAGCCTCTTCCAGATATTAACGAGAGGAAGAAGACCGAAATTATAAAGGTGAAAAAATTGAAAAGTCTTCAGAAAAAGAAAAACAAATTTGTAGCGTCGTACGTTAAGACAAATAATGACAATATTGGACGCAGGATGATCAAGATAAAGGTATTTGAATCTGCTGAAATAACCGACTGTGAAAATGATGGTGATGGTGCTGTGATAAGTGCTCAATATACAGTGGTAGATCAATACGATGAAATTATGGACCTGACTCAGACTTTGATAAGTAAAATTTCGAAAAAAATATGTGATAATAGTTTATAAGTAAATGTAATATTTAAGTTGCTTAGATAATAATGTAATGTAAATGTAATAATTTATAATATTGAAATAAAACTAACTATTAAAATAAATAAAACGTCTTTATTTTATCCTTATTATAATTGAACTCTTACAAATATACCTTACAAATATTCAAAAGAATTTATTTAATTGTTGTCGTTAAACCATTTTTTAATACAAATAACATTTTTTTGTGCACAACACTTATTATGATGAAAACAATTCAAATTCAAGTCATTTTTACAATAATTTGCATACAAATTTAAAAATTTTGGACATCCTTTCTCACCTAAATCTACAATGTTGAAATTATTACACAAATCGAAAAGCCATTTCCTTTTTTCGTTACCTTTAATAAAAATATTTTTACCAGATAGTACTGGTACGATCAACCTCTTAAATTCTCTGTAATCAATAAAACCCTCAGACCAAAAGATTCCTCTATTTCGTTCTATCCACCTCACTTGATTTTTTTCTTTGTATGATAATTGCGAATACGTAAATGGTGGTTTAATTAAAAATACTTGAGTGAATTCTGAGGTAGCCAGAGCAAACTCTTTGAGTATAAAATTATTTTTATCATCTTTGAATCCTTGAACATCCACAAATAAATCATTTTTCTTCATGATATTTTTCGTACAATGTTGCTTAGAGGTTTATATTCAAAAATACAGTCGTTTAAAATTAAACAGTAAGCTGATGTTTGATCTGGGATAACTACATCGGTTTCTAGTTCAATCCTAACATCAACAGAGCCTTTTGTTTTTAAATTGTCTACTTGACGAGAACAATCTATTACAAATAGGGGAGCTATATTTTTAAACTCAGCATAACTCAGTAATGGATTTGGACGACGTCCGTGATAAGACTGATGGAATTTTGTATATTGTTCATATAATAAAGAGTAATTATCACTGCTAAAACTCAAATTAAGGTTTTCATAAGGAAAGTAAACGGAATTAAGAAAAACTTTAACGTTTCTTACATTACAATGATCAAATTGAGCCATGTTTCTACTAACATGATTTTTACGGTCAGTTTGAAATCCTAATATAACATATCGTGGTTTTTCTATTTGAGAGGAAGTTTTGATTGACCAAGTATGCTTTGAAGTTATTGGCAGTATGGGATATTCATACAAGTCCCAATTTCTGAATGTTATATTTAATGAACGATCTTTTTCTAAATGACGAAGCAAATTAATTCGTTCACGATCGCAAACTTTAATGTGAGGAACACGCCAAACAATTTTACTAATTTGGATATGTTCTATGAACTCCTGTGGTTCTAGTTTTAGTGCATTTACATTAGTATTACTTCGTAAAAGAATGAGTTCATGTTTACAATTTATAATAACTTTATTGTAATCTTCTGCAAAACCTAAAATCTTGTTAAGAGGTACAGAAGCAGTGAAATATCCTCCATTATTTTTGCTTCCGTTAATGTCCCAACCCCAATACTTGGACATCTTTGATTCCCCTTCATCCATTGACAAAAGGGATTTCATAGTTGTAGTGATACCAGCATTTTTAATTTTATCTATTTCCACTCCGTTAAGTTCATATCGAATATCTTGAAAAAGATATAACATTGGATTATTTGTAAAAAGAAACTCAGAGACCTCTTTCTTGGTTTCCCTATTCACAATTTTAACATTTCCTTCAATATAAAGTGTACTTGCTGACGGAAGAATATACAGATCCTGTTGATTAATAGGTATACGAATTTCATCATTCAAGTTAAAACTAGTTACATATGGTTTGTAGGAGTGGTATTCGTAACTTTCAATAGAGTTATCATAAACGAGAGAATTTGTAACGTTCAAAATACTCATTTTGATAATCCAATAATTTTGAGGAACTCCTTATTCACTTTTGTTAATTTCTTCTTGCGAATTTTATTTTTATTACTTGTCTGATTAGGTCGTTTACAAGATGTTGTTTCTTCAATAGTAGGATTAGTACTAATACTCTGTGATATCAATGGTGCGTATTTATTAAAGTCTAACATTGTTTTTCCTTCCTTAAGTGCAAATAAAGTTGAATTTCTTCTTCACGCAAATTTACCAAATTATTATTCACATCCACTACAGTTATATTGATCGCGCTAATATCATTTTGATTTACAGGAAAATAAATAATATTTCTTGGAATTTCTATAATCCTGTAACCAGGAGGTACATTAGGTGCAAATTCGTGAATTATGTGACTAGGTTTTCCATTCACAAAAGATCCGCTAACTATGTCACATTCGATCCTAAGCACGGTTGTCGACAGAATGCTAACAGGGTAGCGAGACTCGTATAATATATTTGCTTTAAGAGTTTCCTTACCGAAACCTAATATTCTACCAATCGAACATTCTTTTCCAAAATGAATATCTTTAGAACAAATAATCGTAGTTTTTAATGTATTATTGTTACAGGATAATTTTAATGTACAACCTAAAACGTTGCTGTGCAAATAGTCACTAATATCCTGGAGTTCATAAGATCCCTCAGGTATTTCAATAACATCATTGTCACCATAATAGAATTTATTATTTTTATTATCTATGTTCGGAATAGAATTAAAAGTCGAAAAATACAACAACCCACACTCATATCTACCATCTAGTTGAAGAGGAGGTGAATAATGCGTTGTCAAAGTTGACGTAGTATTAGATATTGACAGCGTAAAAGACATAATGCTAATGAATATAAATTATGGTATAACTTATTTTAAAGCTTTTTCCAAAAATTCTCTAAATATTTTAAACATAAATGCCCACAGTTAACAGAATTGAAGCGCTGGTATTTCTGGTAATTGTAAAAAATGTTCTTGCTATTTAAGTATGAAGATAGTTCTAATGGCGGTTTCAAATCTCCATAACTATCAAAATATTCACAATAGTCATTTACTTTAACATATGCTACCCAATGTGTTCCAATATTTCTAAAACTATCTAAGTTAACAATACCACATTCAATAGTTTTCGATTTTCTAGGTAATTTGTCTCTCATATAAACTCCTCTGAAATAAGGTATATCTTTAGCGTAATTAATTATGTCTATATTCGTTAGGGCACGCCTGGGTAGCTTCTTTTTTAGTTTTTTGAGCATGGTAAAAATAATCCGTTCCCCTTTTTATACGGTTTAATGTAAAGACCCTTTCCCAAGGCAATAGACTCTATAGCTCTGTTATGACGTTGAGACTCTTTCAAACTGTTTTGAGCTGACTTATAATCATTGACGGTCTTCGCAATGCCTGCCGCTCCTCCTGCTAGCGCCCCCAATGCAGACAGTCCGGCAAAAATTGGTATCAAAGGCAAAATACCACCAGTTTTTGGAACTGGAATTATGCGAGGTAAACGAACTCTTATATTTTTAGGAAAAAATTTCTTAGCAGCAATTAAAGCAAGTTTTATCGCTGAACTGTTACTCTTTGGTTTACGTTTTCGTAACTGAGAATGTATTTTGGATACAATATGTTTGAAACCTTTGATACCAGCACCAGCTTTTAATTTCGTTTTCATTACTTTGCTTACTAACCAGGATGCTATTTTCTCACCAGTTCCCGAATTTTTTGCCTTAATCCTGCGTTTGGACATGTTTAATAAATCCAAGTCTGCTTTATGGCGATTTTCTAAATCAGTGTAATTGGAATATGCTATATCGTGATGCATACAAGCATCATCTAACTCATTTATTCCCTTATCGCCACGAAGCAATCTTTTTTGCAATCGTGTACCAGGACCGCAATAATTATACCCGGGTAAATGTAACTCAAATGGTAATTTATTAATAGCGCTATTGAGAAACCCTCCTCCTTGCATAACTAGGAGAATAATGTGCCAATAATGTTTAATTACTATTTATATAAACATTTCTTATCAATCCAACTATTTTCACTTGCACTAAGACCTAACCATTTCACATAAATTTTATTACCTTTTTTCTTCAACACTTTCTCTATTAAATACACATCTGGATATTTAGTTCTTTGAAGTTCATGTTCATAAAAAGAACCTAATATTACTTGATTTCTGTGATCCTTGATGTTAAAAGTGATTGGTTTAGTTTTATTTACATGAGTAACAGTAAATATTTCAGTAGACCAGTTCGGAGTATATCCTTTTTCAAAACTCCCTTTGTATTTGCTAATACGAACTTGATCTCCGACCTTATATTTCGCTTTCTTTATTTTATGTATTTGTCGAGAATTGATTATGTTTCTCAAAATTATACTTTCATTTGCACGACTAACATTTATGGGCTTGTATTTCGTAATTCTATGTGTAGTGCTATTATACGATTCAACAATAGTATTCAAAGGTTTGCCAACCCACTCATATTTTCCGATAAAACTAAAATATTTGTATAGTTTGCTTTTAATCGTTCTAATAACTCTTTCTACTATGGATGCTTTCTTAGTAGAATATGACGAATAATGATTTATTTTAAATGTGGACATTAAATTACGAAATTTATCATTATAAAATTCTTTTCCGAAGTCAGTTTGCAAATTGATTGGAGTACGACCCGACTTTGACAATACATATTGAAATGAGTTCGTTACATCGATCTTTGACTTTGTTTTAACTGGAATGCACCAAACATACTTTGAAAAACAATCTATTACAACCAAAATATACTTATATCCGTTATTTTCATTGGAAAGTTTTTGAATGTCGATCAAATCAGCTTGCCATAAATCATCGATACCCTTTAAAATAACAGAACGCCTGACAAAGTTTTTTCGTGCTGACTTATGAAGCTCATCAACAATTAGTTGTTTAGTCATTTTGTGCAATTTTCATAATTTCATTTATTTCCAATTTTGTATAATAGTTTTGTAAAAATTTTTCCACAAATACTGCAATACCAGTTCTAAATTCATTAAGTTTGTTCACGAGGTGTTGCTCTGTGCAAAAGTTATTAATTAAAGTATCAACATACTGCTTATTGACAACATCATCAGCAGTCGCTGGAAATTTTACGCCTTTTAGTCTCGATGATTGCAAATCAAATTCCCCAGTTTTTGATTTCATTAATATATTATTTTTGTCAAATGATGTTGATTCCAATTTATCAATTAATAAATTATCAACATATTCTTTATTAACAGCATCATCAGATGATAACGGAAATTTTACACCTCTTAACCGTGTTAGATGTAAATCGAAATCCCCGTTATCTGATTTTGTTAATACTTCATTAAGATCATAAGATAGTTGGGACCTCCGTAAACGTTTATGAACGTGATGACCAAATTTGTCTATATTCATTTCTCATTTGACCGCACTGTTCAATAATTGAAACTAAACTGATAAATTTTATAAAAGTACTTTATTCTTATATGATATACCCGCTTTCTTTGAGTTCCTCGATTATAGACAGTATTTCATTATCTAGACCGGTATTTCCAGCATCTCTTGATGCCCATAATAACTTCAAACGATCAACTAATTCGTTCGGATCATCCCAATACACGTAATCAACATTTTTGTTAAGTCTTTTTATTACAGGTAAACCTGATCCTTGAGTTTCCAAACTCTCAGTACTTACACAGTTTTTAGATAGCTTTATAAATAATGGCTTTATTATTTGTGTGTATTTCAAACCTTTATTACTTTTTACTGGTTTTGATGCATCGTAATTACGTCTATGAGCATTAGTGTCAGTTAATATGATTTTGTAATTTCGTTTATCACTTTCGGTTATTAATTTTAAATTAGGTGTTCTTTTAAACAATAACTCTAACAAGCCTGCTGTTCTATTATAACTTCGACCGGCAATAGATATATGATTATCTGTTATAGAGACACGTGATGTTCCCATGAATAACTTGCCTCTATCACGTCTTACACCAAACGGAATTTCATCGAACGCTTGTGAAGACATAGACCAGGAGGTACTAGGAGTACTATTATCTGGCGTTGCAAAAGATACTTCATTGGTGCTGGATTGTTCTTCATCGCTCTTATCAAAATTTATTTCTTGTTCATCACTTTTATAATTGTTTTCTTCATCTCGAACATCAGCATTATTATTAAAACTACTATCTGTTTCATTTCCACTTTCCACGTCATACTCATCAGTGCTTAATTTAAGTTTCTTGATAGTATTTGTCGGTGTAAAAGCATAACCTCTTTTTTTGTTCTTTATTGTTGGTAATGGTGTATTTGTTTTGGTAGAATTTTTATGCACCATTTCCTTTAACGGCTCAGATATTGGTTTAAACATAGACTCCATTGCTATATCATTATTATCTTTTAGATCTCTCATTAACTTAATTTTCTTTTTTACTGATTCAGCCGACTTTATTATTTGTTTCTTCAGTGACTGTTCTTTGTCCATATTTGACTAAGTCACGAAAGATAATGAAAAAAAAAATGTAAAGTAGTTATATTTAAATAAACTTTAACTGTCGAATACAACAAAGGTGTCAAACTTCATTCTGTAACATCCTTTATTTTTCTCACAATCTTTATTTATTACTAAGTAGGAATATGGTTTATTCCAGATATTTGTGCACATCTCTCGAAACTGCAGCCAATTCATATCTGTATTAACATGTTCATCATATATATGACGAAGGTTAATATCATCTTGTTTAAATAAAACAATAAGATTAGCGTTGTCGCGAATTAACTGTTTCGGAATTTTGCTATAAGTTTGATTTAAATAGAAACAGTCGATATTTTTGTGTCTACCCATCGCAAAGTAATTACGAATATGGTTCTGATTTTCACAAGCAACATCGTCAAAGATAATAACTGAATTAGACGCCGCCTCTTCAGGACTAATGACCGCTTCATTCTCGTGATACTTTATAAAAGATACGTCAGGTACCTGTCGATACACATTTTCTAAAAATAAGTACTTTGGTTGATAAAGTGTCTTGGAATAGAGGTATACATTTCGATATCTTAAACCGTTTTCATGCAATAGCAAGCCTACCATTAAATTAGTTTTTCCGCAGTTAGAAGGCCCAGAAATAATGCAACGAATGGTACTAGGTAAAAGTGTCCCATGACGGTGTGAAGTCTTTTGAAGCGAATCTGGACAAATTCTTTCTAATTGCAATGAACATGGTTGTTTAATAAATTTCATATCGTAACACAAAACAGAAATAATTTTATAAAAACTATTCGTGTCAACGTTTCAGTGATAATTAAAATTTTCCTACAAATGTTTGTCTTTTATATAATTATCATGTAGAGCAGAAGCCGACGGACATTTTGCAGTAAGTACTTTGTAGGGAATAAAACTTACATATTGTTAAATAGAAACCAACCGAACGATCTGTCAAATAATTTATTAGGTTACAAGAACTTTAAATAACAATGAATAGTATGGGGATCAAAAACCAGATAACCTTCAAGTAAGTATATGAGATGGTTTTGTATTAAGGTATAACCCTGGGATACGAAATGGTAAATGTTATGTGCTCGTCTCGACGAGACACATTGTCAGTACCTTTGGATTTGATTACGTCTTGATACAGTGCATGCTTTGTTATACACATTGCTATGATTTAAGTTTAGTGTTAGTAAAAAAGTTTAGTGTTCAAAATTAGTGAAAATAGATCATTTCTGTTGCAGCAGCTTAATGGTGAGTGCTAATATCTAAGAATACTTCTGGACTGGACGGCTTAGGTAACCCAATATTATTGGAAAGTCAGGATCAAAACTGATGTGGCTGACGTGAGCGAGTGAAACGAGTGAACGGAACGAGCAGAGCGAGGTCAAGCCACATCGGTTTTGATCCAGACTTCCCAATAATATTACTACTTAGATTTAGCGTAGCTAGCCAGGCGGACATTTTTAAAATGCCCTACCACCAACCAACAACTACTCTATCAGACGAGTACAGACTGGAATGCAGCGCGAAACAGGGAGTTAAGTTCGCCTCTGCTATTCAATTTATATATCAACCAACTTATCGATCGATTAAACAGTACATCTGTCGGCTGCCATATTGACGATACGTGTATTAATAATATAAGCTATGCCGATGATTATGGTGTTTCTTAACCCATCGATCTACGAGGCCTATACGGAGGAATAAATATGTCTATGATGTTGTATTGTTGTGTTGCGGTTGTCAGAGATAAGATAGCCAGTCCCCAAATGTGTTGGGGTTTCCGGGTCAGTACGCTTCCACCATTGACCTCATCTTCACTTAACATCAGGTATGATTGAGGTCAAGTACCAACCCGTTTGCATAAAAAAAATCATTTTTTTTACATCTCAATGGCTATTTTTTTTTAGTTTTAAGGCCCTTTCGATCCTCTGTACTACCTGGTTCATGCAATAAATAAGTTGGTGTGGTGATCCGTGTTCTGTTTTGACCCTGGCCAGAGCTGTCCCGCCCCTTCTCTACATATACACCTCGTGACTCGGCCCAGCTGGGCACAGGTGGGCTGGGAAGGTCACAATTTTAATACGAGTATTTTCGTTCCTCTGAGGGCGTGTTAGATAATCGGTCCCAGTTCTTTTCAATCGCAGACAGGCAATTTAAAAACACTGACTGGCTTCTAGTCTGACACAAAGTTGTCAATCTGCACTGGCCCTGCGTGGTTGATTATAGCCCATGAGGGGAGACTGCCCCAACCAGTGTAGGCGATTTTTTAAAAAGATTCAAACTTGTAACTATCGTAATATGACGATTCCGTTGTCGTATTAGATGTACGAGTATGTACGTACCCAGGTGTGTGGAACGGCTCGAATTAATGCCGACAAGGAAATTGATTTATGTATAACATAAATTTCACATTTCACAGTAATGGCAGTGTAAGATTATTAGACCTTATGTAACAGTCTTCACTTCACATTTTGAACCTCAGCAATAAACAGCCTTCACTTGACATTTTTAATGATTCTATACACAAATTCAAAAATAAAATCTTTAACTGCTGGATCCAGAATCCGACTACAACTAAATAATCAACTTATAATAGACAATACTTTAACATTGCAACATTACCCCCATCACAGAAAAACTAATAATACTAACGTACCCCATCTAATGGGCACAGTGGTGTCGATTCGGATGTACAACGAACTAACTAAATTTAAAGCAGATACATCCTTTTCTAACACTATTAACATGAAAGGGACGACTATAAATTAAGGCCTGTCAAATTAAGTTAAGAGCTGTCAAAACAAGTCGCTCTATAGTATTTTAATCGTGACGTCGCTAGGTGTACACCTAATATTGATAAAGAAGTGCTTGTTTTGATCATTTTACATAATTTGACAGGACTTAATTATATGTCGTCCTTTTCATGTATTAGTGGTTAGAAAAGGATACATATCATTTAAATTTAGTTAGTTCGTTGTACATCCGAATCGACACCAATATCTTTTAGATTGGCTTCAACTTACCACCTAAGATGCTTTTGTAAAAATTGGTGAATGACGTGTACATCTTTAATTGTCATATAATATCAGGAATTGAATTTCTAAAATATGTAGACTATAATATATATATGTGTAATATTATTTGATGTTGATGTTCCAAATAAATAAATAAACAGTAGATATGAGATTTAGATATTTAATGGAGATAAGAGAGCCAGTCCCCCCAAATAAGCTGAAATTTCCGGGTTAGTACGCTTCCACCTTCGGCCTCATCTTCACTTAAGATCAGGTAAGATCAGGAACAGTCAAGTGTTAACATATTGTGCATAAAAGAAACCGGCCAAGTGCGTGTCGGACTACGCCCTTTTAACTTCATTATATAGTATATATTAGCATGATTTTTTCAGGTATCAAAAACTGTTTAGCTTTTAACTATTGTACCTACTAATGTATGTAACTATGTAATCCTATATAGCTGTTTTCTCATGTAAGAGACGTTATGTTTTTTTTATGCACCACGGCTTAGTACTTGACCTCAATCACACCTGATGTTAAGTGAAGATGAGGTCGAAGGTGGCAGCGTACTGACCCGGAAACCTCAACACATTTGGGGAACTGGCTATCTTATCTCTGACAATCGGAACACAATAATGCTATTAACATTGATGATTATGGGATCAACATCTTAAGTCCCCACTGCTGGGGCAGGGCTTCTATTCTCCATGGCATCCGCCAAATCACCGAATTGCGATGGCGAACAATAATCACATCATATTGTGTGGGAGTGTGTAAACTGGAGGTTATTCTTGTACAATAAAGAATATTTTGTTCGTTTGTTTGTTTGTTTATTCAACTTGGGGGCACACACCTTTGAATTTTTGGATCATTTTAAATACAATAAAACAAATTTTAAAAAAGAATATAAGTTTACTGCGTGTTTTCAATTTGCCCAAGAGATCTGTTATATTCAGGCAAGCTCCATAAACTTCTTACTTATCGACATTGTTTTGCTTGTCCTAACTTTTATTACAATTTTGCTCACTTGATTAATATAAAAAAAACTTTTGCAACTAATTGTTTTTACCCGACTGTTCCAGGAAGAACCTTTTTCAAGTGTATGTACGAGTATGTAGATTTCTATGTTACTTACTGTAGTTATATTAGGTCCTTACCTATGAAATTGGCGTTTTGTATGAAGAATTTCATTAAGACTGTTTTCTGCATACAAACATTTTTGATTTTTTTTTTTGGGAACGGCAAATTCAAATTTATCTAAACTTTGTGTGTATTATCGGATAACATTAAGTTTAGTATAGGCAGCGTTAATTTTTAAAAGTCACCGCTTTATAAAAGTTTCAGCGAATCTAAGAAATGATTATGGGAAGCACATGAAAAGAGCTCTGTTCAAATTTTTTTTATTATGTGATTTAGCCCAGAAATTAAAAAATATTTCATGTGAAACCTTGTAATAATATTCCATTTTCCAAATAAAAAACAAATTTGGTTATAGCTTTGAAAATCGCAGGAATTGGTACATATGATTAACGAAGAAAAAAAACTCCAATTTCATAGGTAAGGACCCAATATTTATGCATACTTATCTATAATTATTTCTTTAGTTGGTAGTATCGTGCACTCTACTTGTTTTTCTACCTACAAATGTCCCATAGCTGTGGGCTGTCTGGAAGAGATCACTTATAGTGATAAGACCGCCTAGTTGTTTTCTATTTTTATCATCAAAAAATATTGTAAATTGTTTTGCGCAATAAAGAGTATTTGTATTGTATTGTGTTGTTTTGTGTTGTGTTGTTTGTCGTGTTGTGTTCTGTTGTGTTGTGTTGTATTTTATTTTAAACGGTTCGACTGGTTTTGAAATCCCTACCTCCTCAATCAGAATCAGTGAAACACCTTTAAAGAAATATTTGCCAAGTTTGGCTCTTCTAGGTACATCACGTATTACGTTAATCATTAGCAGAAATGACAATTGATTTATTTCAAAACCAGAGCATATTTAGTATTTTACGGGCACCACATCGGATTTTTTGTCATGTAATGTTTGTCACACTCTGGAGACCAGATGAATCGAACGATACCTTGCACTTCAAAATCGGGAGGTAACATAGAAATCTACAAACATACTTGCACATATACTTAAATAAAAATCGAAAGAACATTACCCTCCTTCCTGCAGTCGCGTAAAAATATACACTTTCCGTAAGTTTTTGATGTTTGGGTACGTATATAAAATCATCGAAAATGCGAATACAAATGACAACCATGAGCTGGTGTTTCCATTGCCGGATAGATTATATACACATATCTTGAAGCAATTTTGGCGCAGTCGCATTTGTTATTCGTTTTTGAAATGAAGATAAGCAATTAAGCAAAGCAATGGTAAACCTGGCATTTAAATACTAGTATTTTAGAGGACATTTTAGTAACACTAGTGTTTTAGAGGACACGTTAAATAGTCAACCACGGTTGTTTTCAATTAGGGGCAGTCATTAAGCCAAGCCGGTGGCCCACAGAGGTGGCTTAGTAACAGTCATTGTCAGGAGGTAGTCGCAGACAAATATAACAAATGTCCCCGCGTGGTGGACTTTAGCCCATACCCAGCCATACTGACAGAAGGCTGTGCTTTAATAGTGAGGACGTCTAAGATTTTTTTTATGCACATCGGGTTGATATATGACCTAAATCACACTTGATGTTAAGTGAAGATGAGGTCGACGGTGGACGCGTACTGACCCGGAAACCCCAATACATTTGGGGGACTGGCTATCTTATCTCTGACAACCGGAACAGAACAATGCTATTAACATTGATGATTATAGGATCAACATCTAAAGTCCTTACTGCTGGGGCAGGGCTCCTATTCTCCATGGCATCGGCCGAATCACCGAATTGCGATGGCGTTCAATGATCACACATCATATTTTGTTACACATAACCTGGAGAGAGGAACGTGAGCTCATGCTTGACAGTCTAAATTCGTAGTCCGTCTGGTGTTCTACAGCGACCTGGTCTCGAACAGACACAATTTTCAAGCTTTTTTGTCAGTCATATTACTGGCACTACAACTCGCGGTAGCGTTCTGCTACCGTTCTGCTCATTGCATCTAGGCGCAGTCCGTGGTGTATACAAAGCATAGGGCCAAGCTTCACTCGACCTCCTTTCTCGTAGGGTTAGCATTAGTGCCGTTTGCATTTCATTGGCTACACTCCCATTTGCCGAGGGGGGAAGTGGGAATCTTCTTTTCCTACTTACACCCCCTATTCCTTTCTTTAATTAGTCTGGGGTCCAAGGTACCAATAGAATCATGCAGGGCACCGTCTACCTTCAGTAGGCGCCGTGTCGAGTACCACTGTTGATCCTGGCTTACAGAAGTTACAGTGAGAGTAGAGTGGAGGCGGGATCTGCTGGGGCAGGGCCACTTCTCACTTTGTATGACCCATCATTCACCATTTGAGTTCAGTGCGCATTGTTGTTGTATCATAATTTTTTTTTTTAATTTGCATGCTAGAATGTCAGGAGATTTTGGACGGGACTTTCTTTTTTGTGTATTTACCCAAAATCAAGCAAATAATTGATATCATTTCATTTAATTGGATTTGTAGCTGAATGGACTGCCTTTGTTGTCAGGACCCTCTAATAGACTACCGACTTAGTTTAACGACTGCCTTCAATTGAAAACAATCGACTCAGAAGCGTGTAAATAGTTATAGTAAAATGCCACTAGTGGTCACCCATCCGTGGTCATTACTTAACATCATTAATCGGAAAAGAATAGCGAAATAATGAGGAAATACAAAAAGTTGTAAAAGGCGTTACGAAATTTACTTATCTAATTAAATATGCAATTAAATGTTATAAATGCGCGATTAAGTTTTAATACGAGTTTAAAGTTAACATTGACTTAAATTGTAATGCAATTTCTAACAAGAAGCGTAGTGTTGGTAAGTTTTAACTGTTTAATTTTAACTGACTTCATAGAAGGAAGTTCTGAGTTTCGACTGTATTTTTCTATATAATGTGCCGCAATATCTCCGTCAGTTTTAAATAGATTCGGGTCTTTCTTTTTCTACTTAAAACATACATTCAGGTTAAATTCTGATGATGTCGAAAGATAAAGAATGTTGAATATTAAAGTCGATTATCATATTATCAATATTGTGGTATCAAGTGTCTAATAATTTCACTTAACATCACAAAAGATTTCGCAGCTTCTTTCCAAATTCTATACCTACCTTCATCCAATCCGAAGAGTCCGGTGCCATTCCCTCTCACTATGATATTGTACGTTGGGCGTTCAAACACGAACTTATCCACTTTTTACATAACAAATATTCACATCACCAAAAACAAGTTCATAATGCAGATTATAATACCCATTTTTTAAAGTAGGTAACGAATCGTAAACGCTGTCTGCCGTAGCGATTTCGTAGACGTGCTACGAGTAGAGCCTACGAGCGAGCACTGCCGTAGCACAGCGGAAAATCCTACATCCCCTATTGCGGTTGTTTGTCTCTGTCCAGCGCGGTGTTCTTGTATGTTCTCTCTCTTTCGTTAAGCGCGGCATCTCAAACAAGTGTGGATGTAGAATCTGTTTGCTAAAGGCTTGAGGAGAAATCATTGTTGCTATTTTGCCGTCAGGTTGGATGAAGAATGAAAGGTATTAGCTAGTTAAGTGATCTAGGTTACATGACTCTTATGTGAAGTGTAATTTAATTGGGTAATCAGTTATCAGAAATGATAAATACCTATTACTTAAAGTATATTACAATGTCAGTTAATAGTTAATAGAGCTTTGGTATGTTTTTTTTGTTTCATTATTGTATAGCAGCAAATCCTACTTTATAATATTTCATATTTATTGAAAGATGTTTGTTTGTGATGTGTGCGTAAATTAAAAAAAAACTGTTGTTACTGTAGTCAGGGGCAGGCTGAAAATCAGTGCTATGTGGCTGCGCCGCCCAGCGTACGCCGAGTCTGTTCTTTTTTTTTTCTATTTTAATAATTTGTAATATAGTTATCTTTTGTAAAATAGCTTCTTTCTTTTGTGAAAACTAAGGGCCGTATTGACGGGGCAGTCTCAGGATTGGGATCGAGTCTCACTCTCAATAATATATTATATATTTGATAGTGTTCAAATTCAGATTAGACGGAAGAAATAGAATATTATCAAGTATCATTCTATAAATTTTTCTCAGTCTTGGGATAGTTTTATTAGTACGAGCCTTCTTTAATGTCTTGTTACACTTATAAGTAATAATAATAATAATAATAAAAGGTATTTATTCATCACAAAAAAGAAAAAAACACAAGCATACATAGAATCGAGAACCACAGTATTGTAATGAATGGGTAGGGACTCAGCAGTGTTGCTGATTTTCAGTCCCCCCCTGTAGAGTTGCCACCAAAGACAGTATGGGCGACTTTCTAATGGCTAACGATTTTTTTTACATATATTTTTGTTTTTAAGTTTAGGCGTGGCTCTGGACAACGTAGAAATTAAATTAAAATTATATACAGCTTATATTTATATTTATGTGTGTGTGGAAAATAAATGGTGTTAAATGGTATTAAAATGTTTATTTTAATCCCAGAGGATAAACGAGGGGTGTTTGGTGTTTGATAGCGTGGTGTGTCTGCATTTTCCAAATTTTCCATATACAGAGTAAAATTTAATTCATGTGATTCCTGTTTACTTGTGACTTGGACTTCCATACTAAACGCGGTTTCAGAATGGTTTACTTTTATGGGTAATCGAAAATTTTCTGATCGATTTCGACTAAACCATTGGGGAAAGTTGATCGTAATCAAAAGTGGCGTCACCAGTGAATGGGAAGATTTATTTAATTGTCATACAAAGTAACTATATTTAAATTTAAAGATGGATTGATTGGTATTACAGGGAGTTTTGGGACTACTGTGACAGGGCGGGTGTTGCTAGCAACCGGGACGTCGCCAGCCATCTCATGGTATAGGGTCGCCCGGGCAATTGCGAAATGATATGAAGCTACTATAAACGATTATGAATCAGAATGATACTAGGATTCAATAGGACGAAGGAATGATCTGCCACTGATAGAAAACTGACCCGATTACCTTAAACTCTGTGAGAAGCCAATTACAGACCATATCATGATCATAGATCATCTGGCTTGAAGCAGTAGCCTAATTATATTATACTAGTCAATACATTCACAGTCTCACTATATCCATATTCTGACGTATTTATTTATAATACTATTACGTAATTATTATTTTGTATATTTACACTACACTATACATACACTAACCCGACTATAATTATTTATTATTATTCTGCTCATTATTGTACCTCACGTGGCGTACGTGCGTCACTGGCCATTTGGGGGCACTGAAAACCAGCGCTGTGATTCGTCGCAGCATGAGCTGAGCGCTAACCCATTTGTGCACGCCGCAACACGTGACAGTATTGTCGGGATCTTCTTATAATTCTATTTCTATTTTAGCTATAATTTACTACTTCTTTGTTTTTGTATCGTGTTGTGGCGTTTATAATAATAAATAAATAATAAATAAAGATCCTACTCAAATTTCATGATCAGCTTCTTATCAAGTAACGGCTCACCGAATCTTTCCACTTGTCGAGATAGTAAGTAATCAAAGTCACTCAGCCTCGTTGATGTACTAAGTAGCAATATGAATAATCATTTTCTATGTGCCGACCTAACATTACGGTAAAGGTCACCGCGGCGTTTTTGGCGATAACACCGCTATCAGGTTCTCTTGTAGTAATCATACAACCATAATTCTGTCGCTAATTTATAGCTATCTACGACATACAAGAATCTTAGGTTATTGCTTTACTTTCAGGGTTATTTATGATCTGAAAAAATAACTTGGAAGTAACACAAGAAACATCTTTAGGAGCAGTTGAATAACCTTTTCACGCTCATTTTGTATATAGTGTATAATATATATTATATATTGACATTTATATATGTTTCGTGAGAGGTTTATGTAAATTGACAACGTAAAAGGGTCCCTTTATACGGGGTGTTCGGCTTTAATCGATGTTTGATTATGCTTTTGTTGGACCACCCTTTATATTTTTCGGGTAGTGAAAGGCTTTTAAGTGAGTATCAGAATAAGTGACGGTATGGATAGCAGAGAAAATACTGTCACTTTTAGTTTGCAAAAATTGCAAAACAGACAAACCTTCATAGCTCGGATATTAATATCCTAAGATTTGTAGTATCATAGAAACTATAAATTAGTATTTTGTATTCGTTATCTGTTTTTAAAAGATATTCAATTGTAATTTTTCTAATGTAAATATATCATTTAGGGTGACCACGCTTCATTATATTATGGTGAAGTCGATGGCAGTATGGGCTCGTACCCTTAGCCTTATAAAAGCAAAAATGTTTTTTTTTCTAAAACTACCCACTTTTAGAAATATTCTATACTTATTCGTTCGCTTTTAAATACAGTTAGTATAATTGGAATTATTAAACATTATTCATAAGCAATGAATCTGTTATCGGTGTTATTAGTTTTCCTGATGACTATAACGTAAGTACATAATTGACGACCGATTGGTGTAGTGGATAGTGACCCTGTCAGCGAAGCCAACGGTTGCGGGTTCGAATCCCGCGACGGGTAAATGTTTATGTGATGAATATGAACATTTATTCCTGAGTCATGGATGTTTATATAAATATTTATGTATGTTTATCCGTTATCTAGTATCCATAGTACAAGCTTTGCTTAGTTTGGGACTCGATGATTGGTGTAAGTGTCCGAAATATTTATTTTATTAAATATTTATTTATAATGTCAATTTTAGTTAACTCATCTCATTTACTACACCAGTAACTTCACATAAAGTTTATTTTATTTTAACCAATAATTTGGATCCTAAATGCATTTCTTAACGGTTTTTTGCCACTGCTATTTCTACCTATACAAATTTTGAAATAGAAATTTTGATGAAATAGAACTAAATGTTGACTTTGATCGTCGAGAGGTTGCCTTTGCCGATCGATCGCTAGTGTGAACAGCGTCATCTTCTTGATCTTTCAGTGGTTCGACGAGATGAAAGGGGGTTGAATATTTGAAGATCTGCTACCGCCCATTAGAAATTACAGCAGTACTAGCAAAAGCGCGATATATTCATTTATCACTTAAACTAATCATACAATAAACTACGTAATTTCTAATGGCGGCAGCAGATCTTCAATATCCGTTATCTAGTATCTATAGCACAAGCTTTGCTTAGTTTGGGACTAGATGATTGGTGTAAGTGTCCGAAATATTTATTTATTTATTCATCTCCAACAAATAGATGAGAGACTCCTGCATCCAGAGACTTCCCGCAGCCTACATCAGGTTATTCATCCACCTTATGAGTGGACGTCCTACGCTGTACTTGCCGGTGCGTGGTCTCCACTCGAGAACGTTAGTGCCCTAACTTCCCAGTCCCTCAAGCTATAAGGGCTGCCCTCTGCCACTTAGTATGTCAGTGATATTTGTGTGTGTACATCATAAATCGTTACTAGAGTAATAATAATAATAATAAATATCCTTAGACATACACAGAGCGCCATCTAGTTCTACAGTAAGCACCTATAGACTTGTGTTGTGGATACCAGATGGTTGATATACTACATAAATACATTTTTTTTTGTAAATAAATATTTATAATAAATGAAAACATCCATAACTCGGGTCATAACTCGGGTACACATGTCCGTATTAAAACGTATAGCGTACGTGTAATATACCAACCATGAGCAATACGCCAAAGATCCTGTAAATGTTTTTTTTTTTTTAATATAAAATTTATTTAATTTAGGGACTTGAGGCTTTCTGGACATAACAGTACCATCGTACCTTAGCCAAGATTCACTGATGAGAACGTACAAACATATTATACAATAATCTGACCGCTATTGATCCAGGTTTAACAAAAACTGATCACCTACATCGTATTGACTCAGCTTTAATTTTCTCATCAGTGTATCTCTTTCATTTCGGTTGCTAGCACACTCCAACAAGTGTTGGACAGCCTCAACCACTCCACAGATTACAGCAGTGTCTGTTCATTTCATCTGATATCCAAACTTGTTTAATGAATAGTGACCGGAACGTAGCCTAGTAGCTAACTTAATCGCCTACTCAGCTTTACTTCATCAGACCAAGGTACCCGCAGAGGCTGACCTTGGTTAGTTCTATACCAAATACCTTTTTCTAACGAATGAATAACAAATATTCCATCCAATTTGAATAACTAATAAATTTTCTACAGACTTCCGAGTAAATGGGATTAGAAGAAAGAATGTATACCTAAATAATGCAATGTATTCTAGCCGCCACTACCACCACTATTCTGGCTAGCTACCACCATCTTATCTAAATCTGCCGCCAAGCAGCAATGTTAATAGCATTATTGTGTTTCGGTTGTCAGAGATAAGATAGCCAGTCCCCCAAATGTGTTGGGGTTTCCGGGTCAGTGCGCTTCCACATTCGACCTCATCTTCAGGTGTGATTGAGGGCAAGTACGAACCCGTTATGCATAAAAAAAAATAAAAAATGTGACTTCTTATATAAAATAACTTTAATTATTTTGTGTTGAAAGGTTGTCTCTAACTATGGGCCTCAAAGTCACGCAACTAGCTATGAAGTGGGCGATGCTCAGCGTCTCACTATGAAGAAATCCGTAGGCGAACGAAGGTCACTGACAGACAAGCGGATTAATAAATTGAAAAGGCAGTGGGCAGAGCATATAGCACGAAGAACTGATGAGGTGGACAGACAATCTGATAAAGGTCGCGGGAAATAATAAATAATAATAGAGATAAGTTTAAGGAAATTAATATCTTAACAATGATTTCTCAATACATTTATGAGAATTTGTTATATGCAAAAAAAATATAATCTTATTTGCTAAAAATAGTGATAGGCACAATGTTAATACAAGGAATAAGAACCAGTTATCTGTTTATGTTAGCCGACTTCACAAAGTTAGTAAATCCTTCAAAGGGCCAATGTATACGCCTTTATAATAAGGTTCCAGAAGACATTAAAAATTTGCCTTTAAATAAATTTAAAGCAATCATAAAACAGAAATTTTTAGCAAAAGGCTATTATAAAATCACTGACTATTTGAATGATAAGCAAGCATGGACATAGCTGTCTTATTATTCATATAATTATCAAATCACAAATTGTAACCCATAATCTGTTTAAAAGAGCAACCCTAGAGTTTCTTGCTCGTTCTTCTCTGGGGAGACAGCTTTGTGAATGAGCCGTAAATTTAAATGTAATATTAATATGAATAGTGACGGTTTCAAGTGATAATTTTATCCTATGGAATAAAATATTTTGATTTTATTTGATAATAAATAATAATAATAAATATTTTTGCACATACACACAGCGCCATCTAGTTCCACACTAAGCAACTAGGCTTGTATTATAGATACCAGATGGTTGATAAACGACACATATACTTTTTTTTGGAAATAAATACACATATAAATGAAAAACATCCATAACTCGGGAACACATGTCTGTATTCATCATACAAACATATGCCCCTAGCGGGATTGCAACCCGCAACTTTTTGGTATAGCAGCAGAATTTCTAACCACTACACCAAATGGGTCGTCAAATCGCTGGATCATCAAAAAATATCATATTATATAAATAAGTCTGACCCGTGCCACTCACTGAACTAAGTGATAAGGTGACACAGGTTCATCGTGACTCGTATCCTGTCGCTTTCGTAATTTGTTTTTTTTTATTACAGATAACCAAATAATCATAATATACTGTTGTATTTTGATGACTGTACACACTAAGTAATACTGATAGATAACTTAGTTTTACACTTCAAAATCAAAGTTTGCTGTCCACTTGAAGTGTGGCCTATCTATTTATGATTGCATTAATATTGTGAAAGTAAACGTAAACATTTTTATTTTTCACAAAAGAACCCATATCTATTTTAGATTTTGCTTTCAATTTCATATAAGTAGCCAACAGTTGTCAATAGATACCCATCAGGTTAACCTTTAGACGACGCGGGCACCGATCGGTGGCAAAAAATTTTTTATAGAAGATTGGAAGAAAAAGACGTACTGCGCCGACTCCAAATAAATTGGGACTAGGGGAAAGAAGATGATGATGAGTTGTCACTGATGTGAAAATATGAGCAAACCCTCACTATACGCAATATTGAATCGACACTAGTATTGCATTTGCGAATGCTGTTATCCATCAGTGATCCAACCTACTATGCACACTATTTAGTCGCTTTAGTGTGTCATACACACGGAAGTGGATTGGTTCTACTCTGTGAGAATAACATGGCTGACCTTTTCAACTGTTGTAAAATGCCATTGTAACTTCGGTTGTGGTATTCACCGAAATCATATTAAAGTCCAATGTATTTTACAGGGAAAACATGCAATGGCATTCTATTTTCGTCCATATATGATTAGTGTGCATATACTGAATGCACGTCGGCCCTACGAGGTCGAGTCTTCATGAAAAAATCAGAGTCGCTCGTCTGACCATGACCTCGAGCCCGAAGGCTGGTCAACCTTGCATGTAAAAATAAAAAGTACATATGAAATTATTTGGGCGCGAACGTTATTGACTTCTGAGGCCGATTATTGTCCACTAGAACCTTATTATAAAAGCGTATACATTGCCCCTTAAATGACTGACTTTGTATAAAAGACTGACATGAACACAAGTTTATTTTTATATCTTGTACTAACATTATGTATATCACTATTTGGACATTCGGTCCACATTCGGACATTCTGAAAAAAATATACGTAATAAAACAATTGGACAGGTATAATCATTGGTTACGTAAATGGTACTGTCGCCTGCAACTAAAAGTATACACTTTGTTTCTTAACGCTCTTTGGCATTAATAATTTCGTTCCAGACAAACAACGCCATAGGTTTTTAAAATTTCACCTTCCGACAACACTACACATGGCTTGTTTTGCCTTGATTATGTCGAGCAAGGCAAAAATAATATAATGAATGCCATGGATCTAGCGCGCTAGGGAATATGAGGATAGACTTTAAACCGCAGGGGACTCTACAATGATGGACATTCCACGATTTTTAGTATACATGGAGTTGAAAAAATGGCTAAGAAAGGTTTTTAGTTTCGTTTTTAATATAAAACATCGTACGCAAATCGGACCACACAATATTGAGATACATCTGGACAAAGACTAGACACACACACACACACACAATAAACAAAAAATAAACGAATGATCAATTTCCTTCTTTTTGATGTCGTTGAAAAGGATGTACTCTGCACAGCCCATCGTTCAACTAGAAGTGACATAGGTCATGTTGACGGCTTTGGCGTGGGCGGGTCATGCTTGCATTAAGTATGTCATCCCTAGTCATACCCATATCCTACGTTAGACTCTACAATTTCAAAATGCAGTATTAGCGTTAAATGGCGCCAATATGCCGGTTGGGTCGTGGGGACCGGGTGCTCACATGGTTGGGTCGTGGGGACCGGGTGCTCACACTCTTTTTAGGGAGTAATCAGAGCGTCTGGTTGATACATCCCACGATCAGAGGGCTGGCCAATGCTTTGGTCAAAGAATCAGCCTTGCTATAGAGCGAGGCCACGCGGCCAGCCTTCTGGGTACCATTCCAACAACCAGTGACTTGTTAGCACGGGTTAGCACTTGACTTCAATCACACCTGATGTTAAATGAAGATGAGGCCGAAGGTGGTAGGGTACTGATCCGGAAACCCCATCTTATTTGGGGGACTGGCTGTCTTATCTTTGACAACCGGAACACAACAATGCTATTAACATTGCTGTTTGGCGGCAGATTTAGATAAGATGGTGGTAGCTAGCCAGGTGGACATTTAATATGCCCTACTGTATTAATTTAATATACGGGGTACTAAATATGTACCCCTGGGGTTCGCACGCGCGATCTCCTAAACGTAAACCCAATGTTGTTTACATTGTGCCACGGAGGCGGTTATTAGTTTTATATTTGTGATTTTTTTAATAATAAATTGTATAATTATTGTTTATAAATATTGTACAAATTTTATTAAATTAATTGTATTAAGGCATTGTTATTATATATTTTATTATTAATACCAATTCTTTCGCATGTAGCTTTAGCATGTAGTTAAAGATAAAGTAAAATTTAAATAATTATACATATGTGTGGTTTCAACATGTAACTAATATACGGACGTTTCTTTATTTTCTTGTTTGTTGCTCAATCACAGCGAAACCGATAAACGGATTTGGATGAAATTTGGTAAACAGGTAGAATACCCTGTATTAAAACATAAGATAACTCGATAAAGTTAATCCACGCAGGCGAAGCCGCGGACGGAAAGCTAGTGATAATATAATTTAAAAAATCAAAATACGCGACAGCGCATTTTGCGTATCGCAGGCGCCATGTTGGATTTTATAACATATAATTTATCCTATGACACTCCAGGGATCAAGACGGATCTAACGACACCTTGCATTTTGAAATTTGTTAAGCCGTTTAGTTTACAAGAGGTAACATAGAAATGTACGTACAAACATACTTACATACATACAATCGAAAAACATTACCCTCCATCCTTGGGCAGTCTTATGTAAATAACTATGATGGTTTTAAATTTATTTAAAGGCAAATTAGGAATGTCAACTGTAACCTTATGGTTAATTCCAAATCTCAAATTGTCGCATTAATTCGACAACAGACTCGAAAGAAACGATTTCCTAATATTTTTTTTTTTAATAAATAAATATAAATATCGTGACACACGAATCACTTTGTCTCAAACTAAGCAAAGCTTGTAACTACGAATACGTGATAATTGATGAACATACATAAATATTCATATAAACATCCATGACTGGCGACCTGTTCGGTGAAGTGGTTAGCAACTCTGACCACTATATCAAAAGGTTGCGGGTTCGAATCCCGCTAGGGGCATATGTATCTGTGATGAATACGGACATGTGTACCCGAGTTATGGATGTTTTTCATTTATATAAGTATGTATTTATTTACAAAAAAAAAAATGTATTTGTGTAGTGTATCAACCATCTGGTATCCACAGCACAAGCCTATAGTTGCCTACTGTGAAACTAGATGGCGCTGTGTGTATGTCTGAGGATATTTATTTATTTATTATTATGACTCGGGAATAAAAGTTTGTCGAAGGAATTCATCATACAAACATTTACCCCACGCAGGCTTCGAACCCGTAACCGTTGGATTTGCAGACAGGGTCATCCACTACATCAATTGGTCATCAATTTATTCCTTATCTTAAATATCAATATTGTAAGGAAAATGGATGGAAGATATATATAAATATAACTTCTAAGCAGCCATACGAAGCCACTTACTAAGAAACTGGTAGCGCGGATGGCTGATAACATGAAAGGCAAAGGTGCTCTTACAGGAAACTTTATACTTGGCATCAAATTCATAACTTGATAGAAATTCCCCGAAGAGTAATTCAAAGTTACCACCGAGTTTATTGCTAAAAATTGCCTGTTTGACGAGAATATAAAAACTGTCTTAATACAATACAATACAATACAAATACACTTTATTGTACAAAAGGAGAACTTAATTAAAATAATAAATAAATATCTTTGGACATCGCCATCTATTTCCATACTAAGCAACTAGGTACAAACCAATCATCCTAAAAGTATCAGTGTTTTTAAAAAAATTTTTACTTTTCTTATTTTCCTTACCTTTTTATTATTTTAATGAAGTGTTTACGTTTTATTTTCCTTTATAAAAAGAAAAAAAAATCCAAATAGAAAAAGAATCGAATAAAAATTGTCTTAGCCGGATTCGAAAACCTTGTCTTTTCGAAAGACATTACCTAAGCAGTCGTGTCGCTTGCCACTAGACCACGATATCAATTAGCAGAGCTGACGAAATTTTCTTACTCATTTATATGTGACATATTATTATGGATTTGGTTTGAGTGTTGATATTGTATGAATACTTTCTAATAGATGGTGCTAGAGTGCTTCCGTCCATACGGTCCATATAATACTTTTAGGGAGATTCGTCTATATTTCATACGTATTATACTACTAGGTTTGTATTATTATTATACTAGATGATTGACATACTACAAAACTACTAAATCGTATAAAAAAAATGTATTTATGTAGCTTATCAACCATCTTATCTAAATCTGCCGCCAAGCAGCAATGTTAATAGCATTGTTGTGTTCCGGTGGTCAGAGGTAAGATAGCCAGTCCCCCAAATAAGTTGGGGTTTCCGGGTCAGTACGCTTCCACCTTCGACCTCATCTTCACTTAACATCAGGTGTGATTGAGGTCAAGTACTAATCCGTTGTGCATAAAAAAAAAATTGGTATCCACAACACAAGCCTATAGTTGCTTAAAGTGGAACTAGATAGCATTGTGTGCATGTCCAAGGATATTTATTATTTAGTTATTGTATTACATGTTATATATTATATTAGTTGGTGGTAGGGCATATTAAATGTCCGCCTGGCTAGCTACCACCATCTTATCTAAATCTGATACCAAACAGCAAAGTTAATAGCATTGTAGTGTTCCGGTTGTCAGAGATAAGACAGTCTGTCCCTCAAATAGGATGGGGATTCCGGGTCAGTAGTCATTTTCACATAACATCAGGTGTGATTGAGGCCTAGTGCTTACCCGTTGTAGATAAAAAAAAGGCTGAGCTTGGTTTACATTCAGCTCAGGACATTTTTGAGAGCTCCACGCCCTTTCTGCCCATCACTGGTCCAATTGATGCCCATTTTTTTTCATAATCAACTGGATACGCGTTTGACCACAATTTCATGTAATGGAAAGTGACGATGTGGTCGACGATGAAGCACGCGATCGCTAGATTCCTATTTACCCTGCTGCTGCATTATGATTGAAGAGTCAAACCGAGTGGTGCGAATTTTCGGTATATTAACTACATATCGATAGAATCCCTCCCCACGACTAGGGGTTCGAAGATGGAAAGGACATGGTGGAATAAGATTATACAATCCCAACGCACTCTCCGAAATGCATCCTCATGAACCCTTAGTCGGCTTTAACGACTCCAACGGCTAAGAATACTATCTATGTAAAGATGCGACACTCACCTTCCTTAGCTATTTTACGTCATGAGTTTAAGACCGTCTTGACATAAAAGGGAACTCACGTTCGCTAAGTTCTGAAACAGTGACAGCCCTAACTGGCACGTGCAAAAAACAGAGCGAGAGATATTTCGCGCTTGTTCGGAATTATATAAGGTTAGTGTCAAGTCAATAACACCAATTTTTAAAACCTCCGGCAAAATAAGTAATATGCTTATTTTGACCCTGTATACAGGATGGCGCCATTACGACATCCCATTTTCTACTGGGCTCGTCTTCACCTTACTCCGTGATGATTCAGGTAGATGATGATGATTTGATTCGTCGAGTAAGGTGGAGACGAGGCCTTCGTTTGGCCGACCATTTCTGGACGCGTTAGACGCGCGAGTACTTACCATTTATTGCTTATATACAGAGTGAAATTTAATTCGTGTAACTCCTGTTTACTGGTGATTCTACTCCTGATTACAAATAAAAGCCCAAGGTTCCATAGCCGAATTGAATCAACAAAATTTCGATTACTCATGCAAAGCAAACCGTTCTGAACCACTTTAGAATGGAAGTTCAACAAATTTCTGCTGAATTCGGCGATGGTTCCTAGTGAAAAGTTGTTTGTATCAGGATTGGAGTCACCAGCCGAAATTGCTGGATTTCCATACAGATGTCAGAATGTTTTACTTTGTATGGGTATTCGAAAATTTTTGATCGAATTCGACTATGGTTATATATATGGGTTTGTTCGTAATCTGAGTGGTGTCATCAGTTCATGGGAATTACACGAATTCAAATTCACCCTGTATATAAGCTATATGTTATTTTGTTTGCGTCGAGTGTTAAAACTCTAAGTTATAAATAAATAATAAATAATAGGTATTTATTCATCACAAAAAAGAAAAAAAAAACACAAGCATACATAGAATCGAGAACCACAGTATTGTGATGAATGGGTAGGGACTCAGCAGTGTTGCTGATTTTCAGTCCCCCCCTGTAGAGTAGTTGCTGCCACCAAAGATAGTATGGGCGACTTTCCAATGGCTAACGATTTTTTTTTACATATATTTTTGTTTTAAAAGTTTAGGCGTGGCTCTGGACAACGTAGAAATTAAATTAAAATGTAAGAAACAAGAGGCCCCATCTGTTAGCGCCATCTTTCGAACCACTTTGAACCACCTTACTAAGCGACCAGAAAATCGCTCACTAGAACTAAAAAAAATAATATTATTAGCATAATAAGTACAAATAGTTTCAATTTTCCTGTGGCCAGAGAGGAATGGGACAAAGTGAACAATATACCCTGCTAAGATACCAATGCTATCCTCTATTGAAAATTAAAATAATAAAATAAGGCGAAAATGATAAAAGTGCGAAATGATCATTATAAAATTCTGTGAATTTGATAAGTACCTATTTAGGCATACACAGGCATAACATATCATAGTTAACCTTCTGTTATCAAGTAAGCTGTGATACGCCTTCACGCCTATACCACCAAACTGATCAAGGTATTAATGCATGGAACGCCAAAATTCGCATAAATCGGATTAAGCCAATGAAAATTATTCGTATAAAGCAATTCATTATCAAGACAATAGGCAAAGGGGTTGGTTATTAAATTTCGGTTGATTCAAAATACGAACCAGTTCATTTTGGCTCCACTATCTGTGGCCATTATGAGGTGGTCAGACTATTCAATATAGACGACCTGTTTGGTGCAATGGTTAGCAACTCTGACCACTATACCAAAGGTTGCGGGTTCGAATCCCGATAGGGGTAAATGTTTGTGTGATGAATACGGACATGTGTACCCGAGTTATGGATGTTTATATAAAGATTTATGTATGTTTATCCGTTATCTAGTGTCCATAGCACAAGCTTTGCTTTCGCTGGTTTCGCTGACAGGGTCACTATCCACTACACCAACCGGTCGTCAGAGATTCTAATGAAACTATACGTTTAAGCATGATACATATAAATAAAAAGATAGTGGATAACATTTTCTAAACATCGAATTTCCAAGAATATATTGAATTTCTTTTACTATAGAAAACTTAAAATCGATTTAATTTAGTTGTTCAATTTTTTTTTCAAAATACTCTGTACTAACTTTTTAGATCTATATACGTGCTTTATGCTTACAAAGTTTCACTAGAAACGGTTTATTCATTCCGAAAAATTTGGACTTGAAAGTTTCAGACTGTACAGGCCTGCCTGGGCATCGAACTCGGACCTCCAAAATTGAGAGACCGCGTCCTAACTGCTGAGCCACCGACGCTCTTTGGTCTAGTCTTGCTGGACGATATAATCATATTGTTCCATCAATGTTGTCAATCAATGTATTATTGTTGTGCAATAAAGAACATTTTGTGTGTTTGTTTGTTGTTTGTAGTTGTTGTTTTCTAAATTTGCAATCTATAGTTATATTTATTCATTTTGTTTTATGCACGACGGGTTCGTAGTTGACCTCAATCACAACTGATGTTAAGTGAAGATGAGGTCGAAGGTGGAAACGTACTACTATCTTATCTCTGACAACCGGAACACAACAATGCTAATAACATTGCTGCTTGGCGGCAGATTTAGATAAGATGGTGGTAGCTAGTCAGGGGGACATTTAGAATGCCCCACCACCCAAAACGAGTACTTAAACATGTACCCCGCTGGGGATCGAACCCGCGACCTCCGAATCGTAAACCCAATATTGTTTATATTGAGCCACTGAGGCGGTTTTTGCGCTAATTGTATCTACGTGGGAATCGAACCGAGAAACTCAACAAATTCGTCAAACCAGTGAGAATAAAAGTGATATTGACAGTTAGGTGTAGACATACACTTAGCGGATCTTTGGCAACAAATTGGGAATGACAGATGTACCGACATTTTTATCATATGACGAGGGTATTACATCGAGCGGGGATTCTTGGCTTACCTTTATGTTGGTAAGAAAAGAATGTAGTCTTACATTATCTTATATACATCTTATCTTACATATAAATCAAACAGTTTTCAAACCAACTTTCTTAACTCTCAGTAAAATTTAGAATTTATTTCTTGGCATTATAGAGTTTGAAATTTACACACAAGAGCAGGGTAAATAGGCATCTACTGAGATCGCACGCTTTATCTTCGGCCACATCGTCACTTCCCATCAGGTAAGATTGTGGTCAAATGGGTATCCAGTTAACCATAAAAAAAAACATTGAATGTGAACAACACCAAATTGAAAATTTAGAAAACCTTCGAAAGACTGTTATATCGTCAAAATACATAAAAAAAACTGTGTTAAAGCCATTGATTTGTATGCTACTAACTTTCCGCCCGCGACTACGTCCGCGTTGAAAGTTTTATCAAAATCGGTTCAGCAAAAAAATTTGCCGATATGTGAATCCAGGTCCCAATCTGTCAACCCACGAAATTTCATCCAAATCCGTCTAGCCGTATAGGCGTGAAGAAGTAACAACATACATACATACATGTACAGATATACGCACACACAAACTTTCGCATTTTTTTCGCAATCTTATTTGCGTTTTTCTTTATACATAAAACAGCGCCATCTCTTACAATCCTCGATAACTAACAGGCATCAATGGTCAATACCATACACAACCAAAATTTTTTTAATCTGTATATACCCACAAACATATAACTTACTCACATAAAAGTGCACAAAGAAATTACAATATTGATTAAAATATGGGTTTTACGATTAATACGTTATGTTTGTCGTACTTAGAAGATACTCGCATGTTATTGGTCACATTTCTGTGGTAAGTAATGCATTTTTCTAAAAAATAATTCAGTATGATACGACAGTTCGCGAACGAAGTCGGTGTGTGACTGAGGTCCCATTGGTTCCAAACCGGCGTTTTAACACCAATGAAGTGGTGCCATTTTGATTGTTTGAATGACCTAGTCCATTTGCAATAATATATAAAATAGCGTCGTTTTTGAAACTGAAAATTGTTACAACTAAGCTTCAAATGTGTTTAATTGTGTATTGTTTATGTCGTAGACATAGTTAAGAGGGTGAATTCCAACCAGTGGCGTAAATGACGAATTCTTCATAAATACAGATTAATCAAAAAAATCGCACTGATCGGCAATCGAAAAGCTTAGGCTTTACGATTTAAATATTTAAGTAATTACTTATAATTAAGTTCTAAAACTTAATTATAAGTAATTACTTAAATTTTTAATAACAGTTATTTTCTAGAATCCATGATTATATAAAAAAAAGTGACCGCTTTTATCAATAATATGAAATTGTCGAAAAAAATTGTAATTAAAATAGCAATATTTTTTGACAGAGCGTTTAGCGAGAGAGAGAGAGAAAGAAAGCATTCAGTGGCTCAGCGGTTAAGACGCGGTCTCCCAATTTAGGAGGTCCAGGTTCGATTCCCAGGCAGGCCATGTACTAATCAGTTTTTAAGTGTAAATTAATTACTTATGTGCATTTATCCGGCTGCTCTTAAACGGTGAAGGAAAACATCGTAAGGAAACCTGCATGCCTGAGAAATAAAAATTCAAAGGCATGTGAAGTCCCCAACCCGCATTGGGTCGTGGTGGACTATGGTCCATACTCCCTCATATACGAGGGAAGGCCTATATAGGGATATCCCTGCAGTGAGATGTTTACAGGCTGATGATATTGTTAAAGCTAAATATCATCGAAACTGCTTATTCGATTTCCATCTTAAATACTCAAACACATAACATACGTCGTTACTCGTCGGGGGTAAAAAATGCGAGTATCATACCTACAAAAGGCCAGTTCGAATGAAGGTTAGGGCGGATCGATCGGGCTAATATAAAATGCAAGACGAATCAGTAATGGCTACTTCATGTTCCCGGAAAAGAAATCGTTTGTGAGAATTTTTAAGTTGTTTTTAAATCTATTTTGTTGAGTATTTTATGTTACTTGGTCGACAGTCGGGTTATGTGAATGACACCAGATCTATGTTCGGGATCTCATTACGTATATAACACAGAGTACCTTATTATGAAAGCATATTATAACGGTGCCATCTTTTAACCGCCTCCGTGGCTCAATGTTAACAACATTGGGTTTACGATTCGGAGGTCGCGGGTTCGATCCCCAGCGGGGTTAGTTTATGTACTCGGTTTGGTTGGTGGTAGTGCATTTTAAATGTCCACCTGGCTAGCTACCACCATATTATCTAAATCTGCCGCCAAGCAGCATTGTTGTGTTCCGGTTGTCAGAGATAAGATAGCCAGTCCCCCAAATGTGTTGGGGTTTCCGGGTCAGTATGCTTCTACCTTCGACATCATCTTCACTTAACATCATGTGTGATTGAGGTCAAGTACGAACCTGTCGTGCATAAAAAGAAAAAATCTCCGTTGATGTTATGATGTAAAGTAACTATTGACGCGATATCAGTAGATTCATCCCAAGATTGTATACTTTTTAATGAATAATTATATGTCGAACTTGAATTTTCAAGTTATAATACTATGCCTCAGAATATCAAAGTTCAAAAGGCCATAGTTAGCAAGGACAAGGTGAATCGATCCGTTTAATAGAAAATGCATGTCGATAGGGAAACGAAAAAGTATCGATAACTTTTTATCTGATGCGCGACATTGTTCTAGATACTTAGCTTTCAGTACTTGTACTCAAAACATCATCTTCATCTCAGCCCATAAACATCCCAACACAAAAGTGACCAAAAACACGCAAGTATTTTTTAAGTATAATAAACATAATGTAAATACATTACTACGAGTAAATACTCGTAAAACTCCTATTTTTAATCAATATTGTAAGTTTTTCATGCACACTTGGTTAGAATAGGTTGTAAACACAGATTAATAAAATTTAACAGATTAAAAAGAGTTTTGGACATATTATTCTCAGTAGTCTTATTAGTTCTCGGGGATTCTAAGAGATGGCGCCGTTTTTCTCTACTAAGGAAAACGCAAAAAAGATTTGTTCATGCGATCATTTCTATAGCATATAAATCAATGGAGATTCAGCACTATGCTGAACGCAGCGTAATTTCCGCTGATGTCTCATAGGTAACTTGCGAAACACTGCAAGCGTATGTATCCGAATTCTCGGCGCCGTACTTTCGCAGGTGTTTTTTTTTTATGCACGACGGGTTTGTACTTGACCTCAATCACATAAGTGAAGATGAGGTCGAAGGTGGAAGCGTACTGACCCGGAAACCCCAACACATTCGGCGTACTGGCTATCTTATCTCTGACAACCGGAACACAACAATGCTATTAACATTGCTGTTTGGTGGCAGGTGTGTCGCTACGCTAATACTCATCATATAATTTAGTACATTAATAAAGTCTTAAAAGAAAGTCTCTTTTATATCGATACTTTATATTCGATATCGTGTCTCTATCTACCACGTTGAATTGATAATTATCCATTTCACTTCTCAGAAGTAGCTACGTACATATTCCACAGTTCATAGGAAAGGAAGAATACTTAAACAGTGATAAGTAATAGTACTTATCACTGTTTAAGTATTATTTTCTATCAACTATGCTATAATATCCTCATTCTTATTCAAAATGGCTCACAAAGAATAAGAATAGTTTATTATGAACGCCACAACACGATGCAAAAACAAAGAAGTAGTAAATTATAGCTAAAATAGAAATACAATTATGAAGAAGATCCCGATAATGCTGTCACGTGTTGCGGCGTGCACAAATGGGTTAGCACTCAGCTCATGCTGCGACGAATCAGAGCGCTCGTTTTCAGTGCCAAAGCGACCCTTTGATGCTCTGGGGCTTTAAAAATTTATAAAAATTGCATAGTTAACTGACTTCCAAAAAGAAGCAGGTTCTATGTTCGCCTATATGTATTTTTTTATGTATATTCAGACATATTTTTATAAATTGTTAAGAGATATTGATAATTATTGTTTGTTTGGTAGCGTTTACTTCCGTAGAGGACCCATATGAAATTGGTTAATATTTTATTTTGCACTCCATTTCATTTTAGACCCAATAGTAAGTTCTTTTTTTATGCACAACGGGTTAGTACTTGACCTCAATCACACCTGATCTTAAGTGAAGATAAGGTCGAATAGGGAAGCATACTGACTGACCCGGAAACCCCAACACATTTGGGGGACTTGCGATCTTATCTCTGACAACCGGAACACAACAATGCTATTAACATTGCTGCTTGGTGGCAGATTTAGATACGATAGTGGTAGCTAGCCAGGCGGATATTTAAAATGTCTTACCACCAAACAAACCGAGTACTAAATATGTACCCCGCTGGGGATCGAACCGATCGAATATAAATACGGAAATGTGGTTTCAGAATGGTTTACTTTGTATGGGAATAGACAATTTTTTTGATCGAATTCGTCTATGGTTCCCAGTGGAAAGTTGTTCGTAATCAGGAGTGGAATCACCAGCCAAAAATTATTGGACTTCCATACTAAAGGTGGTGATGAATTGTGATCGGAGTATGAAAAATTGCAGAGTCCCTCTCCCTGCAAAAAAACTTTCTCTTGTTCTGTCAATACTTCGGAACGGCTTTTTGGCGGGAACTCGGCGAGTGAAGTAGCATTTTTCTTTATAGTTCTTATAATTTGTGCATTCTGACTTTTTAAGCTTAATAATGGCAGAATATTGTGTAGCAAACGTTAGTGATGGTGTACAAGTGAAGGGAAGTGTAAATTAAAGTGCATAACGGAGCTTTCGGGTTCCCACAAGAAGCCGCCAAAATCTTTTGTAAATCATTCTGCCACTTTACTGAAAATGACTTGACAGTGACTGTGTACGCCAAGTATACGACGAATTACTTGTTTTGACTGAGACTGACTTACAAAATGAAGAAATAAGATGAATAAGACATGGCTGTTATGGGCTAGATCCGTTTGCCTTCTCCTAGAGGAGAAAATAAAACTAAACAAAAAAAGGAAGTAAAAAATAATTCAACTCCTCTCACCAAAAAGCCTCGACAAAGGAGCTCGGACAGCAAAAATTAAATGTAGCGTTATGCTTCCACTGTGTGGGCCGGTAATGAATGATATAAAGCCAATCTATCAACTGTTCTAAAAATGAATACAGAAGTTGAAACAATGGATTTCACTTAAAATGAACGACGAAAATTCGTTGTCAATTTTCCAAATGACTGATCGCACATCGTTACTGGAGTCAATAGCAAAACGCCATTTTCCTTGTTAAAAAATAAATTAACTAACCTTTGTTTGATGGGATTATTTGACAATGCTAAAGCTATTTTAATAATAATAATTGTTCTCAAATAAAAAGGCCAAATTTTGATAGATAAAAACATTTATACACTGCCCAGTACATACAACCAAAATAGAAATCACAAACAATAAACCCTATCTAAAGAAAGTTAGTGCCATTGTAGTTTTTTTTTATGTACAACGGGTTGGTACTTGACCTCAATCACACCTGATGTTAAGTGAAGATGAGGTCGAAGGTGGAAGCGTACTGAACCGGAAACCCCAACACATTTGGGGGACTGACTATCTTATCTCTGACAACCGGAACACAACAATGCTATTAACATTGCTGCTTGGCAGCAGATTTAGATAAGATGGTGGTAGCTAGCCAGACGGACATTTTAAAATGCCCTTTTGTTTTAAATGCCGTACCACCAACCAAACCGAATACTTAAACATGTACCCCGCTGGGGATCGAACCCGCGACCTCCAAATCGTAAACCCAATATTATTTACATTGAGCCACGGAGGCGGTTAAAATCTTAATCGGAAGTTTAAATGGGTATTCAATATTTTTAGTGAATTTCAGTGGCTGGAATCGTCATATCTTATACGCAGGTATTGTTTTACCTATGATAACAATTTATATACCAAAATCTGTGCACAAATAGTTTTATGTCACAATTTTATGAAATTATCAAAAAAGCTAAACCTGTTTTGTTTTAAGATTAATAAATATTATACTAAACTAATAAAAAAACATAATTAATCATTTTGTTCGACAACCTGTTTGGTGTAGTGGTTAGCAACCCTGAAATTACTAGCAAAAGGTCGCGGCTTCGAAGCCTGGTGGGGGCATAATGTTTGTGTGATGAATATGGACATGTGGACCCACGATTTATTATTATTATTAAAAGTTTTATTTCGTAAGTTATAAGTATAACATTTCAAATCGTCATGACATACAGTTATCGCTCATTCACTAGGTAGTCTCCCCAGAGAAGAACGAGCAAGAATCTCCGGGGTTGCTCTATTTAAATTGTATTGTATTGTATTGTATTGTATTGTATTGTATTGTATTGTATTGTATTTATTCGTCAACAATGTCATTGTGTTCGAAATTATATAACATAAAAAAATAAAATCAAATTATAAAATATGGAATAACTTATCAATAACTAGGATTAATTTATAAAATTATGGAATAAATTATAAAACATAGTCTAATTGCATCAGTACATCAGTATAAATCAGTATTACATAATATTCTTTATTGCACCTAAATATTACAATAACAGAGTACAAACAATAGATCACGTACAACGGTGGACTTATCTCTTTAAGAGATCCCTTCCAGTCACCCTGAACATTGAAATAGAAAACGGAGTAAATTTTGGGGTTTAGCAGCAAATTATGAGCAAAAGTAAAAATCCTACAACGAATAATAAAACAAATAAAAAAGGAATGATAACTTTTTCAAGACGACCTAAAAAAATATTTTGTTTCTTAAAACTACTTTTCTTTTTTCGTTTTAATCTCCCCCCTCGGAGAAGGCAAAGGGATCTAAGCCCATATAGCCATGTCTTATTTCTCTTATTTCTTCAGTTTATAAGTCAGTCTCAGTCAAAACAAGTAATTCGTCGTATACTCAGCCTATACAGAGTCCAGTCACGGTCAAGTCATTCTTCAATAAAGTGGCAGAATGCTTTACAAAAGATTTTGGCGGCTTCTTGTGGGAACCCGAAAGCTCCGTTACGCACTTTAATTTACACTTCCCTTCACTTGTACACCATCACTAACATTTGCTATACAATATCCTGCCATTATTAAGCTTCAAAAGTCAGTACGCACAAATTATAAGAATTATAAAGAAAATTGCGACTTCACTCGCCGAGATCCCGCCAAAAAGCCCCTTAAAATTACATTGAACCAAAAATATTTTGCTTCTTTAATTAGAATAATAACAGTATCGTTTAATAACGTAGCTTGTCCAATGTATGTCCTTATTTATGTGAGTATTTGCGACCTTTTTTCGAAAAAAATCCATTTATTTCAGCGCCATTAACAAAATTATATTTTATAGTTCAACAAATAGGGTACATATGTTACGTAGGGGTTAATTTAAAATTGTTCCACAGCTAAGTAAATAACGTTCACAATGTTTTATAGGTTTAGTTCGTAGCGAGCTGTTCTGAAAACTTTAAATTAGAAAATGCGGTTTTACAGCGTCGAGGTGCTTTTTAGAAGTGGTTTGGTTGCACGTGTGGATCGGGGTAAAGGGTATTTACCTACGTCTTTTAAGTAGAAATTGAGTAGGTAGGTATTTATTAAAATATGGGGTATCTTGTTGCATGATCTGGGGTATGGGGAATTCGACATTTCAGAAAAAAAGAAATGAAGGAAACTGTTTATTCGCCACTTTGAAACATATACAACAATTGTTAGGCGAATGACATACCAGAACACACAGATAAGTGTCGCAGCAGCGCAAGGGAAACGACTCAGCTATATGCTGAGCTTATAAGAGCTCAGCGCTGGTTTACTGTAGCACCCAGAGCAGACGAGTTACCGTCGCTTGTTGCATAAAGACAGGACATTCCTGTCCAGTAAATTAAATAAATACATAAAGTTACTTGTTCTGTGACATAAAACTGAAAACACATTGGTATGTCTATCTCTTTCACGCATATGTGAGTGTGCAAAAGTGACAAACCTATGGATGTCTATTGACAGTGAAATATCGAACGCATGAGAATTCGGGCCCTGACTTCTTTCTTCCTTGCAATCGTCAGAAGTATTATGAGACAGTTTCCTGAATTTCTTGAATGAATGAATATTTACAGGAGCATGGTACATACCTACATCAGATTGTTATCACATTGTCGCGGTACTGCGAACGCTCAGCTGCCGTAGGAAGATGTAGGTATTGGGCGCTGTAGAGAGAGGATGAGGTTTAGGGTCGTAGGTTTCAGGCCCCTACCAGGACTGCAGCCACTGATGAACGGTGAAGAAAAAGGTGAAGGACAGGAAGAAGGTATAGGCACTTGTAACTTAATAATGATATAATAATTTAAAGAAAGAAATAAAAGGAAAAAGAAAAGAATAGTTTTAGTTCGCAAGCTGAGTCAAGACTGCCTAGTTTTTGAAAATAAATTAGAATTCAGAATTTTGAATAATGTTCCAAAAAAGAAAAACGCCAAAGAGATTACCGAAAAGAAGACAGAATTTGGAAGTGGTTGTACACCTCGTTACAACATTATCGAAATTGCATCATGTTTCGCTAGTAGCGGTTGGTATCCATATATCACAATTTAAATTTCTTTTTATGCATAACGGGTTGGTAATTAATTGCGTAACTGTAGTCACAATTATGGAAAAAATGGCATCATTTGAATTAATATTTTAATTCATGAAATATTCATCATTTACATCCTTTGTAGATTTCATTGCTTATAAATTGTTGTAGATTGTAAATTTCATCTCCATCTCCATCTCGTCTCGTGTCACCTCACCTCATGTCATCTTATCTTATTATATTTGTCGATTTCCATTTATACAATAATAATATAAGTTTGTATGATGAATACAGACATGAGTTCCCGAGTTATGGATGTTTTTCATTTATTTATGTATTTATTTACAACAAAAAAAATGTATTTGTGTAGTTCATCAACCATCTGGTATCCATAATACAAGCTTTGTTGCTTAGTGTGGAACTAGATGGCGCTGTGTGTATGTGCAAAGATATTTATTATTATCATTATTATAATTCCTTGAGCAAATAATGTGTAATGTACATTCCCATGTTTCACTGCAACATACGAAAATACCGATTTAATATTTAAAATGCAACATAAAAGCGCACTAAGTATTGATAATTTAGGTCGAACGCGCAAGACAATGAAATCGTATCATAAATTGTATTATATTTTTGAGATTTTTTGGAAAACTCATTTCGAAAATTATATTGAATCTTCACTTAGCATCAGATGTTTAAAAGATAATCCCAGTACGCATAGAATAGTGAATAGAAATACTGCGCCTGCATGCTCGATCTGTGACGACTTCATCGCGATATGATCATGTGTATCTGTATTGAAAAAAAAAAACAGGTAAGTGTGAGCCTCTCTGGTTTACCGAGTGTTCTGTACTTTGTAAATAGTTTTTTGAATAGAATACATTCATTCAGTGCTAGGTCGGCTAGCATTTTGTGATTTCTGTATTTTCCCCAAAATCAAAGATTTGATGAGAGGTTTCACTTTTACCAACTCCGAAGAGGCAGTGATAGCATTCAATCAGCACATAGAATACATGCCATCAGATCTGGGGTCCTCCTGTTTCAAAAAATGGTTCGATCGCATGAAAAAATGTTTAAAATGTAAAGGATTGATGTATTTTGAAAAGCAATATTTTGGTTTAACATGTTGTTTTTTTAAGTTACGCAAAACTTTTAGTGTGACCTACGTATATATTGCTAAAATTACTGTTAAATACTGTATTCACAATACGCTATCCATTTCTTTATTTGCTCCTGTTTCTATCTCTTCTGTACGTATACTTAATGGTCAGTTATTGTCGCAAATGAAAAGTAGCGGTTAAGTAAAGGCTTTGTTAAACTCTCTCCTAACTGCGTACAAAGGGCTAATGATGTACCTCTGCGTTTCACTTTGAGGTGAGGGGTCGTAGTTGAATGTTAATTTTAGAAGTGGTTTTTCACTGAACTACGGCTAAAGGATACGTGTATATGTCACGACCTTTGTGCCAAATGGGGTGGTCAGAGATATCCCTAACATTAGTCTATTGGTGTTCCAAACAAAATTTAAGCTTGAAACTACATCCCCATTTTATCTTTAGAACGCAAAATATGCGTTGGTCCAAATACAACAAGAAATTAAAAGTTTAATTCTTAAATAACCACAGTTCACGTGTCGAATTATACTGAAAGATTATACAGGGTGAGCCGATCGCCGTCAAAACGAGCAATTTATAGACGTTTTTAAAGAAAGAAAGAAAGAAAAAGTTTTTATTTGGCACCATTACTGTTTAACTTAAAATTAAGTACTTAGGTTAAAATACAAGAAATGGTGGTGCCAAAAAGGCATCCACTCAGCATAATGTCGCGACACCGGAGCCCAGTGATGCGACGCTGGTATTCTGTGGACACCGGAGGATGGAGACTAGAGAGTACAACACCACACAGCACAAATACTAGTATGCAACCATAAAACTTTTTCGACCTCTTTCGACACCTATACGGCAAGAGACAATTGGTTCTATTCTTTTAATATGCCGAAACCACTCAATACTACTATTTATATGTATACTGACAAGGCCGATTCATAACGCCTTTTTTTTGGAAAATCTCATTGTCGCCTTTTTTCATAATTCTGTTTTTTGGTGGAATATCCCATAGTCAAGTTGCGTCTATTCTTTTTGCTTGAATTCACAGTATCTAAAATAAAGCAAAACGTATTTCCAACCACACCACACGCCAGTTTCTTTGGTGGTGAGCGTACTGGTAAGTAAAAATGTTCAGATACAGAATAAATTCCACGCGAACTTTCGCACAAGAGATAGGTGTGGAATTTTAAAATCCCTTGGCGCGTTAAATTTTCCTTTATCGCCGTGGATTCTCGGCCAATCGCATCGATCGACGACTGTGAAAGAAAACGTTTTCCTGTTAGTTGAGAATTTATGTGGGAATTGGTGTTTTTGCTCTTTTAAAATTTACAGCGTTTCAACTAGCTGGTAACGATGCTAGTTCGGATACACAGACATTCATACAACATACTTTTTTTTTATCCGCAAGGTGTTAGCACTTGTCCTCAATCACTCCTGATGTTAAGTGATGATAATCCCGAAGGTGGTATCGTACTGACCCGGAAACCCAATCTTATTTGGGGGACTGGCTATCTTATCTCTGACAACCGGAACACAACAATGCTATTTTACATTGCTGTTTGGCGGCAGATTTAGATAGTCATAGTCATATCGTTTATTGCTCATGTGGTAAATACAGGATGTTAAAGACACAATTTACATTGAACGCACACGAACCCTGTGAGGGCTCTGCAATGTCTTAGGTATCTATTACATAATTACATACATCTCGATTATAACCAAAATTATTATTAGTCATATAACATAACATTCAAATGTCTCAATAATTTTTAACGTTAATCTCTATTATGCGAAAGAAAAAAATATTATTCTTTCCTACTCAAAAAACTCTTGCAATGTATAAAAGCACTTCAAATTTTATTTTATAAGATGATGGTAGCTAGCCAGGTGGCCATTTAATATGCCCTACCACCAACCAAACCGAGCACTAAATATGTACCCCACTGGGGATCGAACCCGCGACCTCCGAAAGGTAAACCCAATGTTGTTTACATTGAGCCACGGAGGTGGTTACATATACATACCATAATGGAATCCAGAAGAATTTTGGAGTATTGTGGTGAGAGGATTACTTAGACTAGGCTCTGCGTTAACAAGTCTAGCGCTTGTAGGGACGCAGGGAGGCTCCTTTCATGCACCCTCTGCCCTCGGTGCCCCACCACCTGTGGCATGGATCCTCACATGGCTACAGACAATGCTGTAGTTGTGGCTTTTTGGGCGGATCAAATATGATTGGACGCTTTGACAGAAAGAAGAAGACCCATACTTGTGAGTAATCATTATACTATATTTGTATGTTGTATGAGGACCTGTTTGGTGTAGTGGTTAGTCTGACTGCTATACTAAAAGTCGCGGGTTCGAATCCTGCTAGGAGCATAAGTTTGTATGTTTGTTCCCGAGTTATGAATGTTTTCGTTTATATATGTATTTGTGTTGTATATCAACGATCTGGTATCCACTGCGCTATCTGGCCTAGTTGCGCTGTGTGTACTACTCTACTTGGGGGGGACTGAAAATCAGCAAATCTGATGAGTCCCTACCTTTTTATCACAGTTTGACCTAATTTATTATCAGTTTGTCAGTTTTCATCAATTTGGAGGAATTTTCTGACAATACAACAAGTATTTAAAATGGCGGCTTTTTGCATAGGTATGTACGTAGATGGTTTCAGATTAAGAAGTTTAAGGCTGTGGTGTAAATGTCTAGGAATGATTCCGGTAGTCGTATTATTATTATGATATATTCACACCTTTCTATTATTTTCTGTACAACAAAGAATAAAGATAAAGTAATAGAGTTCCCTTCTGTGTTGCGTGGCTATGTAATTCCAAAAAATATATAGGTACCTATTTTCTTAGCCAGGGTCCTTACAACCGTAACTAAATCCAAAATTACGCGAAACGGCGTAAACTTTGGCAGTAAACCCACATTTTGTGGTAAACTGTGGATAAATTAATTTCTGTTTGGCACTGCTGTGTTCCACTTTGTGCCTGAGTTTGACCTTGTGTTTAAATTAAGAGTAGTCTTAGTAGCTTCAGCTGAAAATCAGAGATACTTCGATTTGTGTTGTTAGATATCCGCCTGGCTAGCTACCACTATGTTATCTAAGCCTGCCCCCAAACAGCAATGTTAATATCATTGTTCAAATAAAGGCTTTATCTATATATCTATATGAAACCGATTTCTGAACCTCAGTCTGAACCATATCTAAATAATCTGAGTCAAAGTGGAACACACCTTAACATCGCCTTTAAAAAGTCAATCCTCATTTTAGTGTAATTTGGAGACGTGACTTTTATCGTATTTGGGGATCGTTCCAAAGAAATTTATTACTCATGAAAATGCCAGGGTTTTGCGGGTAAGGGGATTACATTTGGTTTCGGCAAAAAAAATACTGATTCCAGCTTCGTTTTAAAAGTGGGGTTGGTAAAGAGCATTGACTTGCGTGCTTAGTTGTAGAGTTAACAATAAATAATATACTCGTAATATTTGACATTGTAATGTATAACTAATTTGATTTTGGATATGCTGAAGGGATAAGTACTCAGTGGAAAACAGTATAGCTTTACTTTCAGCGGTCTACTTTATCAAAATATCTACTCTCCCAAAATATCGTAAATATATAACTATTGAGTTAATCGATTAGAATATATAAGCTTTAATTCAATTTTAAGTAGGTTTTAATCATAAAAAAATATGAAATTTACAAACTAAACTACATAATTCGCTATGATTCGTCGCAGCATGAGCTGAGTGCAAACCATTTGTGCACGCCTCAACACGTGACACCACTGTTCGCATTTTATTTATAGAAAAAGAATGTCTTTTTAGCTATAATTTATTACTTTTTGTTATTGTACGTGTTGTGGCGTTCATAATGAAATGTTCTTATTCTTAATTTTCCCAAAATAATAACTTCCCAAAGTGATAACTTTCCCAAAATAATCACATAATTAAAATTATCGTCGTATTGATAAATCAATACGACGTCTACTCCAGAAATAAGTACCTCTTCCAAAATTACCATTAAATTTCCCAATACGATTAGGCTCGACACACCACTTTCCCAAACCGTCAACTAATTTTCCGAATGACTACCTTCCCAAAATGACCTCTAAATTTTCCTAAAATGACCATATTTCTAAAATTAACACGTAATTTTCCCAATATACCGACGACTAGTTCATGCATGAAATGGTAAGTACAGTTGCAAAGTAATAATTCGTCTTCTTATACATTATTCAGTTTGGACATTATTTAGTTAAGACATTTAGTTTGGATATTAGTTTGCACATTACTATCTCATTTAGACCTATAACTGTTTTTGTAAAAAAAGTTAGTTTTTTTAACAAAAGTTTACTAAAATAGACAGAAAAAAATTTAAAAAATCTCAAATAATTTGGAATGTTGTTGGATGAAAATTTGATGGAAATGAAGATTTGGCAAATACGTAGAATATACCCTGAATTGAGACAGGATATTTATTATCTCGATAAAGTGAGTAGTTCCCGCGGGATAAACAAATTTCCGCGATAAAGCTATTCTACACAAGCGAAGCCGCCGGTGGAAAGCTAGAATTGTAATGAATTAATACTTGTGAGCCCTCAGGGTGCAGGTAACACACAAAAACTAACTTCAAAAAGTATAGTCATATCTTTTTTTTATGGACAACGGATTGATACTTGACCTCAATCACATCTGATGTTAGTGAAGATGAGGTCGAAGGTAGAAGCTTACTGACCCGGGAACAACAACACGAGACTGCCAATCTTATCTCTGACATAACCGGAACACAACAATGCTATTAACATTGCTGCTTGGCGGCAGATTTAGATAAGATGGTGGTAGCTAGCCAGGCGGACATTTAAAATGCCCTACCACGAACCAAACCGAGTACTTAAACATGTACCCCGCTGGGGATTGAACCCGCGACCTCCGAATCATAAGTTAATATCTATCGTGTTCATATCTTTTTCAGCTGGTTATTGTGCCAATTTTTGTCCCTTGATTATATAAAACTCAACAAGTTATTACAGTGTGTCCGTAACTATACAATCTCCTTTTTCCTTCAGTCTCCCCAACCTTGAATCAGCTGTGAATGTCAGACGATCGGGCGCCTTAGTGGCTGCCAAATTGGGTCAGTAGTTACATTGTCAGCCAAGCTCAGCTAGCAACTCGTTCCGGTATTAATTTCATTGTTCGTATCTCTCCAGCTCTTTAAAACTTAATCTTTTATCTTTTATATCTTTATCTTTATCTTTATTTGCTCACCAAAATCTATCCAAAATGTACATTCAACTTACATACTAATACAAAGTAGATAAATATCAATTGTAACATTTTAAATACAGGTAAGATCATGGTGGACTGATACCTGAACTAGGATAAATCCTGTGTCTCAAGTTATCAGTCCTCCACCCCTAAGATGTCGTATACAAAGGGTACCTTAAATTATTCATACTAAATAGTAACAATAGAAGAGTGACTTATCTAAGTAGTGATGCGCACGCATAGTAAGAGTAGATAAATCAATAGACATATGTATACGTATGTATGTGCTACATCTGCATGTTATACACATATAACACACAGCAATACATTATATACACATACACATACAATCCGTGTATGTGTTATATACACATAGGCTTGTGTAACAAACCCTACCATAAACTAGATATGACGGTATAGATATATATGTTATACAGGACAGGTAGCAACGGTACTGTAAATATAGAGTGAATGCCAGTCAGGTTATCCAACAAATCTAGAATCGTCTATTTGGTTTTGCATTATTAAACAAACAAATATAGTATAAATTTGAATTCCTTTAATGTTTAATTGGTGACGCCATTTTTGATAACGAACAACTTTCCCCAACGAACTATAGTCGAAATGAATAAAACAAAAATTGATTGCGCATACAAAGTTAACCATTCTGAAAGCATACAGCGCCATCTAGTTGCACACTAAGCAACTAGACTTGTGTTGTGGGTACCAGATGGTTGATACACTACACAAATATAATACTATATACAACATAATATAAATGAAAAACATCCATAACTCGGGTACACATGTCCGTATTCATCATACAAACATAATGTCCCTAGCGGGATTCGAATCCGCGACCTTTTGGTATAGCAGCAGAGTTTCCAACCACTACACCAAACGGTCGTCTATAAATTTTGGTTTTGCATTGTTAAAAAAAAACAAATATAGTGTGAATTTGAATTCCTGTAATGTTTAATTGGTGACGCCACTTTTACGAACAACTTTCCCCAAGGAATTATAGTCGAAATGAATCAAAAAAAATTAATTGCGCATACAAAGTTAACCATTCTGGAAGCACCTTCAGTGTGGAAGTCCAATAATTTTCGGCTGAATTAGGCTATGGTTCGTAGTGGAAAGTTGTTTGTTATCCGGAGTGGAGTCACCTGTTTTTTTTTTATGATTAACTGGATATGCGTTTGACCACAATCTCAGCTAAAGGAAAGTGACGATGTGGTCGAAGATGAAGCACGCGATCTCAGTAATTACCTATTCACTGTGCTCTTGAAGATCACAAGGTTATAGGATTCAGGAAAGACTGACGCCGGAAGGGAGTTCCATGCCTTGGCTGTTCGGATGATGAATGAAGAGTCGAATTTCTTAGTGCGAATGTTCGGTATATTAACTCTTCCCACGTCTAGTGGTCCTAAGATGGAAGGGCGACGGTGGAATAAGATTATGTAACTTTGCGACGGTGTTCGAGGCTCTGCAATTTAGCAGTCATCAATGATCACCTATGAGTCTCATGGCACATCATTTCACTGCATCGATCAGCAAACAGGAATTACACGAATTAAATTTCTCCCTGTATTGATCACTTCAGAGCAAGTTCAATGCCACCAAAACACAGGCGTGTCTGTTCACCAGCAAACGGCGTCCATTCAACCTGACTCCCACTTTACGAGATGTATCCGTACCAATCTCTAACCATCTCAATCTTTTGGGCATGGAGTTAACCTCCAACCTAAATTTTGGGCGCTCCATAGAATCGAACGCTAAAACAGCGGCTAATAAGCTTAGCATTTGGCAAGGTCATGCGATATTTCACACCAAATAACTTTTGGTGCTTTACCAGGCTCAGGTCCGCTCGTGCATGGAATACTGCTGACGCCTATGGGATGGTTCAGCCAGAACCAACTGGCTACACTAGATTATGTGGAACGACGTGGCATGAGACTCGTAGGTGATCATTCGATGATTGCTAAATTGCAGAGCCTTGAACACCGTCGCAAAGTCGTCTGTCTCTCAGTATTTTACAGGATGCATTTCGAGGAGTGTGCGTTAGAATTACATTATCTTATTCCACCGTCGCCCTTCCATCTTCAGACGACTAAGCATGGGGAAGGATTCCACTCGTATATAGTTAATATACCGAACATTCGCACTAAGAAATTCTATTCTTCATTCATTATCCGAAAAGCCAAGGCATGAACTCCCTTCCGGCGTCAGTCTTTTCTGAATCCTACAACCTTGAGATCTGCAAGAGCAGAGTGGATAGGCATTTACTAGGATCGCGTGCTTCATCTCCGACCACATCGTCACTGTTGGAAACTGCGTGGTGTTTTTAGATCTTTTCTTTTTTTTACATTTTTTAAATGTCAGTGTTCCTAATATATTCGTATGTGTCAAACGCTTGGATTTTTCTTTGCTCACAAATTCCTACATTAGCTAACATTTTTGGTCCTTTCGAGCCGGATATGAGTGCAAGAATAACCAGAGCCATCACCAAGCGGTTGGCACAGCCACGGGAGGCTGGCGAGGTTTCCTCGGAATCAGGTATGCACGTCGCGGGTGGGCACGGTCGGTCCCCAGAACCGGGCCACATTTCAACCGATGCCACGTTCACACCCGCGGCGGGCGATCCAAACCCCGGGACATCTCGAACGAATCCCACAATTGGCACAGAACACGCTAATTTCAGCCTTAGTTCCAGGTCGCATTTGTCGGGGTCTTCGCGGTCATCGGCCACAATGAGGGCACGTAGGTTGTCCGCGGAGGCACAGTTAGCCCGGCGAAGCATGGACCGCGAGCAACGGCTGTTAGAACGCGAGCAACAGCTCGCACAAGAACGGTTGAATTATGAACGTAAGCTTGTGCATCAAGCAAATCAGGTAGAAGAGCTTGAGATGGAGGCACGTTTAGCGGTTCAGGAGGCTGAGGAGCTTTCCATTCGGTCGGTTAGTCATTCTTTTTCTCGTACTGCAACATGGGTTAATGACGTAAATAGCTGTCCGAACGCGCGTATTGAGCCTGCGGTGACAAATCCGAAGCTCACGCGGGAGGATAGCGTGATAAATCACAAGTTTTTGAGGGACTCGGCTCCGAACGTAGAACCTCCACATGTAGTTAGCTCGAAGGCACCATATCGCACATCGGAACCCATCATTCATCGCGATTTTCATGAGACGGAAATACCAAACTTCACATCTCATATTAATTTCCCATCATATGCTAAAAAACATGAAATCCCTGAATATTTTGCTAAGAAACCGGTGTCTTTTCTTATTCCGTCAAAGTCACACAATGATTTTATTTTTCCGTCAACGTCAAACAAAGTTCAAACATTTGTGCGGCCAGCTGTTAGTTCGAGTGACAAAGAGTTTTTACACTCACTACCAAAAAAGGTTGAAGTTGAAACGATTGCTCCAAATGTAAATGGTCCGCACAAATTTTCTCATAAATATATTGAACTGATGCCGTTTGGTGGGAAAGCTACCGAGTGGCTTATGTTTAAACGCACCTATCAGGATACTCAACATTTGTTTGCACCCACAGAGAATCTCGCTCGTTTGCGGTGTGCGCTTCGTGGCCGCGCCCTTGAAAGTGTATCGGCGTTGCTGTACACCGCCGAACGACCTGACGAGGTCATGGAAATGTTGGAGCAGACGTTTGCATTGCCAGAGATCATAGTCCTACACGAGATATCGCTTGTTCGAAGTCTGCCTAAGTTAAGCTACGACCAAAGAGAACTTAATTCTTTTGCGTGTAGGCTACGTAACTGTATAGCTGTTATTAATAGTTTAAACCAAAAAGAGCATTTATACTCTGTGGAAATCTTTCATACCGTATTGAGCAAACTAACACCTATTTTGTACAGTCAGTGGAAAGATTTCGCTTACCGTAGTAATCAGTCCGTACCGAAACTGCAACTCTTGTCTGAATTTCTCGATATCGAAGCTCACAAACAAAATAGTTTCGGTTTGGTGTTAGATTATGCTAAGCGACCTGGCATTCAGCCGGTGTACTATAACCCTACTCGTCGGGACAATGTTAATGTCGTATCTACGCGTAGTACCGGTGCTGACCTGTGCCTTTACTGTAAAAATAAACACACTCTGATTGATTGCAAGGACTTCAAGTCTCTTAACATAGATGACAAGTGGCGCTGGCTGCGAGAGGCAAAGATCTGTTATAAATGTCTAAAATCCAAATCACATCGTTGGAAGACCTGTAGGATTGCTCGTTGTGGTATCGACGGTTGCGGCCGCTATCATAATCCGCTACTGCACTCCATACCGGCGACACCACACGCGTCCCACACGGCCTGCGACTCTTTATCCCCATCTTATAATTTTGCAAATGAAACTGATGCTAGTAGTAAAGCTGTGACGATCGGGAATATTACCGAATCCTTTGCGTTCGATAAAAACGTTCCTAGCCATACTCGAGTGTTCTTGAAAATAGTCCCCGTTGAAGTTAGCGGCCCTAATGGAAAATATAACACGTTCGCTTTACTTGATGATGGTTCTACGGCGACTTTGATCGACTCCGAGGTGGCACGTGTTATTGGTGCTACTGGGCCTACGGATTCAATCAAGGTAGACGGCGTTGCCGGCATGTCCACATGCAAACCCATCCAACATGTTAGTTTTTCTATTAAAGGCAAAAATTGTTCGGAGGTATTTTCTATTAGTAATGCGAAGGCCATGGACACACTTTCGTTATTTGCACAGACTATAAACCGAGATGATATATTGCAGTATTCTCATCTTACCGATATAATTGATCAACTTACAATCGTAGACGCCATACCTAAAATACTTCTTGGTGCTGAACACTGGTACTTGTCCGTCAGTCGTGGAATCAGGGAAGGTTCCAAGAACCAACCAGTAGCTACCCGCACTGCTTTAGGGTGGGTGTTGCATGGTAAATCGAGCAGTTGGACTAAACCAATCCATTTTGTAAACCACACTTCTTTCGAGGACCATAATAGTAGTGACCGCGTTATGGAGCATCTCATCAAAGATTATTTTCGCCTTGATGCTATGGGAATTTCGAAACTCGAGACATTGTGTTCTAGGCAGGATAAGTATGCTTTGCAGATATTGGATACCACGGCTAAACGTTTACCATCCGGTAGGTTCGACGTTGGTTTGCTGTGGAATAAAGATATTTCAAACGTACCTGACAGTTATAGTCACGCGCTTTCCAGGTTTCTAGGTTTAGAGAGGCGTATGGCTCGAGAACCAGATTTTAAGAAAGCCTATTGTGCTTTTAATATATATTTTTGGTCTGACTCGACCACAGTTTTGAGTTGGATTAGAAGTGATGCGCGAACGTTCAAGCCGTTTGTTGCAAATCGCGTTGGTGAAATCACCGAAATAACAAAATTTGTGCCAGGTGGTTTGAATGTTGCCGACGACGCGACGAGACTCAAAGATCGCGATATAGACTTGAGCCGTTGGTTCTCTGGACCAGATTTTTTGTTATTGCCGGTTACTGAGTGGCCCAAAGAACCATTGGCTTCTGAATCCTCTTGCGCTTTGGAAGAACTAAAACCCTCTAAAGCGCTGGTGGGTTTAATATATGTGGAGAAACCTTCATCGGTTATAACAGATCCCTCACATTTCAGTGAGTGGATACGTTTACTGCGTGCGACCGCGCGCGTATGGCAGTACGCATATAAGTTTCGGTCCCTTTTGGCACGTTTTAGAGATCCAAATTCTAAATCATCGCTTGATAGCATTTCTTCTTCCAAATTTCTGCCTTTGACCGCCGCAGACATTCATAAAGCGGAGAATGCTATCCTCAGAAAGTCGCAGGTAGACTGTTTTAGCCAAGAATTGGCTCTATTATATGACTCCAAGCCCTTGCCTAAATCAAGTAAGCTGTATTCTCTGTCTTCAATACTTGACGAAGAAGGATTGCTTAGATTACACAGCCGAATCAAGCATATGAGAAACGTCTATTACAACAACACATCGCCAATCATTCTCGATGGTCGCCACCCCGCTGTTCGCCTTCTAATACGGCATTACCACGCCAAAGCTGCGCATGCATTTAACGAGCTTGTTTTCAATGAGTTAAAGCAACGATACTGGATTTTCCGGTGCCGCAGTGAAGTCCGCATGGTCGCCAGAAAATGTATGTTTTGTGTGAAGCGCAAGGCAGCGCCTCAGATTCCTCCCATAGGTGACATACCGGAAGTGCGCCTCGACCACCATATTCGTCATTTTACCAATGTAGGATTGGACTATTTCGGGCCTGTGGATGTTTCAGTCGGTCGCCACAGAGAAAAACGTTGGGTAGCTCTTTTCACGTGTATGACTACGCGAGCAGTCCATCTAGAAATTGTAGCAAGTCTTTCAGCAGATTCGGCTATCTCCAGCTTACGCCGTTTTATAGCACGTAGAGGTATTCCTCGGAAAATCCTGTCCGATAACGGTACGTCGTTTGTTGGGGCAAACCGCCAGCTGTCAGAGTTCTACCAAGAGTCTGTACAAGACTTTGCAGCCAGCAATCAGTGTGAGTGGACCTTCCTGCCGCCTGTATCGCCATTTATGGGGGGTTGCTGGGAGCGCCTGGTTCGTACGGTGAAGACTGCCCTCTTGGCAACATTGAGAGAAAGAGCGCCAAAAGAAGAAATTCTCCATACACTTCTTTTGGAAGCGGAGGCTTTGGTGAATTCGAGGCCTTTGACGTACTGTTACGGGAATCCCAAAAAAACACTTTTTAAAAAATAGATTTTATATTGGCTAAATTTGGGCCAAGGAAAATACACACGAAATTCAACCGCGCGTGACGGGTGCTGGGACTGGACTGACTAATGGGATGGTCGGAGTGTGGTCTTCGCTGTTATCTGAATCAGCTTTTCTACAAGGGTGATGATGAAGGCATGACATCAGCATCATCCTTTACAGGGTTATGGTATAACAGCCCCCCGGATAAGAATGAACTACGCCGTTGGAGATGCGGAGTTCAGCAACGTCGAAGTTTAGGGGAGGGATTCCCCTCGATAGCAATGTCGTTGTTATCGACTTCTTTGGTGTCATTTAGTTCAATTGAGTTTAAGGGCATCTGCCAAGGTCGGTTGAATTTCTTCTTAATACAAAAGGTTATCTTAGAAACTACAAATATAGAAATGGCAATAGTTATACAATAAGTAAGTATTGGATAGTGAGAGCTATACAGGATTACATTATCAGATTCTTTTATCAGATTATCAGCACGCTTTACCAACTGGTCGGTGTCTGTACTCAAACTTTTTAGTTTATCTAAGTTAACATTTGACAATTTTATGGGTTGAGAATTAGGATACAATAGTTTAAATTGAGTCTGATTACAACAACTGTCATTGATTAAATTGAAATCTGAGGTAATTACGTGAACATTAATTTTAACATTAGATTGGGAATACATCTCTACATTACGACAATAGGCAGTACAATCTTGAGGTAGGTTCAACATTGCAGTACCTAATATACTTATGTCTGTGATATTGGACCCACACTCTATTGAGAGTTTGCTTGGTTCAGATTGGACGTATATCCAACTGTTACGTTGTAATTTATGCCATATGTCTAATGACCCATTAATGAACTTAGTGTTACATTGTAGCGGAAGGCTTGATAAGACTTTTAACATGATCTCAGATTCGCAACTCGGGTTATTGACCGTTGAGTATACATTTGACACCTCACATATGTTTAGAAGGTCAGTTATTTGTTTACAGTCATACAAATGATCCAGACTACAATAAGACGACTTATCTTTACTTATACCTATATAGTTAGTTGATGGAATAATCATAGCAAAGGATTGGGGATCCTTAGGACTATGCGGAACTGGCAGGGGAATATTTTTATACAGATCGTATTCGAGGTGATGCACTAGTGGAATTCTTAGTATATATACAATTTTCTTATCGGTATAGTATACGCTAAGCTTACTAAGATTAATTATAATATGCATGTTAGATAGATCTATACTTACAGGCAGTTCTTTGGATCGCGGCGACAAGTGTCGCATGTTTTCTACCAATTCATTATATAATTGATTAGGGGTAAGTATAGAGGGATGTAACATGTGGCTTTTCGTAAAAGCTATACTATTCACTATATCATCTAATCTAAAGGATAAAGTAAGTAAACTAGAAGATAAAAGATTATATATTTGATCAAACATAACTCTCGCATGATTTTGACTGATCATAATAGAAGCATTTGTAAACGCTATCGACAAGTTATTGACAATGCTATTTAAACGAACTTGATTCTTCGTGATCGTATCAATTGTGTTATTATACTCTCTTAATGCCGATGAAGTTATCAGGATGTTATCTTTCATTAAGGATGCTAGCTTTTTATTGTTATTTTGCAGTGTTTGAATAGCATTGTTATATTTGATGGCGTCGTCTTCGTCCATAGTGCCAAAAATAGTTTTAAAAGCAGTACCGATTCCGGCAAACCAAACGGATCTTTTATTTTGGTTAGGGATGAGATGGGATATTGTATTATAATCCCTGATTATATCATTAAATCTAGAGGTCAAGGGTTGCAACAAAGCATGACATTCAGAGTCACTAATGATATCGGTTTGCTGACAAAGGAGCTTGATCGAACCAAATACGGTGTCTATGTTATCGATATGAGGCTTTATATAGGAAATGTCCGTAGGTATTAGTACGTGGAGCTGGTCAGTGATAAGTTTCATAGAACCTATCGGGTCGAAGTATATGCCGGGACTTTTGTCGATGGTATCGATAAGCTTTGGCGTTGCTATTGCGAGGTTCATTAAAACCAGTCTGAAATAGTAATAAAATTAAAATTAAGTAAAATAATTAAATAATAAAATACAAGTTACTTGTATCGGCTAATTTTATTAAATCGTAGTGATAGCGCACATGGCGTCTATTCATTAGGATAGATAGGGTATTATTACCATGAATTTTTACCACCTTGAATGGTCCTTTCCAGACCGGTGATAGGGCTTTCCTGAGTCTTAAATGGTTTTTCACATATACGTAGTCACCCACTTTATATTGAGCTGGGCGAGATTTTTTATCGTAATAGGTCTTTGATATCCCTTTAGATTTTAACATATTTTCTATAGCTTTCTGCCTTGAGTATGACAACCGCTGTTGGAGGATGCGGACATATTCAGAATAGGTTACACATGAATCTGTGTCATATATTGAACCAGGGATGTAGGGTTTATGACCATACAACAGTTCATACGGGGTATAGTTAGTGGTACTGTGTGGTGTAGTGTTATATGCGAGCATTGCAGTATACACATATCGTGGCCAATTATCTTGATTCTCATTCACGTATGATTTCAGATATTCCTTGAGCGTGGAGTGGCTTCTTTCGCGGGCACCTTGGGTCTGCGGATGGTAAGGAGTCGACCAAAGTTGTTTTATTTTTAAGAAGTTACAGGTCTGTTTAAAAGCTTCTGCTGTGAAGTTCGTGCCTTGGTCGGTGAGAATGAATTTGGGTATACCGAATAGGGAAATAAAATGTATTAAACATTCTGAAGTTTCTTCAGCAGTGGCGTTAGATATAGGATACGCTATTGAAAATTTGGTAAGGTCGTCTTGTAGGGTTAGGATGTACTTCAGTTTCGCTCTTCCGGCTTCAGGTAATGGGCCTACGATGTCGAGGGCGAGTCGCTCAAAGGGTTGTGTAGATGTACTGGTTATTTGCATAGGCGCTCTGTTAGTTTTTCGAAGGGCCTTATTAGTTTGGCAAAGAGTGCATTTCCTAACGTAATTTTCGACATCGCTGGTCATATTTTTCCAGTAGTACTTTTCCTTTATCCTTTTCAGCATACGGGACGAACCTAAATGGCCTGCAATGGGTAAGTCATGGTTTTCTTTCAGTATTTTGGGAACTTCAGTTAAGGATGGGTATTTAATTGTATTTTTATGCACATGCACGGAAATTCCAGTGTTATGGAATAGATATAGGATCATGTTATATATTTTTATGTACTGATGGGAGTCGAAGGGGTTCCTGAAGTCTGTTATAGCTATCTCGTTACTTTGTATTTCAGGGTTTACTATCAGTTCGTTTCTTAGGGATTTGAGGCTTTTGTAGATGTCTTCGTAGGTGCAAGAATCAAAATGATGAGTACATGAGTACTATTTCCTTTTCGTGAAAGTATTCACGAAAAGGAAATAGTAGGTTTTGTTTTCATGTTTACAGGAAACGAAAGAGTGCAGAGTTCGTTCTCGCGATAGTGTTTCGTCGGATCTAGGTAAGTTTCCTATTATTTCCTGTATGTGGTGATTAGACTCATCCATGTCGATAGATGTGGGTATTATTAATGTATCGGTTTTGGTTTTTGTGATATCTGTGTTGTGCTCGTGGATAGTGACGTTAGGGTTAAATGATTTTTCATTAATAGTTTTTAGGAATTTTGTATAATTATCATCGTTTTCTAGACAGTCTAAGGGATTAGGGATTTTTGTTGTTTCAGGAGGGACTTCCATTATTTCAGGAACGATTTCTGTCGTTTCAGCATGGCGATCTGAAACATTTTCAGGAGGAGAGTCTGGTTGTTCCTGGATTTCGGTCAATGGGTCGGTCGGTTCCTCCGATTCGCTTTCATTATTGGTTTCATTTGTTTCAGGTGGAATGAAAATTCCTTCAGGGCTAGGATTTGGGCTTTGTTGTATAGGACAAATTGGAAATCTGGATAGGGCGTCAGCATTGCTGTTAATTTTTCCTTTTTTGTATTCAATCTCGTAGTCGAACTCTTCTAACTTTAAGCGCCATCTGACTAACTTGGATCCTGGGTCCTTGCAATTAAACAACCATTTCAAAGGCTTATGATCGGTTACGATTTTGAAAGGATGCCCGTATAGATACGGCCGGAAAATCTTTGTACCAAATATGATAGCGAGACACTCTTTTTCGGTTACGCTATAATTACTTTCAGCTTTATTGAGTGTTCGCGAGGAGTAGGCAATAGGAAGGTCCTTTCCTATTTCCCCTTGGGACAAAACTGCTGAAATGGCATAATTTGATGCATCACAAGTGAGTACAAATGGTTTTGTAAAATCAGGGTATATAAGTATGGGTGCGGAAGTTAATTTTTCTTTTAGTTGTTCGAATGCTAATTGTTGTTCGTTTTTCCATACGAAAGGTACGTCCTTTTTTAGGAGCAAGGTTAGAGGCTTGGCTAATTTGGAGAATTCCGGGATAAAGCGACGGTAATATGAGGCTAGGCCAAGAAAGGATTTTATGTCCTTCGGACACTTAGGAATTGGGAATTCGCTAACCGCTTTTATTTTTTCAGGATTAGGTTTGACGCCTTTGTCACTAATTATGTGACCGAGGTAGGACACTTCTTTTCTAAGAAACTCACACTTGTCGGGCTGAAGCTTGAGATTGAAGGTTCTGAGCCTCTGAAACACTTCGGATAGGGTTTTTACGTGGGATTCAAGGTCATGCGAGTAAATGACGATATCGTCCAAATATACGAAACATCTGAGTCCTTGAAGTCCCGATAGACAAGTGTTCATGAGTCTTTGAAAAGTAGCGGGGGCGTTTTTAAGCCCAAACGGCATTCTAGTAAATTGAAAATGTCCTTGAGGGACAGAGAAGGCCGTTTTAGCACCTGAATCCTCATCTGACATTGGGATCTGGTGGAAACCGGAAGCAAGGTCCAAGGTTGTAAAGTAGGTACTCTTTCCCAGCTGATCTAGTATTTCTGATATATTAGGGATGGGATACGAGTCTCCGATGGTGATATCATTTAGCTTTCGGTAGTCGATGACTACACGCCATTTACGTTGACCGGAAGCGTCCAGTTTCTTAGAAACCACCCAAATGGGGGATGACCATGGGGATGTAGAGGGTTCAATAATGTCTTCTGATAACATTTTATTGATCTGGGTTTCTACTTCTTTTTTATGGCATTCTGGGAATCTATATGATTTGACATTTACAGGTTGTTCTGAAGTTGTTTTAATTTCATGTTTGATTGCGGATGTAGTCGACAGTGGTTCGTTGGGAAGGTGGAAAATATCGGAAAATTCGGAACACGTGTTAAAAAGGCTTGCCTTTTCTTCGTCGTTGAGGTGATTTGTTCGTAGGAGGTTAATTACTTGATTTGTACGAGAAAGGGCACCTTTCTGAGGGGCGACGTTAACGTGATTTATGGAATAGACATTGGGATCAGCTAGATCAATCGATTCGAGTTTGAGATTTAAGTTTGAGTTTAGTACGATGGGTTCTTCAGATACGTTTACTACTGAAATATTTATACGTGAATTTTCTTTTACTTTCACTAGACTGTTGGCAATTAAAATGTTAGGTATAGAACTTTGATCAAGGACAACACCCTCTTTTATATCAGGGTTGGAAATCGTGCACTCAATTATTGTTTCAGTTCTAGCAGGTATGATATATATGGGTTCATTAAATTTCATTTGTAGTTTTATGTTATTTAATTTCAGGGTATTCGTCGCGTAACTAATGTTGGAATCTGTTTTTCCTAGGATGTCGTTTCCGATGATACCATCATAAGGTAGGTTTATTACGAAATCATCCACTAGATGAAAGTGATGATGTAGGAGTGCGTTATCAACGTCAAAGGTTATAAGAATACGGCCTAATGTAGCCATAGGACAATCATTGGTATCGATTCCTTTGATTTTAACAATTTGATTATCTTTTTCAGGTTTCAAGGGCGCTGCGGATGATTTTATAAGGCTTACAGACGCACCTGTGTCAACGAGAAGTGATAAGGGTTCCGGGGACACAGAGGTCTTCACGTATACATAAGGTAAGCACTTATGGGATTGGTTAGTATTGATTTCATATATTTTACACTCAAGTTCCGGTTCGGACACGTGAGCCAAGGGTATTGAATTTTTTTCAGGAGAAGCAGTCGAGTCGTCGGTTTGGGGCTGGTTACCCTGTTGGTTGATTCGCTGCGGCAAAGGGTATAGTAAATTTTCACGGCTATGAAGTTGGGGCTGGTTACCCTGGTTGTTAGCTCGTGAGGGTTTAGTAGGGTTGGTGTCGGTTTGTGACCTAAGGCCCGAATGACACCTGATCGAACCTTGGATTAGTTTAAATCCTCGTCTACATGGTCCACTTCATCGTGACCTTCAGGGGAAGCATCGTAGAAATTTACGGGGCGCGATGAGGTTTGGGGTATACCGAATCGCTTGTTATTGTAATCGCGTTTGCGGCACTGCTCAAGGGTGTGACCGGGAATTTTACAGTACCTACAAATGATTGGATAGGCCTTGGGTTTTAAATTCGGGGATTTATTTTCAGGTCGTGTAAATGTCGTGTTGGGTTTTTGGTCGTGACCTCTATTAAAGGGCTTGGAGGAGTTGGCATTATGAGGGTTATATTTATTTGCATATTGCAGAAGTTTTTCTTCTGAGATGGCAATGTTAATCGCCTCGTTAAGAGTGCGAGGGCTTTTACATCTTATTATATTAGATATTTTGGGGTTGACTCCCAAGGTGAACGAATTTAATGCCAAGTCTTCCATAGCTGCTAGTCGGCCTACCAACTCTGATTTTTTGGGACATGATATGGTTACCTCTGTTAAAAGCTGCGACAGGCATGACTCCACTCTCAGAGAATATTGGCTGATTGTTTCGTTAAATTTTTGCTTACATTCCTGTAAATCTGTAAGTAAATGTGCATAATGTTTTCTTTCACCGAACTGCGTTTTTAGAAATTCTTTCAAAGAATCCCATTTTGAAAATTCTTTGATGGAACATGCAGTTTCTGCTTTACCTTCCAACTGGCTCAATATATATTTAAATAGGATATCCTCCTGGCTAGTGGAGGCCAGACTCATGGCATTATTACAATTATTGACGAATGCATTTAGTTTTTCTCTACTTCCATCATAAGGCTTAATAAATTGCAAAATTACATTTAAGGGGATTTCGGAAACCACTAATTTGGGCGGATTGTTACTAGCTTGAGGAGCTGGAGATTTTAAATCTTTGTCAGTCATTTTGAGTGAATTTAAAAATAATCTAGTCTAAATATACACAAAGTTGAAGCTTATTCTAAGTACGTAATTTGATAACTAAAACAATGTATGCATGCGAGACGTGTGTGGGCGGCGATGCAGTGACCCGCTGTCGATGCGTCTCGGCGACTGGGGGATGATAATAGATAAGGCTCTTGAGGGAATTGCGTTTGGAGAATAGTTTTAAGTTTTCACTCACAATATGGGTTTCATTTTCACAGGAAAACGGGCACGGGCACGTCACTGGGACACGCGCTGCTGGCGATGATGCTCGGTCCGGTTTTGGATAATTGTGATGAGTCCAGTTGCACGGCGAATTCGTGAAAAGACACTTCAATCACGTCCGTGATGTTAGAATAGGCACAGTTTCACATGGGTTTTCGATTACCAAAAGCACTTCGGAGGGCGTTTTCCCGGATTTTCTCGTAAAAAATCCCACCGCTGCCACCAAAAATGTTACGGGAATCCCAAAAAAACACTTTTTAAAAAATAGATTTTATATTGGCTAAATTTGGGCCAAGGAAAATACACACGAAATTCAACCGCGCGTGACGGGTGCTGGGACTGGACTGACTAATGGGATGGTCGGAGTGTGGTCTTCGCTGTTATCTGAATCAGCTTTTCTACAAGGGTGATGATGAAGGCATGACATCAGCATCATCCTTTACAGGGTTATGGTATAACAGTACGTTACCCAAAATGAAGACTGCCAGAGCATCACCCCGTTCCATTTCTTGATCGGAACATCTTCGAATCAGCAGTTGCCAGCTAGTCTAGACGACAGAGTGTTTTCTCTGCGAAAGGAGTGGCAGAAGGTACTTCGCTTATCTGAACATTTTTGGAACAGGTGGCTCCGGGAGTATCTACCCAGTCTTAAACCAAAAAGGCAACAGGGAGACAAATTTCGAAATTTGGAAGTGAACGACATCGTCCTGGTAGTGGACCCTAATCTGCCAAGAGGAGTGTGGCCAATGGGCCGAGTGATAAAAGTTTATCCGGGCAAAGATGGAGTCGTGCGAGTGGCTGACGTGGCCACCAAAGGGGGTGCGCTGAAGAGGCCCGCACGCAAGCTGGCCCTCCTATGTGAGGACATAGAACTTGTGTAGCTACGCTACACGGGGCGGACGATGTTGGAAACTGCGTGGTGTTTTTAGATCTTTTCTTTTTTTTACATTTTTTAAATGTCAGTGTTCCTAATATATTCGTATGTGTCAAACGCTTGGATTTTTCTTTGCTCACAAATTCCTACATTAGCTAACAGTCACTTTCCATCAGGTGAGGTCAATCATTAAAATAAAGTTCAGATATGTTTCACGGTCATGAGTCGCCGTTATTAATTAAATATGTAAGAATTTTTGCAAATTTACAGCCGGTGTATAGTTTAATGAATCCACAAAGAGTTTGAGTTTCCTCCCTACTGCCGAAGAAGGTCACCGCGGGGTTTTAGTGGGTATCCCTCCCGTCAGGGAGGGGAGTCCCACATAACCATTTCGCCGTCCCCCAGGCGAGCGGCACGCGTAAAGCATATCATATAAAAAAAAAAAAAAGAGTTCGACAATACAAGAAACGAAGCATTTCTGCAAAACGGCGAACTCGGTAGTTTCCACCCCTCCTCACAACCAACTGGAGTACCTAGCAATGGAAGCCGTCTCGACACTATGACCTATTTCCCCAGTGACCATGATGTCGAATCTGGCTACTTGTGTGTGGGACATTGACCCAATTCGGTAGCGCCATGGTGCCTCGGCGTCTGACATTCGGCGTTTCCATCAACTCAAGGTCCTGCTACAAGGTGAAGAGTTATATTGCGGATTGGGAATACTGGATTGAAGTAAAATGGCAAACGTCATCAATGTGACGTCATTGTTTTTTCAACTTAAGCAACTGATAAGTGTTGTTACTAATGATGTTAAGTGAAGATGGCCATTGGTGAAGTGTATTGAGCCGGAAACCCCATTTTATTTGGGGGACTGCTTATCTCTGACAACCGGAACACAACAATGCTATTAACTTTGCTGTTTGGCGGCAAACTTAGATAAAATGGTGGTAGCTAGCCAGGCGGACTTTTTAAAATGTCTTACCACCGACAAAACCGAATACTAAACATGTACCCCGCTGGGGATCGAACACGCGACCTCCGATTCGTAAACCCTATGTTGTTTACATTGAGCAACGTAGGCGGTTAAAATAATATGCGTTTGTGTATTTAAACTATTATATTCCAAATAGTAATAAAACCGGCCAAGTGCGAGTCGGGCCACGCTCAGTGTAGGGTTCCGTACTTGCCCTTACAATATACGAACTCAAAAGGGGTCTTTTTGTTTATGATAAATAATTTGCAAATTTTTGAGTTCCTCGACTGTACTTAGCTGTATTAATTTTCCATCGATGAGTGCCTACCTAGTTTAGTAATAGGGGGGGGGGGGGGGGGGGGATACTAGACTCTGAGAAAAATTAACACTTTAAAGCTTAATATTTCTTAAACGGATCCCTGAATCGAAAAACTGTTCAAGATAACCTCTAATATTTTTAATGGCCTATGAATGATGGCGAACGTGACATGACATTCCTTTCCTTGTTGAACCGCAAAAAAAAGTTATTGATATTCTTTATTGGACAAGAAATACAAACAGATTACAGTCAGAAAATATGTGTGAGTTTATCTGTAAAGAGATCTTTTCCAGCCAACGCTACCGGAGGTTAAAATTTAATGCTTGAAATAGCATCAACCTTTCCAAATATACAGAAAAACATACGTGACATTTATTAGCGCGTCGCCCCGTCGAAACGTGCAATAAACATTTATCCGTTTGTCCCAGATTTTTTGTTCACGGGTTTTTCACTCTCGTATTGTCACTCCTTGTTTAAACTAAGATCACGTCGTGATTATTTTTTTATTTTTTTTTATATGAGAGGGCGGCAAACGAGTATGCGGGTCACCTGATGGAAAGCAATCACCGCCGCCCATGGACACCCGCAATACCAGAAGGGTCACAGATGCGTTGCCGGCCTTTGAGGAAGGTGTAGGCTCGTTTCTTGAAGGTTCCAATGTCGTACTCGTTCGGGAATACCGCTGCCGGAAGTCCGTTCCACAGGGTATACATTTACCATTTATTTCCACACACTGAAAAAATACCACAACAACATACAAGAAATGAAAACAGAGGTGACTATGGCTAGCTGGGCAATACAATTAGTGCGTGTGTGGGGGCAGTCTCAGTAAACATTGAGTGATACAAATCGCTCATCGCTCACCTGTTTTTAATAACCAACTAAATAAATAGTAATATCTAAGTATACCTCTGCCAGTGTACTCAGTGTATTGAGTTTACTTAGGTATGAATCATACAGAATCCAGTCGCACACATTTTATCCCTCTTGACCAACATCAACTCACATTGTATATGTCGTAGATGGGTTCGGGTGGGCGTTGCTAGCGACCGGGATGGTGCTAGTCGCATGGTGAAGGGTGTCTCGGGCAATGGCGATATTATTGCAAGCTTCTATAGGCGAACATACATCGTATTCACATTCGACTACGATCATGAAACCTGTAAACATATGCACGGCCCTCATGCCATACAACTTGGCCCTCGCGTGCATATATCTGGCTCATATTTAACCGTCCATGGTTACACCTGTAACCAAAAAAAAAGACCAGTCTACTGTGCGTGGATACAACAGTAACCAAACTGGACTAGAGTAGGGTATTCTATCATACATATATAAAATTACGCCTGTTTCCTGTAGGGGTAGCCAGAGACTTCCACTTACTACAATCCTGACACTCCTCTTTTACTTCATTCACTCTCATAAGGTACCTACTCCGTCTTTATAGTCAGAAACTTTAAGATTATAATAATAATAAATAATAAATACCTTTTGCACACACACACAGCGCCATCTAGTTCCACACTAAGCAACTAGGCTTGTATTATGGATACCAGATGGTTGATAAACTACACAAATACATTTTTGTTTGTAAATAAAACAAAAACATCCATAACTCGGGAACACATGTCTGTATTCATCATACAAACATATGCCCTTAGCGAGATTCGAACCCGCGACCTTTTGGTATAGCAGTCAGAATTTTTAACCACTACACGAAACAGGTCGTCGTAGTATTATAGGAAGTACACACCACAAAAATTACATATTTTTGCTGGACTATATTAAAAAAACAATTAGACACGCTCTGATGCTCTCACCCCTCCCCACTTATCTATTCCTGAGCCAGTCCCTGAATGCCAGTTATATTTTGCCATGTTGAATTTGGCTTTTTGTGGGGGACATTGACCTAATTCGACGGCACATGGCGCCTCGACGTCTGACATTCGGAGTCACTCTCAACTCAAGGCCCTGGTAAGGTGAAAGATATTAGAAAACAAGAATGCCGTGTCTCCTTTGTATTTCACAGTGATATTTCCTTTCTCGGTTCTATTATTAATTATATTTGTTTTAAGGGATCAAGTGTGACATATGAAATTATTGATATACATAACAAAACTAACAATCTGCTACTACGCAACCTACAATCTATATCACGTTTCAGAAAAGTGATAAAAGAGATTGCTTTGAGACGGCAACTTGACGGTGTAACTAAGTACCTCATTTAATATTAGTTAATGATGATATTGCGCCCTCCTGTTAAATTATAGGCGTTTGTATTCCCTTAGGTACCTATAATGTGTAGTTTATTTTATGTCTGTTTTCTGGAATATGTTAATTATATGTGGAGTCGATTATTTTATTTTATTTGTGTTTTTTTTTTGTAATTATTCTATGAGCGCCTAATCTCCTACAAAGGTGCCAGCTGAAAATCAGAATAATATAATTACTATATGGTTCATGCCACAGCATTATGCTGAGCTGGAACCTATATCAGCTTGCATTATTATGTTTTAGCATTGTTATCTCAAAATTTTCATGTACATGCCCATTGTAAGCTGAATAAATGTTTTCTTTCTTGCTTCCTTTCAATCCTGGCTAACTACCACCATCTTATCTAAATCTGCCTCCAAGCAGCAATGTTAATGGCATTGTTGTGTTCCGGTTGTCAGAGATAAGATAGCCAGCAAGCCAGTAATTTTCACTTAACATCTAGTGTGATTGAGGTCAAGTACAAACCCGTCGTGCATAAAAAAAAAACCATGTATGTTATGGCTTGTATTTTTCTTTTTGTATGCCATTTGGTAGATCAGGTAGGCTTTTAGTGATAAGACCGCCTAATTGTGTTCTATTGTTATCATCAAAAATTATTGTAAATTATTTTGCACAATAAAGAGTATTTGTATTGTATTGTGTTGTGTTGTGTTGTGTTGTGTTGTGTTGTGTTGTATTGTATTGTATTGTATTGTATTGTAGATCACAGTGATCCAGCTCCATTTTTATATCCTTACCATCATTATTGTACCTATTTATCACAAAGAAATAAATGGATATAAATATGATAATCAATCATTTTCATTTTTATATGTACGAGCTTTCTGCACCGGCTTTGCCTGCGTGGAAATTTGTTTATCCCGCGAGAACTACTCACTTTATCGGGATTTAAAATATCGTATATCCAGGGTCAATCACGGCGAAGCGGATGGAGGGATTTGGATTATTATCCCGATAAAATGAGTAGTTCCCGCTGGATAAACGAATTTCCGCGATAAAGTTAGGAAAAAAGTGACATATAAATACCTGTTTTTGTAATGAGGCCGAAGGTGGAAATATACTGACCCGGAAACCGCTTCTTAATTTGGGACAGGCTTATCTTATCTCTGGCAACCGGAACACAATAAGGCAATTAACATTGCTGTTTGCCAGCAAATTTAGATCATATGGTGGTAGCTAGCCAGGCGGACATTTACAATGCCCTAAGACCAACCAAACCGAGTACTTAACAGGTATCCCGCTGGGGATCGAACCCGCGCTGTCCGATTCGTAAACACAATGTTGTTTACATTGAACCACGGAGGCGGTAAAAAGGTGGCGGTCTCTATAAATCATGCTGCATGTATGGTTTCTGCACTTATAATAATAATGGGACTAATCCGACTCTTCCCATGGGTACCGTCAAAGGTGACTAAGGGACTTTCCATCAAAACCTACTAAGATTTGCACGTTTCAACGTAGCGATGGGCTCAAACCCGTCACATATGTCTCTCTATACAATTTCGAACGCTGATCCGTGGATGTTGTTTCAAGCATGTTTGAAACACCCAAACGTTAAGTTTGGGATATCTCTGATCAGCCCATTTGGGATGAAGGTCATGACGTTATATATGTACATGTCTACTTATCAAGTTGGCATCCCACAAAGTTAGAAACAAAGTTGAGCAACTAATTTAAAATTTAAATATGATGAGCAGAATCAATAATATCCAGAATGTCTCCGAGAGACATCTTTAATGTCTACCCTAGTACCTACCTACTTGACTTATACATTTTGTGCAGGGTGAATAACCTACCACTTTGTCTCCTCTTTCTCACTATGGGACAACATCCTGGACTAAGGCCCGTATTACAGAGTGTAGCAGAGATCTCCGCTGGAAGACAGTTAAAAAAGCACAGCTTTATGTAAGTCGTATAGCGGCACCTCTTTCCAACTATGCTCAAGCGCAGATCTATGCTTGAGCAACATTCTGACATACGGCTCTAAGGCCCGTATTTCAGAATTATCCAGCAGAGATCTCTGCTTTTTTTTATGCACAACGGGTTGATACTTGACCTCAATCACACCTGATGTTAAGTGAAGATGAGGTCGAAGGGTGGAAGCGTACTGACCCGGAAATCCCAACACATTTGGGGGACTGGCTATCATATATCTCTGACAACCGGAATACAACAATGCTATTAACATTGCTGTTTGGCGACAGATTTAGATAAGATGGTGGTAGCTAGCCAGGCGGATATTTAAAATGCCCTACCACCATCTAGACAGCTTGGAGACAGTTAAAACGGGACAGCTTTATATAACTTGTATAGCGGCATCCCTTTCCAACTATGCTCAAGCGCAGATCTATGCTTGAGCAAAATTCTGAAGTACAGGTATACGGCCCGTTCTATAATGTTACTCAAGCAGATATCTCCGCTTGAGGATAGTTAATAAGGGACAGCTTTATGTAACTTGTATAGCGGCATCTCTTTTCAACTATGCTCAATCGCAGCGCACAACATTCTAAAATACGGGTCTTAGAGTCGTAAGTCGAAATCGTCGAAACATAACAATAACCCTTAAAGTGATAACATTTTAACTGACTGCTATACCAAAAGGTCGCGGGTTCGAAACCCGCTAGGGGCATATGTTTCTATGTTTTTTTTATTTTTTTATTATTTTTTATTTTTTTATTTATAATAAAAAATAATAAACATTTCGGACACTTAGACCAATAATCTAGTCCCAAACTAAGCAAAGCTTGTGCTATGGATACTAGACAACGGATAAACATCCATAAATATTTATACAAACATCCAAGACTAGGGAATAAATGTTCGTATTCATCACACAAATATTTACCCCTCGCGGGATTCGAACCCGCAACCGTTGGTTTCGCTGATAGGGTCACTATCCACTACACCAAACGGTCGTGATGGATGAATACAGGCATGTGCACCCGAATTATGAATGTTTTTTATATCATTATTTTTCTGTCCACTCTAGGCGGGGTCGGCACAAAATTTCCTCTTCCATTCTCCTCTATCAGCCCTCATCTCCGTACTCACCCCTTTCACACACATATCATTCCTCACACAGTCTACCCACAACTTCTTCGGTCTTCCTCTACCTCTGTATCCCTCCACATTCATACTTAGCACTCATCTCGTTACGTGCCTCTAATTCATAATGTGCCCAAACCATGCTAACCTATTACTCCTCAACTTTTCGTTTTTAATTTATATATGGTATTTATTTCCAAAAAAAATGTGTGTACTTTACCACCCATCAGGTATCCATAATACAAGCTTAGTTGCTTAGTGTGGAGCTAGATGGCGCTGTGTGTAAGTGCAAATATATTTATTTATCAAACTTTGTTAAAATGTGTCAGCATTTAGTCTTTAATATAAGGAAATCGCACTGACATCGGGCCATGCGTTAATAGGCTAGACACACACACACAACGTCAAGCACATAACACCCTTCGTTTTACGTCGGGAGTTAATAAGATGTTTGTAAAATCATACCTATTTTGTTTATACTACACTTAAATTATTCACACACCTCAGGTTCCAGTTTCAGAAGCCAAAAGTATCGAATATTGTACATTTTACAATGTGTTGATTGCCAAAAAAGTTTTTCATTGTCATCTCTCATTGCCAAATGTTATTGCCAACTGCAGTCAGGGGCGCAGACACATTGCCGCCAGGATGCAGGGTTAGGTCAAGGTCAGTTTTATAGCTTTGCTCTAGCTCTGAATATTATTTAACAAATCTCAAAAATATTGTTTTCTTTTCATATGATCATCACATCTGTGAACCGATTGTTATTTTTTTATTTAAAATGAAGTCGGTTAATAATATCATCTCAGAGATAAGATAGCCAGTCCCCCAAATGTGTTGGGGTTTCCGGGTCAGTACGCTTCCACCTTCGACCTCATCTTCACTTAACATCAGGTGTGATAGAGGTCAAGTGCAAACCCGTCGTGCATAAAAAAAAAAAAAAAATTATCATCATCATATCAGCCGAAAGATGTCCACTACTGGACAAAAGCCTCCCCCAAGGATCTCCACAACGATCGGTCTTGCGCTACCCGCATCCATTTATTTTCTTGTTTATCGACCTTATTGTTTATTATTTACAATACAATACAATACAATACAAATACTCTTTATTGCGCAAAATAATTTACAATAATTTTGATGATAACAATAGAACACAATTAGGCGGTCTTATCACTAAAAGCGATCTCTTCCAGACAACCCACAGCTACGGGACATTTGTAGGTAGAAAAACAGGTAGGGTGCATGCATAAATATAATAATAATGTCATATTAATTGACTTAATTATATAAATATATACATAAATAAATAAATAAATAAATAAATAAATATATATATATATAAATAAATATGTAGAAATACTTAATATATAGTATACATTACAAATTAACTTACTCCATTTAACGTGCTCGAAGTTCAATGTTTTTTTTTTATCTTCTGATTTTTTTTTAAGTTGGTTTGATTTATCTGGATGATGTAAGTTTCCTGAATATTCAATTTATACTGATTTATTAACGTACTTGTTTGGTATTTAAAATTTATTTGAACAGGTTTTAGCTGATTCATATGTAATTTCTTTATATTCTTTTATATCTAGATGAACTTTATGTGAGTCACGAACTGTGAAATACATTTAATCCCAACACCTATATGTCCATTGAATTTTAATCCTCGAGCGATGGCCGTGTTTGATAAAATTTTCAATGCCTTACTAATGATATTCGATTGTGATTTTTTTATGAGTTTAGAGATATTTTATTTTTTAATGAAAAAATAATATGATTCATCATTTGCCTGCCCTTATCCCACTCTAGGTGGCGTCGGCATAACACGTGGTCCTCTTCCATTCTCCTCATCAGCCATCATATCCATACTCACCCCTTTCACTATTATTCCTCACGCAGTCTACCCACATCTTCTTCGGTCTTCCTCTACCTCTGTATCCCTCCACATTCATACTTAGCACTCGTCTCGTTACGTGCCCTTCATCCCATCCCATGCCCAAATCTTGGTAACAAAATAATATTACTCCTCAACTTTTTTTGTTCTTGAAGCATTATTTATAGGACTTATATATTTCGCTGGCGCTATTTATGCACAATTTTTGGAATTTACATTATTGAGAATTAGGATTCCAGCAACACGTGATGCCAGAATGCTCACATAAAATATTGAATATCCCTTAAACTGCAGTGTCACATTTTTTTATCCTTTGGGCACTATTCAGCACCAATTCAGCACAGTTTCTTGACATTGTCAAAACAGCTGAATTGCACTTTGTGGAAATTAAATTTTCAGTATTATGTTATTGTTATGTTTCATAATTATGTACGACCTGTTTGGTGTAGTGGTTAGCATCTCTGACCGCTATACCAAAAGGTTGCGGGTTCGAATCCCGCTAGGGGCATATGTTTGTGTGATGAATACGGACATGTGTACCCGAGTTATGGATGTTTACATTTATAATAAGTATTTGTTAAAAAAATGTATTTATGTGGTATATCAACCATCTGGTATCCACAACACAAGCCTATAGTTGCTTAAAGTGGAACTAGATGGCGCTGTGTGTATGTCAAAGATATTTAATTATTTATTATTATTTATATGTACCTATTAGAAGTAAGCGCTTGATTCCAATCATACCTTTTCGTTATATCTGGATATACGTTTTACCACCAGTTGGAAAGTGTCGATGTGGTCAAGTATGAAGCACGCGACCTCAGAGGATATCTATGTACTCTGTCCTGCTTGTAGTATTTTGAAAACTCTTTCGGAAGGGACTTCCATCCCTTCGTGATGCTGATCGTTTTTTTTTGTTTAGATTGACTGGATTCGCGTTTGACCACAATCTCACCTTTTTTTATGCACCACGGGTTGGTACTTGACCTCAATCACACCTGATGTTAAGTGAAGATGAGGTCGAATGTGGAAGCGTACTGACCCAGAAACGCCAACACATTTGAAATACTGGCTATCTTATATCTAACAACCGGAACACAAGATTGCTATTAACATTACTGCTTGGCAGCAAATTTAGATATGATGGTGGTAGCTAGCCAGGCGGACATTTAAAATGCCCTACCACCAATCGCCTGATGGAAAGTGACGATGTGGTCGAAGATGAGTCACGCGATCCCAGTAAATGCCTATTCACTAACCTAACCATCACTAATAATAATTTCATTTTGAAAATCAATGAATGGAGTTTGTAGGGCGAAAACGCATCGAGAAACCGTGGTATTGGCATCAATCAAAATGTTTTAATCTCTTACTCATATACCGAATCGAGTGAGGTTTATCTAGAATTGGAATCATCAATATTCAGGCGGTGTGATAGGCTTTTCATCGCTGTAATACCGGAATGCAATACAATGGCGTTCATGACATGTATAATTAAAGGCAACTATAAATGGTATTTCTCCATAACCAATTCCTTTGTTTTTCATTTCCAATTTCCACATCCAGTAGTAAATAATACATACTATGTAGTTACCCTACAGTATTGTCTGTGGCATCATAGAGGACCTGTAGCGCACAAGTGGCAACGTGTGGCCACATTATGGTCCTCAAGAATTTGATGTTTTGCCATCGACTCGCTAGAAGGAAAGTTACCTTATTCAGAACCTGAATCAAGTCAAACTTCAATTGGCATGGGGTTAGCGTTTTTGCTTTTTTGCGTAACATTATCTACACTTTTATTTACATGGGGACTTCCTTTATTTCCTACTTTTTCACCCTTAATTTTTTCTTTACTTAGTTCGGAGTTCAAAGTAGCAATAGAGCTTTGTACAGCACCTTCTACTTCAGTAGTCCTTCAGTAGGAGCCGTGTAGAATACCGTTGATCGTAGCTTATAGGAGTTACACTGGGATGAGTGCGGAAGTGAGATCTGCCGTGAATCAGCAATGTTAATTCCTGTTTTTTGAGATAATCTCCATGTGTAAAATAGCCAGCCTCAAATAGATATCTTTCACCTTTCACTGCTGAACACGGGCCTGCCGGCCTGCTGAATTTGATTCAAAATTCCGAATTCTAAATTATTTTCTAAAATAGGCCGTTTTCCGAGTCAGCAACGAGGAGGACGTTTTCCCTGGTGCTGTTATCTTCTTTTTTAAAAGACCTATTTTCTTCTTCTTAAATAAATTTGGGGCCCAAGGTAGCGTAAAGTCTTTTCTCGGGACCCGCTTACTTTCTATACCGCTGTTGATCCTGGCTACAAGAGTTGCAGTGGGAGGGTGTGGAGGTGGGTCATGATATTCATTAACGTTTATTCACCGTCATCACCTGTGCAGTGCAAGTCTGCTGGACCAATAGGTGCGGATCTCACGGTCCTGTCTCACCTCTCGGAGATGAGAGGTGAGACAGGGCGGACATTCCATTACGGCGACCAACTCCATTCTTAGTATATCATTCGACATGGGTGAAACCTTACCACCCGTCGAAATTATTGTTATTAGGAGCCCATACTGTCTTACTGCTGAGCAAAGGCCTCCCTCCTTTCTCTATACGCCTCTCTGTCCCGGGCTTCCTCTGACCAGTTGTTGAAGAAATTATCCAGCTCATCTTGCCATCTCCTTTTCGATCTGCCGCGTCGCCTTCTTTCTAAAGAATGGGTGAATAGCCCAAAAATTCGTCGGAAGCTTTGAAGCAAATGAATCCTTAAAAAGGTACTTACTTACCTATGAAATTGGCATTTTGTATGAAGAATTTCATTAAGACTGTTTTCTACATACAAACATTTTTGATTTTTTATTTGGGAATGGCAAATCCAAATTTAGCTAAACTTTGTGTGTATTATCGGATAACATTAAGTTAAGTATAGGCAGCGTTAATTTTTAAAAGTAAAAGTTTCAGCGAATCTAAGAAATGATTATGACAAGCACATGAAAAGAGCTTTGGTAATTTTTTTTTTTATTATGTGATTTAGCACAGAAATTAAAAAATATTTCATGTGAAACCTTGAAATAATATTCCATTTTCCAAATAAAAAACAAATTTACATACTACATATGATTAACGAAAAAAAAAAAACTCCAATTTCATGGGTAAAGACCCAATATATACCTACAGTATGAAAGTAAATAACAACGTTTCATAAAAGCAGCCGAACTCGCAGGGAATTAGTTAAAAATTAGTCGATCCTAAAGGCTAGTATATTTACCTAACCATTAACTTATCAGAAGATCTAGCCACGATATATAACCTCAGTCGAACCGAAATAACTGAGGTCAGGTTGAACCTATTTTAGGGTGTGAGACTGGACACAGGGTTGGACTGAGAGCTTAGGTCCAATATCTGTTGTCGAACCATTTAAAATAGTGGAGCTGATAAGTCCACTGCTAGATATGAAGCCGTTATGGGTATCCGTTAGCATAATTTGATGTAAAAGAATGTTGTTGAATTTTAAATAGTATTTTAAGAATATTGCCACCTGTCGTCTTCAATAAGGAGCGTTGGTGACTCAGCAGTTAATGTAACAATTCATCGAAAATTCTATAAAAAACCTATTATCGAATAACTCATTTTAGCGTGTAGAATAGTGGACTGTATTTTTTACTTAAGTTTAGGTCTGGTGCTTGCGTAGTACTAGTAAAACCACAATTATTTTTATTCGACGAATATTTGCACTGAAAGGTACAGAGAGCAGAGAGAGAGAGAGAGATATTGCCACACTACAAAAATAAGGTAACTAAATTAGTGTTGCCATCGCAACATAGCGACAAAACATATGACGGACGTATTATTTAGTTACAGTAGTTAGCATTTTCAGATCACACAATCCATAATAAATTAATGACTTAGTAACAACTTGTACTTAGTATACTAGGTTAGTATTGTTAATTTCGTGGCCCAGCGTCGGTGGCTCAGCGGTTAAGACGCGGTCTCCCAATTTGGGAGGTCCGGGTTCGATTCCCAGGCAGGCCATGTACTAATGAGTTTTTAAATTTAATTTAATTACTTATGTGCAGTTATCCGTCTGCTCTTAAAAGGTGAAGGAAAACATCATGAGGAAACCTGCATGCCTGAGAAATAAAATTCTAAGGCATGTGAAGTCCCTAACCCGCATTGGGCCAGCGTCATTATACAAGGGAAGGCCTATATCCCTGCAGTGGGATGTTTACGGGCTGAGATGATGATGATGTTTTGAGTATACAAGTACCGAAATCTAATTATCTAGAACAATGTCGAGCATCCGATAAAAGGTTATCGATACTTTTTCGTTTCCCTATCGACATGCATTTTCTATTAAACGGATCGATTCACCTTGTCCTTGCTAACTATGGCCTTTTGAACTTTGATATTCTGAGGTACTTATAGTATTATAACTTGAAAATTCAAGTTCGACATAATAATTATTCATCAAAAATTTTGGGACGAATCTACTGATATCGCGTCAATAGTTACTTTGCATCAGGTGAGATTGCGGTCAACGCGAATTCTGTTAATTATATAAAAAAAAAAATGCCACCAACTAAGTTGAGTACTAAACATTGTATGTGTTATTTTATTAACACATACAATTATTGTGGCCCAATGCCAGTGTGGTGGACTATGGCCCATAATCCCTCATTATACGAGAGAAGGTCTATATCCCTGCAGTGGGATGTTTACGGGCTGATGATGATGATTGTCACCAGTCTGACAATCCATTAGTACACACTGGGTCAGTGTGATCTATTATTGTCCATACACTCTCCCAATAAGACAAGACGATGCCCCAAGAGTGAAGACGTAAAGTTGTTGACGTAAGCTTAAGATCTGTCAGCACGGCGCCTACTACTTGCTATCTTAGACCTCACACTATTTACTGCCGGTACCAGGGTATTATAACCGGTTGAGAGCCACCTCCTCATCGATAGTGATACTCTGCACGACGCCTACGAAGGTAGACGGTGCCCTATGTGAATCTATTATTATCTTGACCACAAACGAATTACTCCCGGTACCAGGGTAGCATAGCCAACCGAGAGTTGCACCCTCATCAACAATAGTACTGTATGATTGTCACTACCAGTATATATAATAAATAGTAAAAATGTTTGTTTGAGTCATAATTGTTATTTCTGGACTGAATAAACGAGAAAAAAAATCTCACTAGTTCAGTTAACTGAACTAGTGGGAATAGAGGGCCATGGAGCTGTGCTCGGATTTACTCTGAGATACAGAACCGGAACGAGGTGATCCGCTAGAGAACCAAGGCATTAGGTTGACGGCTGCACTTGGCCGGTGATATCTCTCACAGAACCGATAATTGCTCGAGTAAGTTCTTTCAGGAATGAAGACCACGACTAGGCAAACGGAATGCAGGACGCTTAGCTAGATGGAGCGACGATTTGTGTTGAACCTCTGGGAGGACGTGGCGCGCCTTGGTCCATCCAGCAGAAGACTAATGTGGGATAATGAGGAGTTACTAAGAAATACTATTAAATAATGTAATGACAAAGGCCAACCTTTATTACATACATACATACATAATGTCACGCCTGTTTCCCGTAGGGGTAGGCAGAGACCACAGACTTCCACTTGCTACGATCCTGACACACCTCTTCTGCTTTCTTCACTCTCATAAGGTTGTGCATACATGCTCGTCGGTTTAGGGTACTCATGACTTGGCCTTTCTTTAAGACGTCTCCGATTTGATCATGGTACGTTCGCCGTTGTCTTCCCCTACCAACACTACCATCCACATTCGCTTCGTATATCTCTTTAGTAAGTCTTCTTTCATTCATCATCTCCACATGTCAAAACCATCTCAGCATACCGTTTTCAATCTTTCTCAACCTTTATTAAATCAAATCAAAAATGCTTTATTGTGTAGGTACACAGGGTAAGGGTAAGGTAAGGGTTAAAATAGTCAGATTTTACATTTTAAAGCTACTGCTTGTTCAAAAGGCAATTTTCCCCTGAAGAGAACAAGCAAGAAACTCGAGAGGTTGCTCTTTAAAAAAAAAGGTTTTTATATTACAGAAATTACCCAAGTACATACCTGTGTTGAACTTTGCTACCTATTTTGAACCCAAAATCGATGCGGCTAATTTTAAAGCAATGTGTTACTAACAATAAATGGTCCTTACTGGTCACTCATATGTTTTTTTTTATGCACAACGGGTTAGCACTGGGCCTCAATCACACCACCAAATAGACAATGGTGTCGATTCGGATGTACAACGAACTAACTAAATTTAAAGCAGATACATCCTTTTCTAACACTATTAACATGAAAGGGACAACTATAAATTAAGGCCTGTCAAATTAAGTTAAGAGCTGTCAAAACAAGTCGCTCTATAGTATTTTAATCGTGACGTCGCTAGGTGTACACCTAATATTGATAAAGAAGTGCTTGTTTTGATCATTTTACTTAATTTGACAGGACTTAATTATATGTCGTCCTTTTCATGTATTAGTGGTTAGAAAAGGATACATATCATTTAAATTTAGTTAGTTCGTTGTACATCCGAATCGACACCAATAGAAACAAGACAAAGACAGTAAACAGATTCCTAGCAACTAACCAGCGTCACAGTCAAGAAGGATATCTAGCATGGATCGTGGTCCCTTTTTTATGCCTACCGTAGATACAATACAATACAATGCAATGCAATGCAATGCAATGCAATGCAATGCAATGCAATGCAATGCAATGCAATGCAATGCAATGCAATACAATACAATACAAATATTCTTTATTGCGCAAAATAATTTACAATAATTTTTGATGATAACAATAGAACATAGAACAGTAGATGACACCCCGAACAATTATAAAAATTATAATTGTTCGGGTTGAATTATGATTAGTCTTCCATGTCCATACTCTTAGCAAATCAGCGAAACCGGCCTTGGGCAAAATCCTTTGCGTAAGTTGAACCGTGGATGTAGTGTCAAGCATTAAACGCTTAATGTGTTCATGTCTGCCCAGCCATATGGCTTGATAGACACAAATTCATATATTATAAGGTCTAACAAAATTAACCCGACAAACGTTCGAGAGTGTATGTATAGGATATACCTATTACGAAAAAAATAAAACATTAAAGTTAACAGATTTTATTTAAAAAATAAAATTTCGAAATGTAAATTTTGTGAGTAAGACATTTATGGTCGCGCGCTCTAAGTACTTTGCCACAACACACAAACACATGCCGCGGTATCTTTGAAGACGCCTCTGGCGACCACTCACCGCTCGCTGCCGGCGCTTGCCCGGGCGCCGCCGCGACTTGCTGTGACTCCCTTTTGCGTCTTCCATATCAATGGAACGTTGCCTGTTTTTTTCTAATTGATAAAACAAGGTACAATCTAAATGTAGTAAGTCTGTTAATGTGTATTTTTATTTGTACTTTTAATTTTTTTACTTGGAAACAGAATGTTTAAGGCTAGTTTTTTTAATGAATATTTTAATTTATTTTCACGTACGTGCAATTGCTAAAGTTTGTCGGGTTCATTTTGTTAGACCCTATATAGGTTTCAAACCTCTTACACCCCTCTTTTTTCGTCAGGGATTAAATATACGCCCCGCTACGCTCAATAAACTAGGCCTTAATACGCACTTAATCATTATTAATGCAATACACACGCCTGCACAAGCTTCAGTTCAATGCATCCATTACTATTGTATGGCATATGAATGCGCTCAGATAGTAACACTGGTATTTACTGCAATAATTATTTAGATCATTAGCGTTACCAAGCCATAATATAATATAATATATAATATAATAATATAATAAAATAATACCTCTCCCATCTTTCGTGATATTAGTATGTGTATGTAGGTTTATAGTATATATATATATTTAAATTATGTTATGTATATATTTCGCAGTAGGTATATGTAATATATTTAGTGTAAGTTTATTATTCAGTTATCTTTTCATTTTTTATTTGTTTTATTATTTCTTTTAGGATTTTTTCTTTTGCACACAATTTACTGCTAAACCCCAAATTTACTAAGTTTCCTATTTAAATGCTCAGGTTGGATGGAAGAGATCTCTTAAAGAGATAAGTCCACCTTCGTACGTGACCTATTGTTTGTACTCTGTTATTGTAATATTTTGGTGCAATAAAGAATAGGAAACAGAATAAATAAATATAAATATATTTTATTCATCAGGAAGTTAAGAGAACAAAGTTGAGATGAAAGGGTAAGGACTTAGCAAAGCTGCTGCCTTTTAGTACGTCCCTAGCAGAGCAGTGCCAGCAAAGAATGTATTTACAATAATAAGTATTTTTTTTTTTTTTTTATTGAAGAGGTGGGCAAACGAGCAAGAGGCGCACCTGATGGTAAGTGTCACCGCTGCCCATAACCATCTACGGAAACGGAAGATCCGCAGTGGCGTTGCCGGCCTTTAAGGAAGGAATATGCTCGCTTCTTGAAGGTTCCCAGATCGTATCGGTTCGGAATTATATTCGGAAGTATAGATAAAATTTTATAATGAAGTTTAAAATAATACACTTTATTTACAAATTTGAAGAATATAAATGAAACTTAATAACTACCTATTTTGTTTATGGTTAACTGGATACGCACTTGACCACAATCTCACCTAATGGGAAGTGACGATGTGGCCGAAGATGAAGCACGCGATCTCAGTAGATGCCTATTCACTCTGCTCTTGAAGATCCCAAGGTTGTAGGATTCAGGAAAGACTGACGCCGGAAGGGAGTTCCACGCTTGGCTGTTCGCATTATGAATGAAGAATCGAATCGCTTAGTGCGAATGCTCGGTATGTTAACTACATACGGGTGGAATATTAGTCCGAAGATGGAATGGCGATGGTGGAATAAGATTGTGTAATTCCAACGCACACTCACCGAAGTGCATCCTATAAAAGACTGAGAGACAGGCGACCTTGCGCCGGTACGGCCTAAGATAAAATATAATTCAAATCTTACCGTCCTATTAATAACAATTTACAAAAGCTTTATAAGCCTGTTTTAGTTAAAGTATGTTTTGTCTCTGTCGTTCATAAGGAAATGTTGCAATGAAAGAAAGTGACATGATCTATACTACTACCAATTTTACAAAATAAGAGCATAGAAAAACCTAACTTAAACAACTAATCTAAAGAGACTGTGCACCTCATATATTTAGAAGGTGATACAGGTTCGGCCCAAGATGCTGGCTGGATGGATAAGGTTAATAAATAAATATATTGTAATTAAAGTAAAAATTATTCCAATACGACGATTTTTACTTTTTTTTTATGCACGACGGGTTCGTACTTGACCTCAATCACACCTGATGTTAAGTGAAGACGAGGTTGAAGGTGGAAGCGTACTGACCCAGAAACCCCAACACATTTGGAGGACTGGCTATCTTATCTCTGACAACCGGAACACAATAATGCTATTAACATTGCTGCTTGGCCGCAGATTCAGATCAGATGGTGGTAGCTAGCCAGGCGGACATTTAAAATGCCCTACCACCAACCAAACCGAGTACTTAAACATGTACCCCGCTGGGGATCGAACCCGCGACCTGCGAATCGTAAATTTGAAGCTAAAGGTGGTAAGTTATTATTTGGAAGCTGCTTATGTGAATCCAGGTCCTCCTTACTGCCGAGGAAGGTTGCCGTTTGCTTTAAGTGGGTATACCTCTCCTTAGGGGAGGGTAGTCCCACATAACCTTCTTGCCGACCCCCAGACGTCACCGTATGCGTAACGCATTTCCCCGCGAAAAAAGAGGGTGGTCTGTGGATAAATGAGATTGGATGGCCTTTATTCCGCTGTTAACCACACGGCGTTGATCGATTGACATTTGGTTTATGATTGGCTCAATCAACTACATTAACTAATTCTACCAGTAAGAAAGGAATTTTTAATTCGAATTATAAATTCGTCGACTTTGTCAATTAATAATGGTTTTCTTTGAAAGTTGGTTTAGCAATAGCCAACATTTATTGATTCTGGTGTTGTGATACAAGTGATAAGATATATGAAAGAATAGTTTATTGAAAGATGCCTTATTTCAACGAAGTTTTTATTACCCGATGTAACAATTCATCGAAAAATATATTATCGAATAACTCATTTTAGCGACAAAATATATATGATCGTCGTATTATTTAGTGGATGCAATATTTCACCTATTACAAACAAAACATATGACGGACGTATTATTTAGTCAATGTCACGTCGACTAAACAATACGTCTGTCATATCTTTTGGCCTACAACGTCCTGCGTGTTCAGTATAACAACGGCAGCCCCTTCAGGATGCTGTTGGGACTGTCGTGGCGTGGACTCGCATACTGGTGGCTTTTACGCTATTATGCTGCAGCCTCTGCACTACAGGTGTAGCAGCATCCTGAAAATGATTGCTATCAGAACAGACTGACCATTCAGCCCACACTGGGTGGAGTTAGTTATATGTTTTGACAACCTGTTTGGTGTAGTGGTTACAAACTTTGCTGCTTTACCAAAAGGTCGCGGGTTCGAATCCCGCTAGGGGCATATGTTTGTATGATCAATACAGATAGTGTACCCGAGTTATGAATGCTTTCATTTATAATAAGTATTTATTTACAAATAAAAATTAAATATTTATTTTATTTTTATTTATTTGCTTTTAGGAGAACTTACAGCTGATACATAAGATATCATATGAACATTGTATATAAAAATGCCAATTACAAGTTCCCACATGTAAAATATCTGGTATCCACAACACAAGCCTATAGTTGCTTAAAGTGGAACTAGATCTCATTGTGTGCATGTCGAAGGATATTTATATATTTATTATTTAAAGGTTCACGGAGAGTTAATCTCGAATACATGTTGCCCTACCTATATACTTTTGTCGCTAAAATGAGCTTTGGTAGTTGGTTTATCGATGAATCGTTACATCGAGTAATTAATTGGCTTTGTTGAAGCTTTCGTTCAATAGCGCGATCGACCAATGGTGATCGTTGAAATATATTTTTTTCTTTTGCTTTCGTAAAGCAGCCTATGCGTATAAGAATGAGGATTCCAGCATCACGTGATGTCAGAATGCTTACTTCTTCTTCTTAGCGAGTCGATGGCGAAAGCATCAAATTATTGAGAACCAGAATATGGCCACGTGTACAGCATTGTCTGTGGCACCATAGAGGTTATAATACTCATTTATAATATTGAGTAAACCTATACCTCATGGGGAGTGTTCTGAAGAACTGTCTCGAACAGTTCTTCAGTAATACCCGCTGCTCAATTTATCCGATATACTTCTCGCCGAAAATTAAATTGCCATCCACATCTCCTGAATGAGTGGAAGTCTACCACTGTACGTTTCTCAAGAAACTTCTTACCACGTATGACCACCCTGTGGAACGGACTTCCGGCAGCGATATTCCCGAAAGAGTACGTCATTGGAACCTTCAAGAAACTACACCTTCCTCAAAGGCCGGCAACGCATCTGTGACCCTTTTGGTGTTGCGGGTGTCCATGGGCGGCGATGATTGCTTTCCATCAGGTGACCCGCATGCTCGTTTGCCACCCTCTAATATATATAAAAAAAAAAAACCTACACAGGGAAAAACATAGGGAATATTACGCGCATAAATTAATTGGTTTAGTTATAACAATAAGCAGTTATTTATTTTATTATTTATCAGAGAATAGATAATAAGAAAGACAAAGTTATGAATAGATACATGTTAACAACGCCATCTGTTGAATTTGCGGTGTACTAAGCGTATGGGTTATTTAATTTGTTTGACATGTGTAATATGAAGAATGAATCTTTGTAAGAATAGGTCATTAGGCGAATAGGTCTTTTCTAGAAAAGGGCATTTTGCGAACAGGTCTTTTTAAGAATAGGTCATTCTGCGAACAGGTCTTTTTAAGAATAGGTCATTCTGCGAACAGGTCCATTTTTTATGAGTGAGTCATTTTGCGAATAGGTCCTTTGTCTACTAAACCGCAATTCCAAACTCCGTGACTCAATGTAAACAACATAGGGTTTACGATTCGGAGGTCGCGGGTTCGATCCCCAGCGGCGTACATGTTTTGTACTCGGTTTGATTGGTGGTAAACATTTTAAATGTCCGCCTGGCTAGCCACCACGATCTTATCTAAATCTGCCGCCAATCAGCAATGTTAATAGCATTGTTGTGTTCCGGTTGTCAGAGATAAGATAGCCAGTCCTCCAAATAATAAGTACGCTTCCATCATCACTTAACATTATATGTGATTGAGGTCAAGTGCTAACCCGTTATGCATAAAGAAAAACTACTGTGTCACTATTTCGTTCCTTTGGGTACTGAGATTTTTGACATTGCCCCAATAGCTGATTTCCACTTTGTGAATTCTAGCAGACTGACGACGTTTCCTCGCTCAGCTGGACTTATTCGCATAGCATCTCGATTAGCGTAATAACCCACTCGCTTATCACTTATACTATGACGTCACATCTGCCTCTCGTGTACTGACCTATATTCTTAACAGGCAGGCCCCTGTAACATCTGGTCGCCTTTGTTTCACTAACAAAACTCAACCTTAATCTCTTAACTTTAAAGTTAACATTTGGAAGATGGAAGTAGGTTTTGTTTCATCATTATGGTAAGTGGATATTTAGTTTTTATGGTGCAGGGTCCATTTTGGTTTGTAATGAAGCTATACTCGTGCAGTTTATAAATAAAGTCGTGAAGGTTCTGAACAGAACCTGTACATCAACAGCTCGGACTCACACCCGGATAACAACGATTCAATGTAAACAATATAGGGTTTACGAATTCGAGGTCGCGGGTTCGATCCCCAGCGGGGTACATGTTTAGTACTCGGTTTGGTTGGTGGTAGGGCATTTTAAATGTCCGCCTGGCTAGCTACCACCATCTTATCTAAATCTGCCGCCAAATAGCAATGTTAATAGCATTGTTGTGTTCCGGTTGTCAGATATAAGTTAGCCAGTTCCCCAAATATCTGGGTTTTCGGGTCAGTACGCTTCCACCTTCGGCCTCATCTCTCTCTCTTTCATCTCATCATCATTAAGCCGAAGGTGGTAGCGTACTGAACCGGAGACCCCATCTTATTTGGGGGATTGGCTAGCTGACAACCCGAACACAACAATGCTATTAACATTGCTGTTTGGCAGCAGATTTAGATAAGATGGTGGTAGCTAGCCAGGGGGACATTTAATATCCCCTACCACCAACCAAACCGAGTACTAAGTATGTACCCCGCTGGGGATCGAACCCGCGACCTCCGAATCGTAAACCCAATGTTATTTACATTGAGCCTCAGAGGCGGTTGAATTAAATTACGTGAAAGAATTGAATTGTCAATATAAATGCACATTAGATACACCCGGACAAAGACTTGACACACACACACACACATATACGCACACGCACATGCTAACACTAATGCACACGCACACACACACGCACGCACGCACACGCACACACACACACACACACACACACACACACACACACGCACACACACACACACACACAATGCCGTCGTTTTTCGACCTTGGTGACAAAATTAATATAGTACTAACGTACCTTTGTTAAAATGTGTCAATTCAACAATTTATTCCCGATTTTTCCTGAGCACCAAGAGATACTTAGATTTATCTATCTCGATTCGACAATAATGACAAGATGATTTATTATTTCTTGAAAAAAAAAACAGACCTCGTATCAGATCTTGTTACGCAAAGGGTGGATGGCATTTGAAGTAATAGCTTCAAGCTATTTTTTCCTCTCGGTCTAAAATATTCGAACGTTTCTTCCGAGAGAAAAATGCTGACGTTGTATTAGGCTATAGACACAATAAGAATTGAGACATGAATTACCATCGGAGACACAACAGTATCGAGTAGGTAGATCCGTTTTCTTAACAAGCAAAATTGTCATATGATAACTGTGGCTGTAAATCCTATCAACCAAAAAACTATATTCAAAATCGGTTATTAATTGATGAAGACAAGAAGATACAGACGAATACTTCGTCTTCTTTCAGCTGATAGGGTTCACAGCTAGAGTGGTCCCATATACCGGATGAGTTTGCGATCGATGCTGCAACTAGACTTAATCGCGACTGTATCGCTGCAAAAAGTCGCAGTGTGTAAGCGGCCTAGTTCATCCCAAATGCTGTATTGTTACAGCATCGTTACGACGACGCAAAACGTTCATAGCCTCACCAGTTATTCGTCGACAACCACAGCGCAATAAGTTCCTTTGAAACAATTTTCAACACTCTCACGTCTGCATCGAAACGCGATACAGCATCGATACAAATGTTTGTGAATCATTGGCATCGCGATGCAGTCGCGCGGCTGCCTAACGCGCGTTTATATCGCTGTAAAAAGTCGCAGTGTGTAAGCGGCTTTAAACGCGTGACGTCGAGTTGTCTATTTTATTTATTACTCGTCTTGGATCCCCTTATTGCACCTTACTGAAAGTTGTCTTGCCAATTTTTAGCGGTTCAATCGCTTTGTCTTTTTCTTATTATTTCATGAAATATTTCAAATTCACTGCTGGACACACTTCTCACAAATATAAAATTTTCTTATGAAAACTTATGCATGTCACTCTTATGATTTTCAAACATAAACACTTTATGCGATTATCGGAACGTTTGTTCAAAAGACCCGCATCCCGCCAAAGAGTCTCAGCCAATCTTTCCAAGTAAACCTCTGTAAGAGACGAAAATAGCTAAGACAAAGGAACAGACGAACAGGTTTGGAGCCAGGTAAAGGTTTTAACATAGCAAATCGTATAAGAGTTATCTCACTATGGGGCTAAAGAGAAAGCTCAAGGTCACCCAACAAGCTATTATAGATGCCAATATTCGGCGTTTCACTACGATATGAAAAGGTTCCAACACTGACTTACGGGAGTGAATGCTGGGTATGGCAAAAGAAGAATGAAAGTAAAATAAATGCAGTGGAAATGAGATCATTGAGAAGTATGAATGGGGTGACTTTGAAAGATAGAATCAGGAATAGTGTAATTAGGGAGTTAAGCAGTGTGAATGAAGACGTAGTGACAAAGATTGACAAAGGTATGCTGAGATGGTTTGGACATGTGGAGAGGATGAATGAAAGAAGGCTTACGAAAGAGATATACAAAGCGAATGTGGATGATAGTGTTGGTAGGGGAAGACCACGGCGAACGTACCATGATCAAATCGGGTCGTCTTAAAGAAAGGCCAAGTCAAGAGTACCCTAAACCGACGAGCATGTATGAACAAACTTATGAGAGTAAATGAAGCAGAAGAGGTGTGTCAGGATCGTAGCAAGTGGAAGTCTGTGGTCTCTGCTTATATACCCCTACGGGAAACAGGCGTGACATTATGTATGTATGTATGAATGAAATCAGGAATGAAGAAATTCGTGGAAGAACGCAAGTCACCGATGTAGCGCAGCGGATTAGTAAGAAGTGGCAGTATACAGAGCACATAGCTCAAAGAACTGATGGGCGGCGGGCCATTTAAGTTATTGATTGTAGACGTAAGACTTAGGACATCCACTCATAAGGTTCAATTGGTCGTTGTGGAAAACATGAGGGAGGAATATGTCGAGCAGTAGATAACCTTACCTGGATTTTCAGAGCGACCGGTTGAATACCTATAAGAAAGATGTAGAAAGAGGAAGACTCGCCATAAACGCCCGCAACGCAAAATAAGAAACGCAATTTTCCCCTGAGAAAAACAAAAAACTCGAAAGTTTGATGTTACATAAAGGTTTTTATATTACAAAAAGGTTTTTATATTTCATAATTAATTGTGAAATAGCCTGGCATGCGAACGATCTGATTATGTCCAGGGATGATTATCACCTAAATAGTCTGATATTTTATAATATGCTTTGTTAATAAGTCTCTGAATTTTAGTATCTTTAAATTTATTGAGAGAAATATTTTGTATAACAGCTGGAACCTTATTGAAAAAGCGTACACATAACCCGTATAAAAAGGAATTTAATTGCATACGTCGATACGTGATTCTGAACATTTTCAAAATACACTTTACAGTCTATTTAATTCGCTGTCGCTTTCAGACTACTATGTGCCCGTCTATCCCACTAGTCCCATTGAGTTGTCGCATTATGGGACAACTGAGACGATTACGTTCTAGTAGTCCCATGGGCCAAGTGGCACTAATATTTTTATCATATTGTTGTCCCAAAAGTTCCATTACCGTCATCATTGCGTAAAGTTATTTGTGGATTTTATTCCACTCTGTTATCTTCCATCAGACTCGTGGACCCACTGCGACGATCGACCAGTGGGTCCACGAGCAATTCCAAGTTCACTTGTGGTCCAACCGCAAGTTGATACACGTTTTATAGAGTGGAAATTTACAATACCAACACATGTTTCAACACATGACGATCTGTTTGGTGAGTTAGAAGGTCGCGGGTTCGAATCCCACTAGGGGCATATGTTTGTATGATGAAAACAGAAATGTGTTCCCGAGTTATGGCTGTTTCTCATTTATACAGGTATTTATTTACAAAAAAATGTATTTGTGTAGTTTATCAACCATCTGGTATCCATAACACAAACCTAGATGCTTACTGTGGACCTAGATGGCGCTGTGTGTACGAGTATGTGCAAAGATATTTATTTATTATTTATTTAGAAATGTACCAGACTAAGTCATTATGGGACAGCGTGTTCGTCTAGGGATTTCTTCATTTCTGATTTGAACACGCAGTGAAATGGCGAGTATTGCCCCATCTATACCTTTGTTGCGTGACTTTGAGTGTTCGTATGAGGCCCATAGAGACCACTTTTCAGGGCCAAGCTTAATGGGTCGCAAACCACCAAATACGCCTCTGTAGAATAAAGCCGAAGGCTAAGCTAAATACTCATCTAACACAATCAAATGGCTAATGACTCGAGCAGATTAGTACTTCATTCTATCCACTGGATTAATTGGTTTGTCTGTTTTTAGCCAACATCTGGAATTAACGGTGAAGATCGGAATAAATGGTGATCAGTAGTCAATAGGCAAAAATATTTTTTTCATAGAATAAACATAACTTCAAACTTTAAGGATTTATGTCAACGTAAGATACATGATATCATTTGTTGAATGTCAATTTAAATCTATTGGAAGTAAAAATAGGGCTTAAGCATTTTTCGGTCAGTCAGTATGTCCAAGCTACCACCGCTTCGGAAGGGGAAATCATCTGTGGGAAAAGAAGTGGCGCAAGAAATCCCACAGTATCATTTTTCGATCATTTTTCTTTTTCTATTTTGTCTCTTTCATATCATTTGAAAATATTACATGATTTATTAATCGAGACGCACGGCAGTGAGCAGTGCAAGTTCTCAAAAAATAAACCTGGCCGCTATACAAGAAATTTTGGATACTCTATCCTTCTACAAAAAAATCAGGAACGTTAAGATTACAGGAAATTACACCGCAAAAATTAAGTATTTTTACTGAGATAATGTTTTTTTTTTATAATATTTCGGACACTTACGTCAATCATCTATTCTCAAACTAAGCTAATGCTTGTGCTATGGATACTACATAATAGATAAACATACATAAATATTTATATAAACATCCATGACTCGGGAATAAATGTTCGTATTCATCACACTAACATTTACCACCCGCAACCGTTGGTTTCGCTGACAGGGTCACTATCCACTACACCAATCGGTCATCGGTCCAGTACTAGACTAGTACTGGAAGGCATATGGCTTATGATATGTATAATGATGATGAAAAATCTTGAATGTATTACACAGGTACGCTGCTAAGCTCCTCCAGGTAGGGCTCGAACTCAAACAAATAAATAAATGACCCTCAAAAACTTTAACCTGGTATACCCCAAAACTAAGTCGACCCAAAACAAACAGTGCCCGAACAGGATTCGAACCTGAATACCTAAAACAGGGACAAAGTTTTTCCATTAGCCCGCACCGATTAGTTCAGGGCGACTTTGAATGACAAAGCTTTATTCGGAGACAAACGTTTGTTTTTAGGGTATCGCACCTAACGGATACCAACGGTACCCAAATCCCTCCGTCTGTCTGTCATAAAGATCGTTCAATACAAATATACCATAATGGCTTTATAACTTATTAAATACCGATTAATATTACTATGTAGGAATAATACAAAAAAACGCACGCACATACACACTGAATTAACTGACAATGGTGTCAATTCGGATGTACACCAACTAACCTAAACTAAACTAAAACCAGTTTTAAAGTAGTACTGTCTCTTTCTCCCTGCAACAGTACGATGCGACGGCACCACTCCAAAATTGGTTTTAGTTTAGTTTAGTTGGTATACATCCAAATCGATACCACTGTATATTGATATAACTGGCCATAATAAAGGTGCTACTAACTGTTCCGTCTGTGACTTAATTCGAGGGGATCTCGTAATAAAAAATAAAAAAACAAAATGTTAAAAGACAAAACGTTGTTGCTTTATTAATAAATTTTATATTATTTTAATGGCATTATAATATAAGTTCTGTTTATTTAAATTTTGAATTATTGTGACATTATATTAAATTAAATGACATTCTATTATTATCACAAATAACCTAGCATTATTGTAATTGATGGATTATTATTAGAATTTTTTATTTGATTGTAAATGTTTAGGTATTTCAATCTATTATTTTCTTATGAATTCTATTCTGCATGCCAGTTACTGGTAAAATGTGTGATATGAGCTAACCACGAGTATTTAAAAAAAATAATAAATAATAAATATTTCGGACACTTACACCAATCATCTAGTCCCAAACTAAGCTAAGCTTGTGCTATGTATACTAGATAACGGATAAACATACATAAATATTTATATAAACATCCAAGACTCTGGAATAAATGTTCGTATTCATCATACAAACATTTACCCGTCGCGGGATTCGAACCCGCAACCGTTGGTTTCGCTGATAGGGTCACTATCCACTACACCAATCGGTCGTTAATTTCCGTTCAAATGATTAGCGCGCAACGAAATGTGCTTAACGTAACGTTTTTGGTTATGGTTTAGCTTTGGTATCATCGTTCAAACTTAGCGCGATCGGCCCCCTCGGCTGTAGGGCAGTTACTTAAATATGAGTTCAATGAACCCCATTACAATTATAGAATAATCGATATTGTCCTAAAATAACCAATTTTAGGAGCTAGTTTTTAGAGTTGTTACGACTTCCATTGAAATGTGAAACCCAAACGACGATTGGTTGAATCACACCGAGATTCAAAGGATCAGAAGGGCGGTAATAAAAAGCTTAGTTTATTGTTTGGTGTAAACGATATTCTCCTACCGAATGCGCATGGTGAAAGTCATTGACTCTTGCTATACCGCGATGTACAATTCAGACTGCCCGCTCACGTGAGACTTTTTCTAGGTTCGACAATCGGACCGATTTTATCACCGATTTTGTGACCGACTTTTTGTAAAACGTGTGCGTTTTAATTACAATCTGTAGGTTTCATATTTTTCCGACAAAAAGTCGATCGCCGATTGTCGGATGTGGGCGGGCCTTAGTATGGTTGAAGGTCTATCAAGAAATCCCATACTAATCTTATAAATGTGAAAGTCTGTTAAGTTAGAGTGTTTTATTTAGAAACACTCCTAATGTATCAAGCAGCAGCTGATTTTGCTTCACAAATAAACCGGTAAACGAGCCCTGAAGAAACTAAACAATTTCAAAGTGTACCGACTATACATGTATGAGATATAATATAACGTTAGACAAAGAAACAATCATAAATGCAAACGGGATAGAAAAGAAGGTAATAAAGATTCGCCCTAGACATCACCATTGGCTGCTATTATATCAAAATGGTCTATACAGCAAGCGACAGCGGATTAAAATGCAATATTTAATTCACCATTACCCATTACAGTGTGGTTGGCAAAATTTAAAGTCCTAATTATGAGTCCAATCTATTTAACATGATTAGATTAGATTAGATTAGATTTATTTAGTTCACTTTTACAATATTAAGTCACACATACAGTTTCGTAAATTTATGATTTTTAAAGTAAAAGTGATTGTCAAACATAAAACAATAACTATACACATATACATTACATTACTAGATTATTTGTTTAGTCACAAAATGAACAAAATAAGATAGAAATTTAGCATCTACATATTATTATATGTAACTATGTCAAAATTAATTAATAAAGTATAAGTATGTAACCATTGTTACGTCAACGTCATGCGATTATGTACAAAAATATTCCAAATAACTTATGTATTACCTAGTAATTTAATTACTTATGTGCATTTATCCGACTGCTCTTAAACGGTGAAGGCAAACATCGTGAGGAAACCTGCATGCCTGAGAAATAAAAACTCTAAGGCATGTGATGTCCCCAACCCGCATTGGGCCAGCGTGGTGGACTATGGCCTATACTCCCTCATATACGAGGTAAGGCCTATATCCCTGCAGTGGAATGTTTACGGGCTGATGATTATGATGTATTTATTTATAAAAAGAAATGTATTTCTATAGTTTATCAACCATCTGGTATCCATAACACAAACCAGTTGCTTAGTGTGGAGCTAGATGGCGCTGTGTGTATTTGCAAAGATATTATTATTAATTCACTATTTAATAAATGAGGCGTAGTGCTTTTCGCCAAGATCAGCTTACAATGTCCATAATCTGGACGTGCTTTGGCGGTACGACGGAAACAAAATATACAATTAAATCTATCAGTACCTCAAAAGTAACCCTTATAGAATTGTTTCATTTCAGTAGCTTCATGATCAGTAGCTCTTTGTGTTTCGTGCTTCGGAAGACCGTTCATTTTCCGGGTTCGAATCCAGATAGGGGGCATAATGTTTGTGTGATGAATACGGACATGTGTACCCGAGTTATGGATGTTTTCATTTATAATAAGTATTTATTTACAAAAAAAATATGTATTTATGTAGTATATCAACCATCTGGTATCCACAACACAAACCTTTAGTTGCTTACTGTGGAACTAGATGGCGCTGTGTGTATGTCTAAGGATATTTATTTTATTATTATTTTATTTATTTCGGCACTCAAATAGAATGAAACCAACCCATTTCTTCCCGTGGGTGTCGTAAAAAGCGATTATTGGACTTTCCACCAAAAGACATCTATAGATTTTCACTTTTCAATTTCTGTATATTTCTCTGTGTAGGATTTTGGGCTAGGCCAATTTAAAAACCCCGCCAGACCGCCATTGCACCGACGTCCACAGTGAAGTTGGACAGGGTCAAGTCAGGGAGCCTGCACCTGTCATATCACAAAAGGAGGAAGCGGAGCGGGAGCGGGAGGACGATCCCCTCTCGGACCCGATCCGCAGGCGTCGAACAGGACGTCGGCGTGCCGCGCACGAGCGGCAGCTACCGCCCTGACGAAGGGTTCCGGGTGGCAGGCATGGGGTGTCTGTCGCCCAAGGAGTGGACCCCATGGTGACAGACGCTGTCAGAGCGTCATAGGGTGTGCTGGGGAGAATTCTTCCCATGGTGGGTCCCGAGGGACAGGCCCGCTGGGTCGCGGTTGCCATGCAGAGGTGGAACCCGCGACTCAGAATTGTGGGTGTTGGCGTAAAGCCCGGGGGGGTTTTAGTGGGTAGGCCCGCTCCTATCATTGGAAGCGGGGAGCCCCACATATCCCCGCCGCTGACCCCATCAGCGGCGGGTCGAATGCGTAACGGCATTTCCCCCCCGAAAAAAAAAAAAAAAAAAAAAAAAAAAAAGGGAGCCTGCCTGCACCGCCCTTCATAGACGCAGAGGGTTCATCGCTGGGTTTTAGTGGGTATACCGAGCAATCGCCCGGGAGTCCCACATAACTGCGCAGCTCCCCCCCGAGGAGCTGCGTAGTATGCGGAACGCATTTCCCAGCGTCAAAAAAAAAAAAAGGGTCTTGTTGTGTACTTCACATTGTTCGACGGTCTGTCACCGCATCGGTGTCGTCGGTGTCGTCGTCTGTCTGTCTTCACCTCTCGAACTCCTCGTACATGGCGGTAGCATCTCAAGCTTGTGCACCTAATCAAACTGGCGGGTGATTGGTAGAACAATTGGCCATTTCATTTTATTATATTTTTTAAAACACAATTTCATATTCACTGATTTCATTTTTACTTATTTATCGTGTACCACACACTCTTATTTATATCAAACTCTTAATGTTTGGAACATTTAAACACTATTTGAGATATCTGTGACCACCCCATTTGGGATAAAGGTCATGATATCATGTATATACCTTTACACACCTATGTATAATAAAGAAGGGACATGTACGAAACTACTGTATCATAAAATCCATTACGCTCGCTTGTCACTACGTATTTAGACGGAGCTGGGAGCAGACGTGCGGAAGACCTCGTTTTTTGCACAAATCCCTGATTTCCCAGGAGTCCTCTACTACTCTCCGGGCGAATCGATTCGCTGCACATTTTATGTTATGAAATTTTAAAATAACTACCATATTTTATGATTTTAACTACACAATAGGTATTTGAATTGCAAGTTCGTTTTTGTGACGATGGAAATATGACTTTAGATGATTGCTTATTAATGGAATTTGATATTAACATGTCAACATCAAGAGTCTCTATACAGGGTGAAATTTAAAACCTGTAATTCTTGTTTACAGGTGACTCCACTCCTGATTACGAACAAGTTTCCTCTAGGAACCATTGCCGAATTCGATCAGGAAACCCCATCTCATATTTGGGGGGCTGGCTATCTTATCGTCTTAAAATGCCCAACCTCCAACCAAGTCGAATACTAAATATGTACCCCGCTGGGAATTGAACCTGCGACCTCCGATTCGTAAATGCTAATGTCTTGTCGTGACGTGACTTATCTTGTTTCGTCTTATCTAAATATTTATATGATATTTATGGAACTACTGATATGTATACACACACCCTATCAGGGCGTTGCAAAATAAACAAAGAAATAACACATTGAAAGTACAAAACAGAAATTTTAACGAATTTAATAATTAGATATCAAAAATATTAATAATGTCATGCATAATTCTGTTTTGACGTGAAAGAACGACAGAAGCACTCGTGACGCGTCGCATTCGCTATTCGTTTTCGATTAGCGAAGTTAAGCAATGTCTGGCGCGGTCAGTCCTTAGATGGGTGATCACTAGTCAACAGAAAACAGTCGGTCCGGGTTGTTTTCATTTCAAGGCAGTTGTTAAGCCAAGTCCGTGGCTTACAGGGACGGTTTAAACTGACTGCCAGGTGACCACTAGTCTGACACAAAGCCAACGCACCGCCCTGGGCCTTCGTGGTGAATTAGGGCACATACCCTCTCCCAGTGCGAGGAGGCTTTACCTCAACAATGGGGACGTATAAGGTTGTTGATGATGAACGACAAACCAAACTATAGTATATATAATAATAATAATAAATAAATATCTTTGCACATACACACAGCGCCATCTAGTTCCACACTAAGCAACTAGGCTTGTATTATAGATACCAGATGGTTGATATACTACACAAATACTTTTTTTTTTGCAAATAAATACACATATAAATGAAAAACAACTATAACTCGGGAACACATGTCTGTATTCATCATACAAACATATGCCTCTAGCGGGATTCGAACCCGCGACCGTTTGGTATAGCAGCAGAATTTCTAACCACTACACCAAAGACCAAATATGAGTTCACAATAGCTATATTGACACATCGCCATTATAACTGGCCTGATATTTCATTGTTTACTTATGTTGTGTATTTTGTTTGTAGTGTTGTTTTCTGTATGTTAAATATTTTATCAAACCCGTAACTGTTAGCATAGCCATACAGGCATACAATAAAATTGTATCAGAGCAAACATTCAGTATGCATAGTACAAGGCATACGCTTTTGTATTAGGGTTCCCTTTATCTCTCTCAAGGAACTCTTATAGTGAGGCCATTTCCGTCTGTCTGGGTGACACTTTGAAACGCATAATGTTTATTGTCATAAGTTCAATTGACACACATCATAATGGCATACAAATTAATAAGTATAATAGTGTTTCGCAAATTTATTATTACGCGTAAACATAATAACGCAGATTTGTTCTATATTTTCATTTGCCATATTTTTATAAGGCATACTTTGAAACGCAGATTTTAATTATGCATAAATTACCATATTCATAATTTTGTCTGACATACTTTTATAAAGCATAACTGCACCTCGACATGGTTAGGTTAGGTTCGAAGGGTATGGCGGAAGCGAGCCGGGCGAGTGCGAGCGAAGCGAGCACGGGAGTTCTTGGCACCCCGACATGGATAGGTTAGGCTCGCTCTGCTCGCCCGGCTCGGTTCCGCCATACCCTTCGTGTTAGGTTGACATGGTATGCTTTTTAAATATTATGTCTTTTGAATATCATGGTCAACAAAAATTATGCCTTTCATTACATATGCTTATTAAAATTATGCCTTTCTATGATTATGTCTTACAGGTTTCGGCCATATGATATTATGTGTAATGAAGTTATGCTATAACGGTTTATTGCAAATGACTATAATGGCGAGTAATATTATGAATTGTCAGTTTATGGTGAAAAACGTTATGCGTTTCAATAGGTAACCGTCTGTCTGTCTGTCTATCCGAGGCTTAGCTCAGAGGCTCTTAGTACTAGGTAGCTGTAATCTTGTATTAATTGTAAATTGTAAAAAAAATACATACGCCGACAAAGTGATAAAATTAAATCTTTTTTGGGTCATATCAAAACTTAAAAAATCATAATTCAATGTTTTAACCGCCCCCGTGGCTCAATGTAAACAACATTGTGTTTACGATTCGGAGGTCGCTGGTTCGATCCCCAGCGGGGTACATGTTTAAGTACTCGGTTTGGTTGGTGGTCGGGCATTTTAAATATCCGCCTGGCTAGCTACCACCATCTTATCTAATTGTTGTGTTCCGGTTGTGAAAGATAAGATAGCCAGTCCCCCAAATGTGTTTAGGTTTCCGGGTCAGTACGCTTCCACTTTCGACCTCATCTTTACTTAACATCAGGTGTGATTAAGGTCAAGTACCAACCCGTTGTGCATAAAAAAAATGTTTTAATTCATTAGTTCTTAGAATAACATTTGAAATCGTCATGACATACAATTATCGCTTATACACTAGGCAGTCTCCTCAGAGAAGAACGAGCAAGAAACTCAGGGGGTGCTCCTTTTAAATAAGTCAATACAAATACAATTATTTCATAGAATTTATGATTCGACAAAATAAATATGCTATGACACTCCGGAGATCAAGACACGCCCAACGACACCGTGCTCTTCAATATCGGTCAAGCCGTTTAGGCCAGAGATAACATAGAAATCTACATACATACTTACATATATGTAGATTTACTATTATTTACAGTTAGAGTATAGAGTTATTATTTAGTTGACGAATTTCTTAATGATAAATTGTAGTATTAATTAATCATTATTATTTAAAATTGAATATCTAATACACTAGATACTACAAACTATAGATGAAAATGAATGACATTTATTTAAATCTGGATTACCTTGATTAGTTTAGAGAGAACCATTTTGTTTCAATTTAACACTTTGTATTGTACGCCTAATGGGCAAGTTATATTGGACATTCCATTGATCTGACATCTGTATCCTTTTTAACACATGTAACTTCACAATAAATGATTTGAATTTGAATTTTACATATATGTAGTTCAAACGACCTGTTTGATGCAGTAGTTAGTAACTCTCACCACTATATCAAAAGGTTGCGGGTTCGAATCCCGCTAGGGGCATATGTTTGTGTGATGAATACGGACATGTGTACCCGAGTTATGGATGTCTTCATTTATAATAAGTATTTATTTACAAAAAAAATAATGTATTTAAATAGTTAATAGTTTATCAATCATCTGGTATCCACAACACAAGCATATAGTTGCTTACTGTGGAACTAGATGGCGCTGTGTGTATGTCTAAAGATATTTATTTATTTATTATTATTTATTTATATATACTTGAAAAACATTGCCCTCCTTCCTGGGGCAGTCGAGTAATAAACTAGACTATAAACCTAACCAATTTTATAGTACGTCAAAAATCCTTCCAATTCCAATTTAGTTTTATGGCTGCATCGTTGTGCACGATGATTCTGCCAATGTCCAAATCCTTTATGTTCGGTCTGTTTCTAGTATTGTACGACTATGGTCATTCCTAACTGTCAGTTAATTTAATGACAGATTCGACGGTCGGGCTACGACAAATACATGCGTCCCGATTCCTATTCGACATCAATTTAAAAGTATAATTTTGCCGCGTATTTTGGTTTTCGCCTGAAAATTTCTTGGTTGAGTTCTCTCGCTCCCCTTTGTTCGACTGTTGTTTGCAATCAGGGTTGAAGCAGGTCCGGATTTAGTGCGAGGCGCATTACAACTTTTTTTATGCTTGACTGGTCAGAATTTGACCTTAATCACACCTGATGATAAATAAACATAAGTAGCGAAAATAAGACAAGGTGTTAGACAAGGATGTCCACTCTCACCATTAATCTTTAATATATTTATAGAGTCAGCAATACACAAAATATCAGAGTCACATAAAGGAGGAATTAAAATTAACGGTGAAAGGATTCAATTTATCAGGTTTGCGGATGATATAGCAGCTCTAGCTGAAAACATTAGGACCCAATAATAGGTCTGCTACTGATGGAACACACGCCCGATAACCTTAAATCAATTACATACCAATTACCCACAGACAATAACGATTAACATTCAATAATGATCATGAAACCTGAGATGCTGAACAGTAAACATTTGCACGCCCGTTATGCTATACAACTTGGCCCTCGCGTGCAGTCTGTGGAATTCAACCTAGCTAGTATACAGTTCCTCTTTGCTTAAATTCAATGATCAACTTCTTATTAAATAAAGACTGTGATTGAGGTCAAGTACGAACCCGTCGTGCATAAAGAAAAAAAAAAAAAAAAAGACTAACTAGATTCTTCCAAGCGTCGGTGATAGGAGGTAATCAAAGTCACTCACGATCGTCGATGTGGTAGTCCGACTCCATATCATTTTCGATGTGCAGACCTCATATTACTGTTAACGTCGTTACCGCGCCACCAGGGAACCAATCGCGTTATTTTACAACGGTTCGAACGGAACGTTTTTGATGTAAAAAATGGTTTCGCGCTATTTTTTGTGAATTATATCGTTGACGTTACCAAAGTAAAACCAAACCCAACATGTTTAGAGCTAACCACGCGTATTAAAAACAACTAGGTTAATTTTCGTTCAAATGATTAGCGCGATACGAAATGTGCTTAACGTAAAGTTTTTGGTTATGGTTTAGCTTTGGTAATACCGTTCAAACTTAGCGCGATCAGCTCCCAGGTTTACTTCCCATAGTAAACCGCGTATTATGATAGTCATCTGACCGTCTAAATTATGAGTTTTATCGCTAATTTATCGCTATCTACGACATATATAAACATCCATGATGTGTGTTTATCCGTTATCTAGTATCAATAGTACAAGCTTTGCATAGTTTGGGACTAGATGTTTGAGGGAAGTGTCAGAAATAATGGGGGCGCAAATAATTTTTGCGTTGCCAAATTCCTCATCGATGAAAACATTTCACAATTCGGCTTTTGATGTTTACACTGTTTTATCTCGTGCCGTCTCACCTTCGCTGAAATATTGCCGCCGTCACAATACAGGCGTATCTTCAAATATTTGTATTTCTTAAGCGTTTCGATCTAGCCTTTGTTTCGTTATTTACGTAACTGTCATTGAAGTCTGAATTTCGGGAATTTTCTTTTAAATATCTTGATTAATTTTCTATTTCAGTCACGAGGCAGACGTGTATTGTGTTGGGAATTGTGCTTGGTATTGAAATAAATGTAATAATAATAATAATAATAATAATAATAATAATAATAATAATAAAAATTATTTATTGCCTTAGTTCCTATTTAACTTAAACCTATTGACATAGTAACAATTTTGAATAGTCAAGGCAAAAGGGAGTGACATCAGCTTTGCTGTACCGGGACAGATGTCACGGTCAACGCTGTTTTTCAGTCACCCCCCCTTCTCCCCGAGGTGAAGGGCGGGAGGATAGGTTTATTAGTAATGGGAGGGCTTATACATTACATTAGTAAATTTGACCATTTAGTAAACAATTATCAGCAAAACAAAAAATTACAACAATACATGTCATTTTATTCTTACAAGAATTATCTATAATGAATGTCAACTCGTGGTTATAGACGAGCATGTGGTTTCAGCACGTAAAAGAATAGAGCCAACCCATCTCTGACGACCTGTTTCTAACCACTACAGGTTAGAAACTCTGATCACTATACCAAAAGGTCGCGGGTTCGAATCCCGCTAGGGGTATATGTTTTTATGATGAATGCGGACATGTGTACCCGAGTTATGGATGTTTTCATTTATAAATGTATTTATGTAGTATATCAACCATCTGGTATCCACAACACAAGCATATAGTTGCTGAATGTGGAACTAGATGGCGTTGTGTGTTCGTCCAAGGATATTTATAATATTTATTACTCTCTGTACTATTATTATTATTCTTTATTGCACCAAAAAATTACATATAATAGAGTACAAACAATAGGTCATGTACAAAGGTGGACCAGGATCCAACCTGATCATTGAAGTATGCTATGGGGTTTTACATTGAAAAACATTTAATGTTAGACAAGAAAGATTAAGAGGATTCATTCCGTCCAGTGGCGCCCTCATTGGATATTTACATATATGCTTTATATTATATATGCTATTGGACTTTACATTTAAAAATATTTAATGATAGATAAGAAAGATTAAAAGGGTTCATTCCGTCTAGTGGTGCCCTCATTGGATGTTTTTTTTTTCAAATACAAAATAAATCGAAAAAAATTGCGCTGACCAGCATTCGAGAAGCCTAAAATAAAATATGAAAAAAGCTAATTTTAAATAATACCTAAATAGCTTTACTTACGATTATTTTCGAAATATTTCAAATTATTGATAAAATTGGCCACTTATTTTATAATCGTGAATTCTGGAAATTGAACCCCATCAAAGCTATTTATATATATAATTAGCTTTTAAGCTTCTCGAGTGCATGTCAGAGCGATGTTCTTTATTATATATTTAAAGACAAGTCTTAATTCATCCAATGAGGCGCCACTGGACGGAATAAACCCTCTTAAAACGTAAAAATCTGTAGATCGTATAGCAGATATATACTTTGATGATTTTTGGTGTAAAGTCAAAGTCAAAGTCAAAGTCAAAAAATATTTATTTCGTAGGATAAAGATTATCACTTGAAAACGTCACATTTTTTATCTTAATATTAAAATTATTGACATTTTTGCTCATTCGCAAAGCAGATTCCCCAGAGAAGAACGAGCAAGAAACTCAAGGGTTGCTCTTTTAAATAAGTTTGGGTTACAATTATATTATATTGTATAATTAGGCTGAATATCGCCGAGCGGTCTATGTCCATGCTTGCTTATCATCCAGATAGTCAGAAATTTTATAATAGCCTTTGGTAAATAATGTCTGTTTTATGATGGTTTTGAATTTATTTAAAGGTAAATTTTGAATGTCCACTGGAACCTTATTATAAAAGCGTATACATTGCCCCTTAAATGACTTAGTGACTTTGTGTAAACGGCTGGCATGAACAGCAAGTTTATTTTTATATCTGGTATTAACATTATGTATATCACTATTTTTCTTAAACGATTCTATATTTTTTCTTACATACATTAAGTTTTCGTAAATATATTGCGATGCTAATGTTAATATATTAATTTCTTTAAATTTATTCCTAAGAGACACTCTGGGGCCCAGTTTGTAAATCGCGCGAACCGCTCAAGCGCCATAGTCGCCGCCGCGCGAAAGTCCCATAGTCTACTTTTACTACACCTATCAATCATCGACATTACTATCATCATCATATCAACCGAAAGACGTCCACTGCTGGACAAAGGACTACTCCAAGGATCTCCACAACGATCGGTCCTGCGCTGCCCGTATACAGCAGATTCCCGCGATCTTTACCAAATCGTCGGTCCACCTCGTGGGCTGCCTCCCGAATGTCTTCCGATGCTTGGTCGCCACTCAAAAACTCTCCGCCCCAACGGCCGTCGGTCCTACGAGCAATGTGCCCCGCCCACTGCCACTTAAGTTTGGCAATTCTTCGGGCTATATCGGTCACCTTGGTTCTCCTGCGGATCTGCTCATTTCTGATTCGCTCCTGCAGGGAGACTCCGAGCATAGCTCTTGCTCTCGGCCCACAGCAACCACGATTCAGTTCCATATGTCATCACTGGCATCACACACTGATCAAAGACTTTCGTGTAATGAAACGACTGGGATATAAAAACCTTTTTGTAATATAAAAACCTTTATGTAAAATCAAAGCCTGATTTTAAAAGAGCAACCCTTCGAGTTTCTTGCATGTTTTTCTGCAGGGGAAAATTGCATTTTGAAGTAAGTAGCTTAAAAAATGTAAAATTGACTATTTTAAGTGTACTCTGTGTACCTACAAAATAAGACATTTTTGACTTTGACTTTGACAAGACATTGCGGTATTTGGGACGAGAAAATGTTACATAGCTTCCCAAACGCTGACCAGCAGAGTTGGATTCGAAAGTGACCTCCTTTTAGAAGTTGGATTTTACTCACATGGGAGGGATTCGATGGCTCCATTCTTTTTACGAGCTGAAACAAAGCTGACACAGAGCGGCAAACCGCCTTCGTAGCTCAATGTAAACAACATGGGATTTACGATTCGGAGGTCGCGGGTTCGATCCCCAGCGGGGTATATATTTAATCCTCGGTTTGGTTGGTGGTAGGGCATATTAAATGTCCGCCAAGCTACCACCATCTTATCTAAATTAAGTTAAGGTTACCTTCGACCTCATCTTAACTGAACGTCAGGTGTGATTGAGGTCAAGTACCAACCCGTTGTGCATAAAAAAAAGGTAAGTACACAATTTTCATATACAATGTTCTATCAACACCTGTAGTTTCAGAATACACCACGATTTTAGGGTCATCGATCTGTCTGAATGGCGTCTCAGACAGTAATCCGGATTAATTTGATCATGGTAATTCATAAAATCCTTTGATCAGCATTACGCAAGTTCATTGAGGCAGTTAATATGCAACGCAATCACAAATTATTCTGTTACAGCTAGGGTCGAAGTTAGAGGACATTTTGTTCTCTTGGTAAGTGTATTTAATAGTCGAACGATTGGTTTAATGGGTAGACCTGCCTGTGAAACCAAGGGTTGCGGGTTCGAATCCTGCTAGGGGTAAATGTTAGTGGGATGAATATATGGATATTTTTATGTATAGTTTGGGACTAGATATGTATTGTTATAATTTATTTTTCTATCATTTTATCACCAGACGGGTTTTTAATGATGGATGAAGTCAAAATTTTCTGGTAAGTCTTCTTCTACTTAATATAACTATTATTCGTATTTTCCTTTTGCATCACCTTAATGTCAGTATTTCAATAGTGTGAGCCTATCCGTCAATACACTATCCTATTATTAATTTTTTTCGGTATTTGTTTTTCTCAGCATGAGCTGGTATTATCATACCATTTACGGGCATTAACCAAGTAAAGGGTACGTTCTTATTTATTTTAAAGTCCTAAGTCAGTTTGTCCGTTTTCGTCAAATTGGAGGATTTTTCTAACAATACGTCGAGTATTTAAAATGGCGGCTTTTTGTATAGGTATGTACGTAGATGTTTACAGGTCAGGAAGTTTAAGGCTGTGGTGTAAATGTCTAGGGATGACTCCGGTAGTCGAAAGGGACGATTGGAATTATTATTATTATTTCTATTTTGTAAGTTAGTTTGTCCGTTTTCGTCAATTTATTATTACTTTAATTTCTTATTTTCTCCTCTTTTGGGGGTATTACCTTATCATTATTATTATTATTTATAACGTATTTCTCTTCTTCAAAGTGAAGAAGGTAAGTTCCGCACCAGACGGGTATCAACCAAGTGTGACGGGTTCAGCTGATGAAGTAATAATAGATGAAATCAGAAACTTTCTGTCAATTCTACAAGTGTTAAGTATCGTGGCTTTTTTGTAAAATGTGTGTTATGTATGTTGGAATATTCAAAGTTTTGGGGATTATTCCGGGTGGATGACAAGACAATCGGGACCATGTGTATTGTTTGAGCTTATTGTTATTATTACTTTCAAATTCTTTTGTTTCTCAGCTTATTAGCTGGCTTACTGGTGTGTACGGGCCTAGGTCAAGTATTACTTCAGTAAGTACTTCAGGGGGGTACATTGTTCCATGGTCGGGTCTTGCGGGGCGGGGTGGGGTCTAATGTGGGCGTTCTGTTCAATCTGTAATAAAATCCTAAGTATGCGGCATGTGTTGAGTATGACAGCTTTCTGTAGAAGAGTGGAGGTATTAGATGGTAGGCTTAGTGTAGTAAGTGATTGTTGTAGTTGTTGTTGTAGCGGTATTCCCGAACGAGTACGACATTGGAACCTTCAAAAAACGAGCCTATACCTTCCTCAAAGGCCGGCAACGCATCTTTGACCCTTTTGGTGTTGCGGGTGTCCATGGGTGGCGGTGATTGCTTTCCATCAGGTGACCCGCATGCTCCATTGCCGCCCTCTCATATATACAGGGTGTAACGGTTAAGTGTAGTCATATTTTAAGGGCTTGTTCTACCCATCAATACGAACAACTTTTACTATGGGGGCAACTTCGAAATCGCGAAAAAAAAATCAGCTGTTTCATACATTGCATCGGGAGGTTATTGAAATTTTCTATGGAACAGCTGATTTTTTTTTCGCGATTTCGAAGTTGCCCCCATAGTAAAAGTTGTTCGTATTGATGGGTAGAACAAGCCCTTAAAATATGACTACACTTAACCGTTACACGGTGTATATATTAAAAAAAAGATAGAAATACACAAGAGTACACGATAAAGTAATTTAACGCGGACGAAGCCGCGGGCGGGAAGTAATTGGTCTATATTTGACCAAGGAAAAAGCAAAAGCAATGTACAAAATATTAAAGAACGAATGAAAATTCATTGTCGTAAAGGAATGGCGGACTCAGCAAAATGGTATAAGCAAGGGTATAAAAACGAATCGGCAATTGTTTTACAAAAAGAACGTCCCTTTTCCATGAATAATCCGATACGTTAAAGCAACAAAGGGCGAAGAAACGCAACGTTTGCTCCAATTCCTTGATCTCGCCCGGTAGCACCGACTAACTTTGGTTAAGAATCTGTATTCAAATCTCGAAAGTAATCTTGAAAGAATATAATTCTTGTAAAAATAAAACCTAGCGACTGATTGTTTAACAGAAGAATGCTATATTAATTCTGTGTCACAAGTTATGAGATGTCATACGAAGTCACACTTGCCTGTAGGCTATATAAGGTCTAACAAAATTAACCCGACAAACGTTGCAGAGTGTATGTATAGAGGATGTACCTATTACGAAAAAACTAAATATTAAAGTTAACAGATTTTATTAAAAAAATAACATTTGGAAATGGAAATTTTGTGAGTTGGACCTTAATGGCCGCGCGCTCTAAGTACTTTGCCACAACACACAAACACGTGCCGCGGTATCTTTGCCCGACTGCGCGCTTGCCCTGGCGGCGCCGCAGCAACTTGCTGTCGTTGGTTGCGCCCTGTGCCCCGCCATCCCCTTTGGCGTCTTCCATATTAATGGAACGTTGCCTGTTTTTTCTCATTGATCGAAAAGAACTAAGTTTTAATGTGTATTTTAATTTTCACCTACATTTAATGTTTTTACTCGGAAACCATAATTTTAAGGCTAATTTTTTAATGAATGTATTATTTTATTGTCATGTACGAGCAATTGTCAAAGTTGGTCGGGTTAATTTTGTTAGACCCAATATAGTCCAGTAAGCGAACGATTTTTAATTCCTATACGTTTTAACCGCCTCCGTGGCTCAATCTAAACAACATTGGGTTTACGATTCGGAGGTCGCGGGTTCGATTCCCAGCGGGGTACATGTTTAAGTACTCGGTTTGGTTGATGGTAGGGCATTTTAAATATCCGCCTGGCTAGGTACTAATCTGCCGCCAAGCAGCAATGCTAATAGCATTGTTGTGTTCCGGTTGTCAGAGATAAGATAGCCAGTCCTCCAAATGTGTTGGGGTTTCCGGGTCATTACTCTTCCAGCTTCGACCTCATCTTCACTTAACATCAGGTGTGATTGAGGTCAAGTACCAACCCGTTGTGCATAAAAAAAACCTTAAATTGTGCTCTGAAATAATCAATGGAAGATGGCGCATGAAAGATTATATTTTATATTTTATTTTTAATCACAGAATTTCAGTTCAAGCCGTATGCTATGTGGTTGCAGAAAAGAACATAGTTTGAAATATGTTTCATGTGATATATGAGCAAAAAAAAAGCAATATTCAACTAGTAAACAACTTAATTAAATACCTTAGACCCCAACCTGAAAAGCTCTTTAACATTTTAGGAAACTTTAAGCAAGTCTAGACAAGATTGACGTTTATTGGATTAGCATAGCAAATGTATAATGACTTGACGAAAGAATTAACCAGAAAGTTTTGTAGATTTTATCGACTCAATGGAAATTTTAGTAATGGCGTTATAAAAGGAAAGCTAATACAGTTGGCCCCATTGTTGTCTAGCGCGTATTACAGAACCATTTATGATTATTTAACACTGGATTATAAGGGATACATATATTCATATTTCTGTCCCGAGACAGAGGTGGCAATAATACTCAGATTTGAGCGTCATTGTGTAATATGAACCTAAAACCAGTGAGCACATGTGTACCTATATCTATATCTGGTTATGTGGAGGATAAGGCCAAGTTGGCCTCCAAAAAGTTAGGTGTCCTCAGTAGAGCGGCTCGTTACTGCACGCCGGCTCACCGCCTCCAACTTTATAAGGCGCAAGTTCGGCCGCACGTGGAGTATTGTTCTCACCTATGGGCTGGGGCACCTCAGTACCAGCTTCTTCCTTTTGACCGCGTTCAACGTCGCGCAGTCCGAATTGTCGGCCAAGAGAGTCTCACCGACCGACTGGATCCCCTGGCGTTGCGAAGAGACGTCGCGTCCCTCTGCATTCTCTATCGCATATTTCATGGGGAGTGTTCTGAAGAACTGTTCGAGCTAATACCCGCTGCTCAATTTAACCGATACACTTCTCGCCGAAATTAAATTTCCATCCACATCACCTGGATGAGTGGAAGTCTACCACTGTACGTTTCTCAAGAAACTTCTTACCACGTACGACCACCCTGTGGAACGGACTTCCTGCAGCGGTATTCCCGAACGAGTACGGCATTGGAACGTTCAAGAAACGAGCCTACACCTTCCTCAGAGGCCGGCAACGCAACGACCCTTTTGGTGTTGCGGGTGTCCATGGGCGGCGGTGATGGCTTTACATCAGGTGACCCGCATGCTCGTTTACCGCCCTCTCATATAAAAAAAATATATATTTGAACCTGTTTAAAGGAATAGTAAATAGTCAAGGTATAGACAATTAATAGTCAATAAAAACTTTGAAACGGATTTATATCAAAACCCGACTGTTACGGATATAAAAAAAATTAATAACACGATTATCTCAATAAAAAAAGATAGATAAATCCTTTACTTGTTTCCACAATCGCACACATATATTTAGCTTATACATATTGATATACAGATAAGGTATAAGGTACAGGAGGTAGCAGCTCTTAGAAGCAGACCATCGTCTCGAGAGTAGGCTCCCCACGCTCCCAAGCGTTAGAAGAATACTACATATCGAAAATGAGAGAGACTTTGCTACCAGCCTTCAAAAGAGTGGGAGCTCCACTGAATACCTCAACGACTGTGAGTGATTCTGATTACCTACTATCACCGACGCGTGGAAGATACTGGTGAGTCGTTAGCTAATAAGAAGTTGATCATAGGATTTGAGCGAGGAATTATAAACTAGCCAGGTTGAATTCCATAGACTGCACAACGGGTTAGCACTTAACCTTAGTCACACTTGATGTTAAGTGAATATGAGGCCAAAGGTTGTAGCGTCCTGACCTGGAAACCCCATCTTATGGTAAGGCATTTTAAAATGTCCGCCTGGCTAGCTACCACCATCTTATCTAAATCTGCCGCCAAGCAGCAATGTTAATAGCATTGTTGTGTTCCGGTTGTCAGAGATAAGATAGCCAGTCCCCCAAATGTGTTGGGGTTTCCGGGTCAGTACGCTTCCACCTTCGACCTCAACTTCACTTAACATCAGGTGTGATTGAGGTAAAGTACGAACCCGTCGTGAATTAAAAAAAAATGCACGTGATAGAGCAGGATGGAGGTCTGAAGATCTATTGCTCTTCACTACTTAGATTTAATTAATGCTGGATTTTAATTATCATTGTCGTGATACCTTGTGTAGTCGGTCAGCGATCCCAGAACACAGAATTCTTGAGTTAAATTACTCAGAAATCGTACAAAACCCACTAATTTGAATTAAATTAATTTGTCAGACCAGCTTTCATTATTTTTCAAGAACGAAGACAATTAGCATGAATCGCCACGGCTTAACAACGAAGTAATGTCCCATGACGACGTCCTTATGGAATGTAATAAAGGAGATCTTTAGAAAGGAATGTACTCTTACTGAATCAATTAGTCTATAACGTAGTTAACTTACTATATGTACACAGAGTGCCCTCATATAACTGACCAGCTTGCAAAATTTTCTAAGTCAATGCCGACGTTTTGGTTCTGAGAGTTTATAATAAGCCAGTCAACTTCAGAAATAGATCGATAATTTCAACGCACCTGTCGGAACTGTTATGGCGTAGTGGTTAGGATTGTGGTCTTTAACCAGTGAATCAAAGATCGAATCCTACTAGTATCATCAACTTTTTTTTATTTGTTGTGTTAATCAGATAAATCATTGCATTGAAAAAGACACATAACGGTGTTCGGAAATTATATTTATTGTTCGGAACATAATTTCTGCGGAATCTGCTGCTCTGTGATATATTTGTTAGAAAGTAAAAAACAATTACATGTGTTAAAATTTATTTACTATATAATAATAACCTTGTCACACAAGAACACATCTTAATCCGTCTTTAAGTAGTGTAATTCTATATAATATCTACTTATTTACAAGGCGTAGTAGTAGTTGTAGTAGGAGTAGAATGTGGGATGGCCAGTTTTCAAAATAATAAACAGTTTTTTCCTCCAGGTTATTACTTTCTCCAGACTGAGTAGGTAAACTTATTTCTAAATCCAGCCCAATCAACGAAAGAATGCATTAATTCCATACCAACACTACTTATTATTATTTTTAGGACATAACGCACAATGTTTTAGTTATTTGAGAAATTTTAATATTCGATATAGACAGACCGCTTAAAAAAGTGTAGTGAATAAACTTGCTATGTGAATGACATTAAACATCACTAACACTTTACATTTTTTTTGGATTTAACCTATTCGCACAGATAATTCCACAGTTATACTTCATACCGAACAAAGAATATACAACATTTTTGAATGGCATAGATTCACATTGGTCAATAGCGTAACGGACCACCTTCACGATCAATAACTTGCTGCAAGCGGCCTCTCATTTCGGTAACGATTGTCCAACAAACATCTTTACCACGTAATGACTCCCATGTGGAACTCTGATGTCACTAGATTATCTAGATCTGACATCAGATGCGTCCCAATTGAGAGTCATCAAACCCCATAAATTTTCAATGGGGTTTAAATCGGGACTTTTGGCAGGCCAATTGATAACTGTGATATTATTCTGTGTTGAGAACCAATCACGCACAATACCAGCGCGATGCACTGCACAGTTATCTTGGACAAAATAAATGTGTTCGTTCGGATATAGTGGATGCGCACAGTTGGTAACATTACGTCACGTAAAACTTCTAAATATGATTCACTATTGAAACGACCACCCACTTCAATTAATTCACCAGGTCCCATGGAACTCATCCACCCCCAATATCCCAACGTTATTCTACCACTTAGTCTATTTGGCAGAATGTTAATTTCATTATAACGCCCTCCTCTTCGACGCCATAAAATCTTGCGGCCGTCCTTATCTGAACTAAACGTTTTCTCGTCCGTGAAAATAACAACGTTGTTTTGCCAGTCAAAATCTTGAGCAAACCTCATTCGATTTTGGCGGTGAATGGATGACAAAGGAATTTTCCTTGCTGGTCGATACGGTTTAAAGACTGCGATGTGTAAGTGTTTCCTTACAGTCTTCATTGCTATTCCGTGCAATACAGCAGTTGATCGCGTTGTCGAAAATGGATCCTCAGTATGCCTAGCCACGATCTCCTGGTGACGAATAGAAGCTGACGTAAACATTTTCGGAGCTCGGCCGGGACGTTCACGCTGCAAGTCCCCTGTTTCGCCATAGCGTTTAAGCCATAACTTTACCGTATTTCTCTGTGAACAATTAATAAACCAAGTATAAGATCGATCACAGCAATACTTTGATTTATCATTTATGCAACAAAGATGTGAAATTATGTGTTTGTTACCGTTATATGGAGGCTTCTTGCAATTTGCACTGATGGAAACATTTTGTTCACATAAAACAATTATTTTTGATTTTAGTAAATGCGTTAATTGCGGCATTGCGAAATCAAAAAAAACTTAGAAGAGTAAACAAAGATAAATGATAAGCGTAGTCAATGCGACATTGTAGTCTTTGAATAGACTGATAGAACGGACCGATTGTATTAGTAGTCATTTCATTCGAGCATATCGTCTTTTATCATATACCCACCTTCTTAACTTATTGTAAATAGCGTCACAACAAAATAGTATTGATTAAGTATTTCACTGCAGCCTACAGCCGAACAGCTGGCTCAAAGGCTTGCAAAGCAACATATCGAAACACAGGTGAAGGTTCGAATCTCATGATATTCACAAAATATTGTTTTTGTTTGACACATTCATTTAAATATGTTGACCATGCATATTGATGAAATAAAAACAGTAGATATCCATCCTCTCGACATTTTGTCAATCAAAGCCACGAAACTTGTTTAATAAAGTGTTTGATATTGCTTCCGCGTGGTGGCGCTAGTGTGAGGTTATTTCTCCGCAATAATGACCGGCGTCATCTTGTGGTTTATTTTAATTTACAGAAATATTACAAATACGCATATTAAAATAAAAATTAACAAACGATATTTTGTAAATTTACCTTAAGAAATCTATTGTGCGTTTGGAAAATAATTTTCAAGTTTATCAGATGATGATAACGATAAGACGCCAAAAACCTATTAGAGATACAAAAAAGAGAAATGTATTTTTTTATATTAAAGCTCAGATTAGAACCAATGACCGAACCGTTTTCTTTCTGAGCACAGAACCAATACACCAATTATCACATAAGGAGTTGTGCGAAATTAACTAATACTATCGAATAACAATTCTAACAGCAAGCGATTTTCTACCGGATTGCATTCATCTTAAAGATCAAATTTCATTGACACGTTTATTCGTGTAATGTTTGTTATACATTTCTAAATCTACACGTCGTAAGCGCCGCACTGGCAAACAGGTTGGCTGGTCAGTTATATGAGGGCAGTGTCTGTACATACATATATAACTTCAGGATCTTTATCCCAAATGGGGTGGTCAGAGATATCCCAAACATTAGTTTGGGTGTTCCAAACATTAAATTTTAACGCTGATACGATGGTTCACCTATCGAAATATATGTACAGAAAAGCACACGTGACGGGTGAGCCCATTGATATTTTTTTCGTGGAAAGTCGCGTAGTCGCTTTCTATGACACCTAAGGGAGGAGACTGGTTTGTTCTATTCTTTTTACGTACCGATACTATATAAGACAATTAATTTTCAAACAAATTCTAATTTAGCATAATTATTAAAAAAAAAGGCCAAGTGCATGTCGGACCACGGGCAGTATGGGGTTTCCCTGTCCATAATAGGCGGAATTAAAATTTTTTTTTTCTTCTTCTTCTTCTTATACGTTGAAATAAATGCTTGAAGTTTGAAGTTTAATTAACGTGTAAAACATACTTAGGAAGATTCGCACTAAGAAGTTCGACTCTTCATTCATCATCCGGACAGCCAAGGGATGGAACTCCCTTCCGGCGTAAGTCTTTCCTGAATCCTACAACCTTGGGATCTTCAAGAGCAGAGTGAACAGGCATTTACTGGGATCGCGTGCTTCATTTTCGACCACATCGTCACTTTCCATCAGGTGAGATTGTGGTCAATGGCGAATCCAGTCAATTTTTAAAAAAAAACCTGTAATATTTTTCCTTTTAGCTTCGTTTTAATAAATAGTTATAGACCTACGTATTAATTAAGCCTCCGGGAGGGCTGGTCATCAGCTGAGTCTTTTAATTCAGCAGGGTAATGGAGTCGGCGATCCGGGTACATTGCCTCGTGGAACCAACTTGGATGCTGTATATTTTGACGACCTGTTTGGTGTAGTGATTAAAAATTCTAACTGCTATACCAAAAGGTCGCGGGTTCGAATCCCGCTAGGGGCATATGTTTGTATGATGAATTCAGACATGTGTTCCCGAGTTATGGATGTTCTTCATTTATTTATGTACCTATTTATTTATAAAAAAACATATGTATTTGTGTAGTTTATCAACCATCTGGTATCCATAACACAAGCCTAGTTGCTTAGTGTGGAACTAGATGGCGCTGTGTGAATGTGCAAAGATATTTATTTATTATTTATATTTTTTACCCGATAGTCCCAAAAAGGATAGTTATGTTTTTCGAATATATGTATGTATGTATATAGATTTCTATGTCACCTCCTGTGGCCTAAATGGCTCTACCGATTTTGAAAGGCACGGTGTCGAACCTGTCTGGATTCCTAGAGAGACATAGGATATACATTGTGGTAAAAAATCCAACATGGCGTCCGTAAAATACCAAATAATGCTAGCGGTTTTTTGGTGTTTTAATATTTTTAGTTATTGATATCTGTACATTGTATTACCAAGTTTTGTATGAACAAATAACATCTCACAAGTTATTTCTAAAATAAGTTTAAATATGACTTCGACCCCGAAGAGGGTTAACTTTGTTTGCACATTGAGGTTACGACCTATAGGTATAAATCCCAAATAGGGTGGTCAGAGATATACCAAACAAGTTTAACACTTGAAAGAACATCCACGGTTCACCGTTCGAAATATTAGGTCCGTTTTGTAAAATTGGCGTTTTGTATGAAGAATTTCATTAACACTATTTTCTCCATACAAACATGTTTTACTTTTTTGGGAACGGCAAATCCAAATTTAACTAAACTTTGTGTGTATTATCGGATAACATTAAGTTAAGTATTGGCAGCGTTAATTTTTAAAAGTAACCGCTTTATAAAAGTTTCAGCGAATCTAAGAAAAGATATTGGGAAGCACATGAAAAGAGTTCTGTTCAAATTTTTTTTATTATGTGACTTAGCCCAGAAATTTAAAATATTTCATGTGAAATCTTGAAATAATATTCCATTTTCCAAATAAAAAACAAATTTGTATATAGCTTTGAAAATCGCAGGAATTGGTACATAATGATTAACGAAGAAAAAAACTCCAATTTCATAGGTAAAGATCCAATATATGTACACGTGACAGTTTTTCACAGAAAAACATCAATAGATTTGCATCCCATAGTCGCCTTTACGTCACTTAAGAGATGGGATGGTTCTATTAAATTTCCGTGTAATACTTTTAAACTCAGCTTGATCTAAATTCCAAACGAATTGGTTAATGGCTCATATTCAGGGGAATTTAAATGTTAAGTAACATGGGAATCTTATTAAATGCTGTATTAGTTGATTTGAAAATTGAAACCACAAGGGAACGAGGAACTTGTTTGACTAATAAATAATCATGTTCAAAGTTAGTTCTATTGCAAATTTCACAACTATTAACTACCAAAGTAAATTTGTAGCTTGGGACTCGAGGGGCGTGCACTGTATTGAGCAGGATCGCGACCGATTACATGACGTAAGCCCAAAATTATCATTATGGACATTATTGTGGTGAAAATTTTTTTTGAGGGTTCGAATCCCGCGATGTGTAAATGTTTGTGTGGTGAATACCTACAAACATTTATGCCCGAGTCATAGATGTTTATATAAATATTTATGTATGTTTATCCGTTATCTAGTATCCATAGTACAAGCTTTGATTAGTTTTAGACTAGATGATTGGTGTAAGTCTCCGCAATATTTATTTATTTATTTAGAAATATGTGTGAAGATTTGTTATAAAACATTTTTATTTTATTACTGATGGGTCCTTCTATAAAAAAAAACAATCAGGAACTTTAAGATTAAAAATGTATCCTTACTGTACTAAAGTTGATGTCTGTCGAGCGTGTGAGATGCAGGCCGAGAGTGCAAATTACTCGCGATCTTGTGCAATATATATAAGGCTCATAATAGTTTGTCTATCCCTGAAATATCGCTTAAAGCGCAAATCACGACATAGCTGGTGTCGTCATAGCGCTCTCTGAGGTTCTCCTTATATCTCCTGTATAACTTCCTATAACTATTTGAGCGAAATTCGCACCTTATAAAATAGCAAAAGTATTTTGAATACTGCGAATTGCTGACAAATTCTGATAGATTGTGAATGTGGTTCACGCAATTTTGAATTCTGCTATTGCTAACGATACTAACTATAATAACAAGCTGGGCGTTACCTAATTCTATAGTAACCAAGTAGAGAAAGGTCGCTAATTTATTTGTCGAAGGTTTAGCGTGTGATGTAGATTTGGTTTAGGTAGCAAGTCGCACGCAAAAAACAGGTTATGCGCCAGTTCATACAGAAATGTTATTATATATACCGGATGAGTTGTTTTATCGTACTAAAAAAATAGGACATATTGGGTAAGTGAAATAGAAGGTATTGGCATAGGTAGTTTAATTTTTTTTTCAAAACCATCATCAAAAGAAGTTAAACTACCTATCCCAATAATTTCTTTTCACTTACCTAATATGCCCTATTTTTTCCCTCACGGTAAAAAACTCATCCGGTATATATATTAGTATCTTTGTACGGGGTGTGTGCTGAATGCTAGCGCTTTCTGCTACACGAAACACGAGGAAATGTGCTGACACAGATGTAACTCATACGCACTAATGTTATAAATGGGAAAGTCCTCTGTACCTATCTAATTGGAGAAGGACATACGCTATTATTAATAGAGACAAATTGAGACACAAGATATAAGATGAAACACAAAAGATAGAAAAGATACATGAAACAAGACACACAAGTGACACAAGAGAATGAAAACACTCGTGAGACAGAGGATACAATAGACACAATAGAAACAAAAGACGCAAGACAAATAAAGACATAAGAATGACACGAAAGATACAAAAGGGGCATAATACATAAAAGACACTTTCTTTAATAGGATAAAGTATTTCCACGCGAGTAAATCCTAGTACAGCAAAAATTGCCATCTGCTGCACTGCCCTGGACTCACACCGTACAGTCAATATAAAATTAACGCCTTAGAACCTGATTCGCAGCCTAATCTCTAAGCTCCTTTCAAAACAATGCGACCAAACGTTATCGACCTTCATATTTCTCTTCGCTATCGCCAATTGAGATTCCCCTTTCGACTTCCAAATTGTTTAAGTATTTTCGAAATTTTCATTACATCTATTAACTATTTACCCTAAACCATCTGTTACATAAACTCAAAAGCAATTAAATAATAATTGCCTATTTACCATTCCGAAACTGGACAGGCCCTTTCATCGAGTTCCATGGCCAATTAACGGTAATTGGAATGATTTGCATTTAAAATAGAGGGACAGTAAGATAAAAGGATCTCATACGCCTTCCTATTTCAATTTCTTTGAATTTGAATATCTTCTCATATTATATTAATATTTAGAAATACAGTCTTATAGTCTGTGATCGAATGTTTCTGCCGCCATATTTCAAACATAATATATAAAGCGTATATTCTCAGTCTCATCCATCATCGTCATCATATTTTTTGTCGGTCTTATCACAAATTATTGCGATTGTAAGGATTTCTATTTGGAACGATTACAGCAGCTGTCAATAACCTTCTTCAGGTCGTCCGAGCATTTAGCCGGGGGTCATCCAACTTTGCGACAACGATTAGTGGTTTCCAATAGAGAACTTTTATTGTACTAAGAGCCACCTGTTTGACGATTAATAAGGATCGCCATTTTGCCGTAGATATCTTGAAAGATATAATATTATAGTATTTAACAGACAACCCTCGCCAGCCAAGCCTCGAGTGAATATTCTCATTGAATTAAGAAAAAAATTTTGTGAAAAATTTTCACAGGCTGTGATTGCCAGACTTTTGTCAGACTATTGAATGGATAAAAAATCTATAGGTATAATTACTACAAAGATGAACACAAATATCAGAGATTGGGTATAAAAAATTACTTAGCCCAATAATATTGTAACTGTATTTTCCCTTTCGGTTGTTGAATAAAGTGTATTTGTATTGGTAATATTATTTTTGTAAAACCCTTCAAATTGTTCGCGGATCAACTAACTCCAGTTCTTGCAAACAACCCCAGAAAACTTCATAAATGTTTTATTAAGCACCGATCTCGTAAATATGGCTCATATTCATTTTGTTCGAGTTCCCTTCGAGAGTTGCGCTTTTATTTGTACTTGTGATACTCTTAGGGCTTAGCTAGGGCTGCATTGCTCCTAAATCACCGACATGTGGTGGAATTTGGGATAATCAACGCATTGATATCAACAGCTACGACGTAGATGGCACTCAACTAGTTCTGGGTTCGATTTTGTTATTAAAAAATTACAGATAATTGTTTTGTTTTTTTTTTTACTAAGACTACTGCGGATAGACTTTATTTTGCGAGGAAACCTCAGCCCAATGTCTCTTGCATGTAGTTAGAGAGTGTGAAACATATTTTAATATTATATCAACAACTCAAAAGGGATATACAATTTTTTAAAGTTGGATATGCAATACAATTTGTTTTAATGCACGAGTTTAATCATACCTGATGTTAAGTGCAGATAGAAACGTGCTCAGCCGGAACTCCAATATTATTTTCAGGCACTGGCTATCTTATCTACAACAACCGGAACACATCATACTTAGGTAAGATAGTGCTGCAGCATTATGCTGAAATGACATCACACTCACCCAGTTTTCTGTATTGTGTTGTAATTTTCTTTTCATGATTAATGTTGTTACTTTTGTTACTGTTATAGTGTGGTATTAAATAAACATAGGTCGGAGATGGTGGGTTCGGGGGTGGTGGGCGTTGCTAGCGACCGGGACGTTGCCAGTCGCGTGGTAAACGGGTGGCTCGGGCAAAGGCAATTATGACCATGAAACCTGAGATGCTTTCTGTTGAATAGAAAACATTTGCACGCCCCTCATGCCATACAACTTGGCCCCCGCGTGCAGTCTATGGAATTCAACCGGACCTGGTATTCAATTCCTCCTTGCTCAAATCCCATGATCAACTTCTTATTAGCTAACGACTCACCGGATTCTTCCAAGCGTGATGGCAGTAGGCAATCAGAATCACTCACAGTCGGTGATGTGTTCAGTGGAGCTCCGACTCCTTCGACGGCTGGTAGCAAAGTGTATCCCATTTTCGATGTGAAGACCTAATATAACTGTTAACGTCGTCACCGCGCCATTTCCGGCGATACCAGCGCCACAAAGTTTAGTTCCCACAGCAAACCGCGTATTATGATAGTCAGTTGACCGTTTGAATAATGAATTCTATCGCTAATTTATCGCTATCTGTGACATCTATGTCTATGATGGTTCGTTATACTAAGCTATTTCACACAAGTAACTAATATGCTAAGCTGTTTATTATATATTACAAATAAATAAATATCTTTGCACATACAGACAGCGCCATCTAGTTCCACACTAAGCATCTAGGCATGTGTTATGGATAGGTGATGGTTGGTAAACTACACAAATACATTTTTTTTTGTAAATAAATACATATATAAATGAAAAAAATCCATAACTCGGGAACATGTCTGCATTCATCATACAAACATATGCCCCTAGCGGGATTCTAACCCCCGACCTTTTGGTATAGCAGCAGAGTTTCTAACTACTACACCAAACAGAGGGCCTATATTACTTAAATTTAAACGTTTCAGATCGTTATACAATTACATAGATTATGGATACGTATGGTCTTAATCTTAACGGATCAAGAAGATGAGTTGTCGTTGATAAAGCACGTAGCCGCAGTAAACTCCTAGTCAATATTTCTTTTATGCATACGGGGATTATCGCTTGAATTAATAAATAAGTAAATAAATATCTTTGCACATACACACAGCGCCTTGAATTGAAACACATCTGACGTTAAATTAACATGAAGCAGAAGATGAGAGCAGAAGGGAACTTAAACATGAAGCACTACTCCCAGGCTGATGCTGTAGAGGATGTCCAGGAGTAGGCCACAGTATGAAGAATAACAGATGAAGATGAGATGGCGGAAAACTTGAAAATCGTTGTCAGTGACAACTTTTATTTTAAAGTTATCACTTACACAAATAACTTGATGAAACACTTTATGCTGTATATACGTTTATACGTAATATATATTTATACTTTTATACTGAATATAATAGAATAAAAACAAAAATAACAGTTCTAAGTACACGTCCAATCTTTTTCCAATTGCAATCCGACACTGAGCTATGGCCCATTTGTGCCACTGCAGCACACATATACTTTTTAAACCTATGTTTTGTTTGTACTTTTATACAGGGTGTAACGGTTAAGTGTAGTCATATTTTAAGGGCTTGTTCTACCCATCAATACGAACAACTTTTACTATGGGGGCAACTTCGAAATCGCGAAAAAAAAATCAGCTGTTTCATACATTGCATCGGGAGGTTATTGAAATTTTCTATGGAACAGCTCATTTTTTTTTCGCGATTTCGAAGTTGCCCCCATAGTAAAAGTTGTTCGTATTGATGGGTAGAACAAGCCCTTAAAATATGACTACACTTAACCGTTACACGGTGTATATTCTGTTTTTATTGGCCATGTTTTGTAAAATGCTGTCTACATATTTAAATTTGCGTTCTTCCTTAGCAAAAGTGCACACTTAGTACATACTTAGGTTAACCTACCTTTATCCGGTTCTTCTTACTGTACTGTAGTCTAAATTGTGTGTACTATTTTTGTATTAACTACTTATAAATATTATTTAATGTATGTGTGTGGCTGGAGAAACAAATAAACGTTTATCTATCAATCTATCTTTTCAAGAGCAAATTACTAACTGAATAAACAAAAAGCTATACTAAAAGAGAGAGATCAGGCAGAGTTCAAATTTTGAATTTAAAATATTAGGACTTAACTGAAAAAGAAACAAACAAGGAGAATATTGCAAAAAGAGAACCAACGAGTCGCACGGCGTCTCGTTACAAACAGTTGGAATACAACGGTTTCAGGTGATATTTTACAATTAATTTGATTTTTCTATAAGGCACTATTTAGCCTTATATTTTAGGGTTACGAGTCTCAAAGGCAACATAGATATCATTTATTTACCCGTCTGTGTGCTAGATAATTTTTTCTCAGTAATGTTTAGACGTACCAGAAAAGAAAAAAATGATCTGTTTCACCTCTGCGAAACATACAACAAATAAATAATATACATAAGTATTATGGGTTTGTTGTTGACATTATTGTTATTTTCTTATATGTTTGTAAGCGGACGCCATTCATTATCAGCATCAGCCATGTCCGCAATAAGTGGTAATGTGGGTAGAAGCCATAAAATAGTCAAATATAATCAGTTATATTTTCTAATCATATAAAATAACTCCCTTACAGATTTTCACTAAAATCTTTTCACCATTAATTAGGAAATCACTTGTTTAGTAGGTTTTAATTATTTCCGAAACAAAAAGGGGCAAGATTACGCGGAACAAAAGCGATTCGTCGGACCCGTGGTGCGCTCGCCATTAACGTCCGAAAACAAGTGACGTTCAACATGGCTGCGCTGACCATCGACTCGACGCTCCGCCAGACTGACAGTTGTCAAATCTCGTTCCGACGTATCTCAATAGATGGCGCTAGAAATGCGCCGATATGTTTATTTATAACTTATTATGTTAACTTCATTAAGCTTCTGTTCATGTAAGTATACTCTCTGTCAACTTATAAGTTACCTATTCATCAATTGTCTCATTACTGAGTTTTGCTGGAAGAGATCTCTATTAGAGGTAAGCTCGCCTTTTGTATATTTTTAATATTGTCCTGGTTTTTTATTTAATGTGTATCGTCATCATCATAAGCCCGTAAACATCCTACTGCAGGGACATATGCCCTTCCTCGTATATGAGGGAGTATGGGCAATAGTCCACCACGCTAGCCCAATGCGGGTTGGGGACTTCACATGCCTTTGAATTATTATTTCATAGGCATGCAGGTTTCCTCGCGATGTTTTTCTTCGCCGTTTAAGAGCAGTTGAAAAAATGCACATAAGCAATTAAATTAAATTTAAAATCAAATCAAATCCGTTCATCCGTTTCGCCGTGATTGAGCGACAAACAAACAAACATCATTCGACATTATAACATATATATTTTTATGTTATAAATTAACCAACTATGATAAAGTTACGTATATACTAACTATGTTCTTGAGCCCCACAACTTAGAAACATTACGTCTCTCTATATTCACTCTCACCTATACTATCACTCATTAATCACTATTTCAAGAGTCTGAAAATTGCTATTTATTTAATACTTTCTGTTTCCTCTGGTTTAGGTTCCAAGTTGCTCTGCTCCTTAGGGGATAGCTGAAAATCAGTGTTTTGCTCAATGAGCAATCTAATACACTGAGCTATGACCCATTTGTACTGCTGCAGCACACACATGCGTTAGTGTTACAATATTATGTTATTGTTGTAAATGTGTTACCTTATCTGTGTATCAATATGTATAAGCTAAATGTATGTGTGTGACTGTGGAAACAAATAAAGGCTTTATCTATCTATCTATCTATCTATGATCCAAACTTTCGCATTTATAATATTAGTTAGAGTTAACCTAAATGACGTTGGCTGACAAATGATCTGTAACGTTAGGCAACCCTCGCATTGACAAAGTATCAAGGAACCATTTAAGCTCCCTATGGATTTAAGCGCCACTCAGATGTCATTATAGGTACGACTATTGTAAGAGAGCAGAATATTATAGTAACTGTCTATATGTATGTCTAAACTAAGTAACGAAGTAAAGTAAATGTTATTTGTAAGGTAAATATTGTCGATTAGGGAACGGTCCACCAAAAAATACATTTGCACGATTGGCTTACCCCTTGTCACATGTGCATTTCTGGTACATTTCGAAGGTGTACCGTGAATGTTGTATGAAGTATTAATCTTATCTAAATCTGCCGCCAAGCAGCAATGCCAATAGCATTGTTGTGTTCCGGTTGTCAGAGATAAGATAGCTAGTCCCCCAAATGTGTAGGGGTTTCCGGGTCAGTATGCTTCCACCTTCGACCTCATCTTCACTTAACATCAGGTGTGATTGAGGTCACTCCATTTTCTTGCTGGAAGAAATCTCTTGTTTTATTTTATTTTCATTTTATTTTATTGATAATACAGTATCAACAGCATATTGTTGGAGATAAACTATCACATTTTACCGCCTCCGTAACTCAATGTCAATAACATAGGGTTTATGATTCGGACGTCGCGGGTTCATTTTTGGTATACGGTTTAGTTGGTGGTAGGGCACTTTAAATATCCGCCTGGCTACCACTATCTTGTTTAACTGTCGCCAAACAGCAATGTTGTGTTCCGGTTGTCAGAGATAAGATAGCCTGTCCCCCAAATAAGATGGGGTTTCCGGGTCAGTACGCTTCCAACTTCGGTTTTATCTTCATTTAACATCAGGTTTGATTGACGTCAAGTGCTAACCTGTTGGGCAATAAAAAAGAACCTGTATCTAGCAATCTATATTTCTTTTTAATTTAAAAAATAATTTCTTAAGTTAATTATGGTACTTGTCTTGAAGATAAAAATTGATATAGAATGCTTGAAATAAATATTTCTTTGACTGAAATGCTTATAATTGATCATTTCTTCATTCATTTTATACTAGCAGGCGTGTAAGGATGCTCTAATTGGGCGAGAACTCTTGGCACTTAACTCTCGCGTTCCGGCACTTGGAAGCAATTAAATTTATACAAGGGTGTTAGTCGCTATCAAGAAGCGTTCTTATTGTAAATATACGTATATTCGTAAGCTTTGAAACAAGTAGTGTTACTTGAGTAGGTGCAATAAGCCGCGAGCACTCGTGCTATGAGCTATTTGCTCACGGTAAATTAGAAAGTCAATAAATCGTCGTTGTGCTTCGTAAAGATGATTTTTCGGCCAAAATGGGGGTCCTCTTCCAAATGGTTCGAAGCTCAGTCAACGAACAAACGTCGTTGACTATGGTCATTAACTTTGAGCTCCTGGATCAGTTGGAACTCATACGGGTGTAGGTTCATGTCCCGGTGCTATATTCCCCAAGTTGAAGTCCACGAAAAGCCGCAGTCTTGTCCATGGCGAGGATTGCTTCACAACAATGCTATTAACATTGCTGTTCGGCAGCAGATTTAGAGAAGATGGTAGTAACCAGGCGGACATTTAAAATGCCCTACTACCAACCAAACGCTTGTAATCCATGTAACGCTTTTCAAAGCGTTCATATTTATTTATCTCTGATATAGTTACGTTAAAAATTGTAAAGAATTTTTATGATCAAATTATCAATATTCCGTTTCCAAAGTTTCTGTTCAAAAATGTACACTAAGTCGTAATGTTTCTGTAAACACTTATATGAAATATAGACCATTTTCAAACAAACAAACAAACAAACAATGAAACAAGGGCCAGGCAACTGTAAACTAACATATTACCGATCTGATACCTATCTGTGTTTTGGGACCAAGCGCACAGAAAATATCCATTAAAACAATGGCCAAGTTTATCGCTAACGACCTCAAAGGTCAAGAATCCGCGGCCTTGATTGGTATTCGTGTGTGCTGGCTCCGCCTAGTGGTCACGAAACTTGGAGGTTGAGTGCCTTATTATTTTTACGGCCTGGGTCAATGGGGCCGTAGAGCAGCTACGATAGATGTCAGAGTAGATGTGGCTTTTTATACCGACTTCAAATGAAACAAGGAAGGTGTAGAAGTATTTATATTTAACCCCAACGAGAAACGACATGAAAGAAAATAATGTATTCACTACTTAAAATACATAACAACAGCTGCATTACAGTTTACATTATTAGAAATTACATTGTTAAGAACTCCGCCTCCGTGGCTAAATGTAAACAACATTGAGTTTACGAATCGGAGGTCGCGTGTTCGATTCCCAGCGGGGTATATGTTTAAGTACTTGGTTTGGTTGGTGGTAGGGCATTTTAAATGTCCGTCTGGCTAGCTACCACCATCTTATCTAAATCTGCCGCCAAGCAGCAATGTTAATAGCATTGTTGTGTTCCGGTTGTCAGAAATAAGATAGCCAGTCCCCCAAATGTGTTGGGGTTTCCGGGTCAGTACGCTTCCACATTCGACCTCATCTTCACTTAATATCAGGTGTGAGGTCAAGTAGGTACCAACCCATTGTGCATAAAAGAAAAGTTTTCTACCTATGAAATTTATGGAGAAAACGTGTCCCAGTCTGTTTCCATGCTATCACTTTAATTTTATATTTTGACTTTTTTTGTATAATATGAATGTATGTACATTTGTTACCTCTTGTAGCCTACACGGCTCGACCGATTTTGAAGTGTAAAGCGTCGTTCGATTTGTCTTGATCTCTAGAGTGTCATTACACATTTTGTAAAAATAGCGATAAGCCTAACTTAAATTTGAGACATAAGGACAAATTAGCCACCCCTATGTTCAGACTGAGCAAAGTTAATACATCATTTATGGGACACTGTATACGCTCTTATAACCTTATACCTGAGAATATCATTAATCTAAATGAAAAACAATTTAAAAACCATATCAAAACAACATTAACAAAAAAAGGTTATTACAAAATTAGTGACTACCTAAATGACAAAAACGCTTGGTATACTTCGCCCAGCTCCCAAAAATTATAAAATTGTTTTAGTTGTATACTTTTATATATAAAAAAAAAGAAAAGAAAAGAAAATGATCCTGTGGGTTTCTTGCGCCGCTTCTTTTCCCACAGATGATTTCCCTTTCCGAAGCGGTGGTAGCTTGGACATACTGACTGACCGAAAAATGCTTAGCCCTATTTTTAATTCCAATAGATTTAAATTGACATTCAACAAATGATATCATGTGTCTTACGTTGAAATAAAAAAAAAAAAATGCTTTGAGTTTGAGTTTGTAGTAAAAAATCTAAATACAAACTCCGCTGTCGGGATTTTCGATTTTTATACGCTTAAATAGTAATTTCTTTTTTATTTTGCATCAAAATTATACCATGTATCTAAGCATATACCGGATATTTTTTTACCGTAATGAAAAAAATAGGGCAACAAAATTAGGTAAGTGAAATAGATGTTATTGCATAGGTATTTTTTTTTTTTTTTCAAAATCATCGTAGACGCACACGCCGGCCGGAGATTGATATGCGACTGGTGCAATTCGTAGGGTTCCTATCATGCGAAATTTATTTGGCACTGGAAAAGATTTCTGAGCCTTTTTTTAAATTTATTTAAAAAAAAATAATTTAATTAAATTTAATTTTTACGCCTCGTGAGTCACTGAAAAAGAAAATGATTATAAGTAAACTTGTGAAAGAATTCGAGATGAAAGAGTTAGGCCCAGCTCACCACCTGTTGGGTATGAGGATTTGTAGAACTGGCGGCAAAATTACTCTAGATCAGTCGAGTTATATTTGTAAGATTTTAGAAAAGTTTAATATGTCTGATTGCAAACCGGTACATACTCCGATGGAGGCAGGTTTGAAATTGCATAAGGGTGATAAGACGGATAATTGTTCCAATTATAGAAGTATATAAGTGTTTCGTTTAAGGGTGGGTGTTAGAGATTCTAAATAATTTTAATAATTTTAATTTTAATTCCTTTCCTCTACTACCTCAGTTGACGTTACGGTGTTGGGTTTGTCGGAAGCGAAGCAGGCCTGGTCCGTCATGTGCTCCGGTATTGACTTACCTACATATCCAGAGAAGCAACGCCTTTGGGATGATCCCTTTTTGAAGCAGATCCATAAGTCTTTGTTCGATAGTTGCACAAACAACGCCGACCGAGCAAGGCGCTTGCCGTATCCGAGCCGGAATCGGGTCATTGGTTACACGCGCTGCCTTCGGATAACATTGGTACAATGCTGGACTCTAACACTCTTCGTATTGCAGTTTGTTTGCGAGTGGGTGCCAAAGTATGCGAACCGCATCGCTGTCCTTGTGGCTCCAACGTACACCAATACGGGCGTCACGGTCTGTCATGCAGCAGGAGCGCGGGCCGTATTTACCGCCATGGCACCATCAATGATTTAATACGCCGAACGGTTGCTACTGCTGGTGTTCCCGCGTCTCTGGAGCCCTGCGGCTTATCCAGGGATGATGGCAAGAGGCCGGATGGAGCGACATTGGTGCCATGGTCACTAGGGCGAACGTTGATATGGGACGCTACTTGCGTCGATACTTTGGCACCCTCTCACATCCCCAAAACCTCTTCGAGAGCCAGAGCTGCGGCAGAGGAAGCACAGCTGCTCAAACGCCGCAAGTACTCATCCCTATTGGGTAGCCATGAGTTTGTGGCGCTTGCAGTAGAAACTATGGGACCGTGGTCTTCTGACACCAGGAATTTCGTCCACGGTCTCTCGACCAGATTGGTGCTGGCCTCGTGTGATTTACGGGCTGGCGCATACCTCGCTCAACGTCTCAGTCTGGCTGTTCAGAGAGGTAATGCAGCCAGTGTGTTAGGGTCCATACCGCAATCGGGAGCTCTGGATGACGTCTTTGCCTTATAGTTTTATTTTAGTTTTTATTTTTTATACCCCGTCTAAATTGTTCAAAATAAAATGATTATCTCTAATTTATTTAATTTAATGATATAATTATGTGGAACAGGTTAACAAACCCGATCAAATTAAATGACACAATTAACGCTTTATTCGATGATGGTTTTGAAAAAAGATTTCACTAACTTAATATTTTTTCCCTTAGGGTAAAAGCTCATCCGGTATAATTGCCCTTTAAGTGTCTTAGTATTAGGTCCTTACCTATGAAATTGGCGTTTTGTATGAAGAATTTCAATAAGACTGTTATCTCTATACAAACATTTTTGATTTTTTTTTGGGACCGGCAAATCCAAATTTAGCTAAACTTTGTGTGTAATCGAATAACATTAAGTTAAGTATAGGCAACGTGAATTTTTAAAAGTGACCGCTTTATAAAAGTTTCAGCGAATCTAAGAAATGATTATGGGAAGCACATGAAAAGAGCTCTGTTAAAATTTTTTATATTATGTGATTTAGCCCAGAAATTAAAAAATATTTCATGTGAAACCTTGAAATAATATTCCATTTTCCAAATAAAAAACAAATTTGGATATAGCTTCGAAAATCGCAGGAATTTGTACATAATGATTAACGAAGAAAAAAAACTCCAATTTCATAGGTAAAGACCCAATATAAACGACTAACACGAGCAGCAAGTTTATTGTTACTTAAACATATTAAAAACGTATCGTATCCAAATTACTTCGTAAATACCCTCCTCACATAGGACCCAAGCGAAAGTACTCCATAAAAAGCTCACCATGGGGGCACATTACGCCGGCCATCTTCCCTGAGCTCATTGTAATCCTCCCGTTATCTCGTAGTTTTGTCCCTTTAGTAGTTTTTTAAGATTTTCCTGCGACGTGACCCTTATCAAGGATGGAAAAAGGTGGTTGTATTCTCTGTGACATGTTATGTATTAACATAAAGTCTCGACCTTCATCCTAAATGGGGTGATCAGAGATATTCCAAACTAAAGCATTTGGGTGTTCTAAACAAAAGAATAATGCTTGACATAACATCCACGGTTCATCTGAAATATTCAGAAATGCACAAGTGACAGGAAGTGAGCCCAAATGTTTTATGTGGAAGGTTCCTTAGTCACCCTTTATACGTGCCGAAACCACACGGCGTTAATCTTAATATCGTAATTAAATAAAAATTATAGTGGACAACCGACTGGAGTAGTGCGTAGTGATATCAATACAATCTTTGTTTTACAAAAACGAGCCGTTCGCGCAATTTATCAATTGAGACCTGCAGTGTCACTTAGAGATAGATTTAAAGAGTATAATATTCTAACCTTTTCGTCACAGTACATTTTTGAAAATCTAATATATGTCAAAAAAAATATAGCATCATTTAGGAAAAATAGTGATAAACATGATGTCAATACAAGAAATAAAGATAAACTGGCAGGTCACATAAGTCGCCTCCACAAAGTCAGTAATTCATTCAAAGGGTTATGTATACGCTTTTTCAATAAAGTTCCTGTTGATATACAAAATCTTCCTTTCAATAAATTTAAAGATACTATAAAACAGAAACTTATTAAGAAAGCATATTATAAAATATCAGATTATTTAGATGATAAACAATCATGGACATAACCAGCCCGTTCGCATAACCAGGCTATTTCACAATTAATAATGAAATATTATAATATAAAATAATAATTTTGTAATATAAAAACCTTTTTTTAAAAAGAGCGACCTCTCGAGTTTCTTGCTTGTTCTTCTCAGGGGAAAATTGCCTTTTGAACAAGCAGTAGCTTTAAAAATGTAAAATCTGACTATTTTAAGTGTACCCTGTGTACCTACAAAATAAAGCATTTTTTGATTTTGATTTTTGATTTTGATTTTGACCCTGCCTTCGAAACCTCTTCATGTATTAACATCATGTTTATCACTATTTTTCTTGAATGATGCAATATTTTTTTGACTTATACAAAATTTTCAAGAATGTACTATGATGGGAAGGTTAGAATATTATACTCGTTAAATTTATCTCTGAGCGAGACTGTAGGTCTTATTTGGTAAATCAGATTCAATATTTGACTCATCTAAAATGGTATAAAAGCGCTTAAATCTGATTAAAGCGTCTGAAGACTGGACACACACAGAAACTACGTCGTCAAATACCTAATATCCATCGTCGTTTTTAAATAGCCCAGGTAAATTACGTTTAGAAAAAAAAAAACTCGGAAAAATGCATAACCGCGATTTTCTTTAAACATTTAATAAAGTGTTGTAAATGTAGTAACAATTGCTAAAATTGAAGCATTTATAAGAAAATGACTCATCTAAAATGATATAAAAGCGCTTAAATCTGATTAAAGCGTCTGAAGACTGGACACAGATAGACACTACGTTGTCAAATACCTAATATCCATCGTTGTTTTTTAATAGCCCAGGTAAAATATGTTTAGAAAAAAAAAAACAAAACTCGGAAAAATGCATAACCGCGATTTTCTTAATGTATTAGACTGGGGGACCAGTCTTCAGAGTATACACAGTATAAAAGGAATAAGAGCGGAATATGCGTAAATAAACATAAATCAAAGTAATACAAGGAAACTATACAAAACAGGAGAAGCCTCACAGTCACAGGTGTCAATACTGGGGACGTCAGAACACATTCTATAATATTTGAAGTGATATGCAAACTCTAACAAAATGTAGTAACAATTGCTAAAATTTAAGCATTTGTAAGAAAATGACTCATCTAAAATGATATAAAAGCGCTTAAAAGCAAACACCTGCCCACCATTCTACACGCATCCATCAGTACAACTGTCAGCCGATCCAAACTTTTCCCATTTGCCGCATGAGCGAATTGTGTTTGTTTTCTTTCGACCCGTGTTAAGTGTACACAAATAACAGACCTTGAAATGGGTTTGATTGAAGAATTACCCACTGCCGCACCGGCTTAGTGTTAAAACATCAGGATATTGATACGATGGTTTTTGTTCATGGAATTTGAGCAGGAAAGATTGTAGACTTGACTTTCAGTTACAGCCCCTACAAGTACGGTTACGCTTAGTTGAAATTATTTCATTTTATACTCGCAGTTGTTGTGATTTCTTTATCTTTATAAAGGCTAGACACACAGCCGTCGTAAGAATTTTATTTTTTTGTGCGTTAACTCGATTGCGTTTGGGAATGAGGATTCCAGCAACCGAAAGTTTGGATTTTGTCACTTTGTTTGTTAATTTGTTACTAAATTGCGGCGAATCGGATGAACGGATTTGGATGAATTTGATATGTAGGTAGAAGGTACCCTAGATTAAGACATAGTATATTTTTTATCCCGATAAAGTGAGTAGTTCCCGTGGGATAAGCAAATTTCCGGGATAAAGTTATTCCAAGCAGGCGAAGCCGCGGGTGGAAAGCTAGTATTAAATAACTCTTAACTTAACGCCGCCTCCGTGGCTCAATATAAACAACATTGGGTTTCTAATCCGAGGTAGCAGGTTTGATCCCTAGCGGGGTACATCTGTAGTACTCGATTTCATTGGTGGTAGGGTAATTTAAATACCCCCCTGGCTAGCTTCCATCATCTTATCTAATTTTGCCGCCAAACAGCAATGTTAATAGCTGAATTTCCCTTTACGTATGTGTGTCCACAGATACAAATAAATATATATCTGTCTATTTACAATGTATGTTGGCATTTGAATAACCTTTATTTTCAAAAGCATCCCTATAAAATATAAGTACCTACCAACCTATATAAATAAACCTGTACTACTTTACGCTCCTACCTACATCAGAGGTATAGTTCAGTATAAACATGCAGTACAGTACAGTGACAATGTGAATACCTGCACCTATCAATATCTAAATATATATAACTCAAAGGTGACTGACATAGTGATCTATCAACGCCCAGCCCAAACCACTGGACGGATTGGACTGAAATTTGGCATGCAGGTAGATGTTATGACGTAGGCATCCGCTAAGAAAGGATTTTGATAAATTCTACCCCCAAGGGGATAAAATAGGGGATGAAAGTTGGTTGTTTGTATTTTGGTAAAATCTTCCACGCGGACGAAGTCGCGGGAGGAAAGCAAGTTTATAAATAAAATTAATCCGCAGTCGTTCTGTAAAAAAAAAACTTTTTTTAAAATTTTTTTTATTGAAGATTAATCTCGGGCTTTTATAATCTGCCTTTAATGCTTTCCAACATCGCTCCCAGTTTAGTGGTATACCTATGTAATAGATGTAAGAGGTACGTGTCATAGATTTATCGACCGCTGTGTGATATCTGGAACCAGTAGCGCCATCTCTGGTCGGCTGCAAGAACAACCCCGGGTGTGCGTTTTAGCTTTAGCAACGTTCTGTCTTCTTTACGATTCAACCATCGAAAATACCAATCTACATTTTCTTTTAAGCCCGGGTCGTTCCAACGAAAGGCAGTGTTGTAAATCCATCATCTTCATCACCATCTTCCTGTCAATAGCAATGAAAAACAAAATAACAAAATAAATAGAAATATATTCATCAGTATTGTCTTCCTTTTTTCTTTTAACTTTTAATAGTATTTTTTGGTCTACCTGGATTATACAATCATTTATTGAATATTGTCGGGGGCTTTCTAGATTTTTAATTTAATATGCAAAAAAGAAATCCACTGACTGCCGTTCAGTTCTATCCACCGTTAGCAACATTATTACCATCGAATGTGTCCAGCAGGCATGCTTTATACTCAGAATATCCAAGATGTATTTATGTTGAAAGTTATATAGGTATTCGCGTTGCAATCGTCACGTGCAGATTATGCGATAGAGGCCATGTATGAGGATGTAAGTAAGGCTACTATAAAAACTTATTTTAGTGTTTTTTTTTCTATTCTTTTTTTTAAGAGATTTTGTTGTTGTAATGGGAGATTTCAACACATGATTGGGTAAGAGAAGCGCGATGAAGAGTTTTTTTTTGTTTATTTTGGAGGGTTCTTTCAATTTGAAAATACCACCCTCATAAAACCTAATTACCAGTTTAACAGACTATCATAAATTGAAAAAAATTGATAATTACAAAGCTGTTCTCAGACGATTCAGGAAAGCAGCATTTCGGTTGAAAGTGCGGCATGTCAAGCGGGCTATTGTTAATATTAGGTCCGTACCTATGAAATTGGCGTTTTGCATGAAGAATTTCATTAAGACTATTTCTCCATATAAACATTTTTGATTTTTTTTTGGGAACGGCAAATCCAAATTTAGCTAAGCTTTGTGTGTATTATCGGAAAACATTAAGTTAAATATAGGCAGTGTTAATTTTTAAAAGTAACCAATTTATAAAAGTTTCTGCGAATCTAAGAAATAATATGGGAAGCTCATGAAAAGAGCTGTGTTCAAGTTTTTTTTATTATGTGATTTAGCACAGACATTAAAAAATATTTGAAAATGAAAATGATTTATTGCGTAACATTAATTCACGACAGTAATTAGTTGTTGAGGACCCCTATTAAGTAAATAAATACCTGCACCAGGAGTCCCCGCTCTTCCATAGACGTAAGTTTCATGTGAAACCTTGAAAATATATTCTCTTTTCCAAATAAAAAACTAATTTGGAAATAGCTATAGAGTCGTAGGAGTTGGTACATTATGATTAACGAAGAAAAAAATCTCCAGGTAAAGACCTAATATTTGATAGACGTATCCTTACTTAATCTACATATACTACTACCAAAGTCTCGGGTTACTTCATTAACATTGTCTTTTGAGACATTTTATACCACATTGTTTTAATGAAGGTTGTCTTGGTTATATCATGAATGAATGTCTACGACGGAAAATTTGGTTAATAATAATTTGGTATACATTATCTATTGTAATTATGGAAAATTTTAAAATAGAACCTGTTAAATATGGAAATAGACGTAGCTCTTTTAGTCCAGGGAAAATACTGTAAAAAATTAGCTTGGCTAGACATAATTCAGAACCGACTTATATAGTTCCTATCTTATAAAGGTATATTAGAGATGCAATTTTGAATAAATGAGCCTAAAAAAAAACGATAGCTTAGTCTACATTTTTTTGAAAACCCAATTATTAATTTGTGTCTTAATAACAATAAATACTAACTGATATTTAATTAGGTAGGGTTTTGTTAAAAACAGTTAACTTATTGATGGATAAAAAACTAAGCATGTTATCGTTAGGTATGTAAGTGTTATTAGCTGAAAATGTTAATTATCTAATATTTTGTAACGATAATTTCCATAAATGTTTTGATACCAAAATATCCATAAATTGAGCATTTTTTGTAAAGTTTTCAACCTAAACTTATTTGAAAAATATAAAAGTACCCGCGTTTCTTACAAATACTTAAATTTTAGCAATTGTTACGACATTTACAACACTTTCAAGAGAATCGCGGTTATGCATTTTCCGAGTTCTAAACGTATTTTCCCTGGGCTATTTTAAAACGACGACGAATATTACGTATTTCACGACGTTGTGTGTGTGTGTGTCCAGTCTTTAATCAGACGTATCTCTAATGCGTGGTCCGATTTCATCGCGGTTTTTTTTATATTAAAGACTGATTAAGCGGACAGTTAGTTGGTATATTTCGATGATATCGGTGTCGATTCGGATGTAAACCAACTAACCTAAACCAAACCAAATCAAACTAAACTAAAACCAGTTTTGGAGTGGTGCCGTCGCATCGTACCTACTGTTTCAGGGAAAAAGAGACAATACTACTTTAAAACTGGTTTTAGTTTAGTTGGTGTACATCCGAAACGACACCATTATTATTTTTCGAGGATTATATACAGGGTGTAATCGTTAAGTGTGCACAGGCGATTATTCCGTAACTATTATAGATATCAAAAAACTTTAAACTGATATCGAAAGTACTTTACCTAATGAGTAAAATGACATTAATAACTTTTTTTAAATAAAACGAGAAATATCCAAAAAAATTATATTAAACACTGCCATACATTTTATTTCTTAGTAAGTACAAAATTTTGTACCTATTCAAAGCAGATGTTCGAAGTGACGTCCTCGTTGTGCAATACAATGACGAGCTCTATTTACAGTTTCTAAATGAAATTTCCTTAACATTTGCGGAGTAATTAAAGCAATTGCACGAAGTACACGATTCTGTAACTCTTCTAGGCTGTGTACTCGCTCAGCGTACACGTGGTCTTTGACAAATCCCCATAGGAAGAAATTGCTTTAATAACACCCTGTATATATTTTTATATATCATATTACTTCTTAGTCGTTTCAAGATATTTAGCTTTAACACAGTTTTTTGGTGTATTTAGGCGATATTATTGTGTTTTCAGGTACTGGCAACTAGCTAGTGCAACAGCTAACACCTGATACAATGAAATAGTATGAAAATAAAATTTCTTTAATTTCCTACATAATATTGGATCTTTACCTATGAAATTGGAGTTATTTTTCTTTTATTTGGATTTGCCTTGCCCAAAAAAAAATCAAAAATGTTTGTATGGAGAAAACAGTCTTAATGAAATTCTTCATACATAACGCCAATTTCATAGGTAAGGACCTAATATATTGCGATGCCAATATATTATGTATTCATGCATGTGTATGTGTTCTACCTATGACGTTAACGTATGTTCGAGGGACCTCCTTTTGTTTCTCCTTTAACATTAGGTGTGATTGAGGTCAAGTACCAACCCGTCGTGCATAAAAAATAAATTAAAAAAAATAGCATAATTTTACCCGACTGCCAAAGAATATCTTTTAATATGTCCTCTTTTGTATCCCACTCCCAACTAATATAATAAATGCGAAAGTTTGTTTGTGTGTATGTATAATATAACTAATATTATAGATAGAATAGAATAGAATAGAATAGAATAGAATAGAATAGAAAGCGTTTATTTGACACACTGGACGACACATGTGTAAGTGTGTGTTTGTATCTATGTTTGTTACCTCTTCACGTCTAAACGGCTGGACAGATTTGGATGAAATTTGGTCGGTAGACAGATTAGGATCTGGATTAACATATAGATAAATTTTTTTGGGGAACCGATTTTGATGAAACTTCCACGCAGCCGAAGGCGCGGGCGGAAAGCTAGTATTGAATAAATCCTCAGAGGTACTCTAGGACTCAATGTGATCACTCCAACAGCTGGCTTTTGCAGTTCAAAAATACAATTTATATCCGCAACATTACTGTAGAAAGAAAGACTAGCTTTGAATAATAAATGCAGCGAATTGCACATTTATAATAGTTTTTGGTGTAGTGGATAGTGACCCTATCAGCGAAACCAACGGTTGCGGGTTCGAATCCCGCGAGAGGTAAATGTTTGTGTGATGAATACGAACATTTATTCCCGAGTCTTGGATGTTTATATAAATATTTATGTATGTTTATCCGTTTATCTTGTATCCATAGCACAAGCTTTGCTTAGTTTGGGACTAGATGATTGGTGTAAGTGTCCGAAATATGTATTTATTTATTTATTTTAATTTGTAAGGAATTTACGATAGCATGACAAGCAAGACATAGACACACAGTAGAGTACCTATATATTTATCAGAAGAGTTGTTTTAGATATATCTAGTTTATGCCTAAAGAATATAAACTTAACAATTACCCCATTATCCCAAAGTTTGATGCAGTTTCTTTGGCTGTGAGTGCACTATAATTAATTAATTTTGTAAAATTAGATATAATATTAACATTGTCAGTAAGTAAAATTTGTACTAACACATATGGACTGTCATTTGTCTGAAACAAAATATTCTTATTTTATTTTCATTTATTTAAAATCTGAGTTGAGTATATAGCTAATGCAGTAGCAAATGAAATAGTATCATTTTTCTTTAGCAAAATCTACAAACAAATTTCTTCATGAAATTAAAGTGGTTACCTTCATTTTTAAGAGCATCTCCCTTTGTTTTCTAATGAGGCACACCCTCTGACTTTTCTCTGGCCAGATAAATTCATTTTGCGTTCCTCGTTGCATTGTACTCCGCGTATTCTCTGCTGCCCTGGTAGTTTGTATTGGAATTTGATGGGCAGAACACTTTTAATCCGACTATCCATTATTAAAGTTACTCCTAATTGCTCCAAATGCTCCATTGTCTGAGGCGTTTGTGAATAAGTATGTGTAGGTAGATGCACAATGACTTTACCTTGTAATACGATTTATACAACTATGATAATGTAAATAAGCGTAAAGGTGCAGTTGAATTATCGCAGACGATACGTACCTATAATCCGATGTTACGAGCACCCCCCTTAACTAGGCCACTGCACAAAGAGCACACACGTAATTATCGTAATAGAGAATATTTGCCTACGACTTATTTGACTTCAGGATGCAATCACTTCGGAAGGGATCTCTTATAAAAAATTATGCTACAAGACAATTTAATGAAAGGTAATTAAATTAAATTTATTTATGATGTACTTCATGACTGTGGCACAGAATTAATGTGAAATGAAATAATTGATTTGATTAATTTTGGGTACAAGATAGGATGATACGTAACAGAAGTCCCATTCAACATTTACTTAAGATCTAGCGTGAAAATGTTTAATAAATTAGGATAGCATTAGATAGGTTATTACTAAAATATAATATAATAATGTATGTATTGTCACAATATAAAACTAATTAATTGTCAATGTTGTGTTGATGTCAGAATATTGTCCGTTATATAAGTATTTTAAAATAGTGGTAGATATTCCTTAATTGAATAATAACATTTGTGGATAAGCCATTCATGTAACTTAATTTTAAATTGTCGTCCACTCAATAATTTTAATTCATTTGGGATTATGGTAGGTGTGGATAAGGAATATCCCGATTCTGGTCCGTCCCCCCAGTGAGATACACCCTAATCTAACTAATATTATATAGCCACTAGCTTTCCGCCCGCGGTTTCGCCTGCGTAGAATGACTTTATCGCGGAAATTTGTTTATCCCGCTGGAACTACTCACTTTATCGGGATAAAAAGTATCCTATGTCTCAATCCAGGGTAGACGTATGACGATGACTCAATATAATCTAACTAATATTATAACTACGAAAGTTTAAATGTTTGATTGTTTGTTGATCAATCACGGCGAAACGGATGGACGGATTTAGATGAAGTTTGGTGTATAGGTAGAACATACCCTGAATTATGATATAGGATATTTTTTTTCCGCGATAGAATAATTCAACGCAAGCGAAGCTGCGGGAGGCAAGCTAGTATGTAATATTTTGGTGCAATAAAGAATATATTAAACTATTTTCTTGATTTCTCTCAAACTACTTCAATTATAAACCAATACTGTTTGACGCTTCTCCGCTGTCTACTCTATGTCACTGCACAGAGTCGGTCACGAAAATCAATATCTGTGTGAACGACCGCGTTCTCCCCGGGATGCAGAACTGCCAAGGCCACCATTTATAGCTCATCTTTACCGCCTTCTAACACTCTTTAGAGGATCTTGGTTTTGATCGACATCAGAGTATAATTGGAATCGTTATTGTTTTAAGAAAGAAAGAAAGAAAGAAAGAAATTATTTATTTGCCAGAATACAGTTTACAAGGTCTGATAAGAAATTTAGGAATCATGTGTATTCAATCTGCATGCAGATGTGCAAAATATGATTTGTGACACTTTACATAGCATTCTGATAATTTAAATATTCCTTAATATCATAGAAACACTTTGCCTGAAGCCATTGTATCAATCGAATTTTAAACATTTTGTCATTAACTTATTTTATTTCGTCAGGCAGATTGTTATATAATATTATACACATGTTATAAACATTATTTTCATAAACGTATTTGCGGCAAGGAGGTCTATACAATAGGTTACAGTATTGTGCTCTTGTATGTCTATCACTAGTCTCACTACGCTTATTAAAATATTTAAAATTGGCTTTCACAAAAAGACACGCGTCTTTTATGTACATACAAGGTAACGGAAGAATTTTATATTTTTTGAACAAAAGCTTACAGCTATCTAGAATCCACGCGTTATCTAATACACGGACACATTTTTTCTGCAACTTGAAATGCGGTGATTAGGTAGGTAGTGCTTTTATTTTTAAATAATGTTCAATCTAATATTGTTACTGGTATATAATAATAATAGTTACAAAATTAATAAAGTAATCTAGTGTACAATATTATAAAAGTTGGTAGGTGTGTCATTTTACGTTTGAAATGTACTATAATAAAAAGTCAGTAATAAAATTGTGATTCTCGTCCAAAATACCTCAGTGCTAGAAATCACTCGGGGGACTTCAAAATTTACCAATGCCATGGATCTAGTTCCATGATTATGCGAGATTAGTGAGTAACGCGTCCGACTACTATTAGGTCCTTACCTATGAAATTGGCGTTTTGTATGAAGAATTTCAATAAGACTGTTTTCTCCATACAAACATTTTTGTTTTTTTTTTTTGGAACGGCAAATCCAAATTTAGCTAAACTTTGTGTGTATTATCGGATAATATTAAGTTAAGTATAGGCAGCGTTAATTTTTAAAAGTTACCGCTTTATAAAAGTTTCAGCGAATGTAAGAAATGATTATGGGAAGCACATGAAAAGAGCTCTGTTCAAATTTTTTTTATTATGTGATTTAGCCCAGAAATTAAAAAATATTTCATATGAAACCTTGAAATAATATTCCATTTTCCAAATAAAAAACAAATTTGGATATAGCTTTGAAAATCGCAGGAATTGGTACATATGATTAACGAAGAAAGAAAACTCCAATTTCATGGTAAAGACCCCAATATATGACTGTTTAAAAGACTGACTATGATATCATCTAAATATACAAACCAACGATATTAAATGCTAAATGTCTTCGAAACGGTTTAACCATTTTTTTTCAGCCATACCTAAGAACTTTATCAGTAGTTTAGTCTTTATTATAAAAGAAACCGCACTGAAATCGGACCACACATTAATGACATTCTATTATATTCTTATATTTGCTGTGGGCTTGGACATATACCCAAAGGCACCTCGACCCAATCGGGATCTTTCGTGCACTTTCGCTCCCTTCAATTGCCAACTTATAGACTTCATAAGCCTTATGACACAGGTTAGTGGAAAGCGAATATAGTCACTGAGTTCGGGATACCCCTTACTCAAGTAACACACACGCCTTGCGGCCATAACATCGCAGTCACGCAGAAGGTGCTTCATTGATTCCCTTTCTATGTTGCATGCCCTGTAGGTTGAATTTTCAGCTAGGCCCATTTTAAAGAAGAGGTCCTTCGATCCATAGCGATCAGTTCCAAATTCAAAATTGTGTGTCAGAGAGTTTCTAGCGTCGTTTCGTCTCTCTGACTATACACATTACGAAGCGATGGTAGTCTGTCTTTAAACTTCCCACACAACGTCCTAAGCCGAGGTTCGAGCCCCCGTGGGCACACTTAGGCATCGATTGCAACTATGCATACGTGCTGTTGGCATGGCAAGAGACCCGCACGGTGAAGCTGTAAAAGTTTTAACAAACGTTCCAGCTCAAAAAAAAAAATATAGCGATCAGTAAGCACACCTACTATAAAACTCGTTTGCTCTCTGTTCAACCTGCAGATTGTCGTGGTTAGACCTGCAACATTATTGCCGATAAAGATTTTAGAATATGTAAGGCCGTCGAGTTTGCTCCAATCCTTAGAAATGATATGAAATGAAAATCATTTATTCATGTAGGCAATACAATATGCACTTAGAACGTCATTTGTTTTTTAAACTACCACTATCTCGGAACGCGACCACTACTGAGAAGAGCTAGCGAGAAACTCAGACGGTTTGTCTCTTTTCAATCAATCATTTACAATCAAGAAAGGTTACAACAATTTTATATATCGTGTAGAGGAGCCGTGTAATCCCATGGATTACTTTCATTAATGCAGTCTGAAATTTTGTAATATCCCTTTTTACATAATTTTTGTTTTATAATAAGTTTAAATTGATTAAGCGAAAGATTCCGTATATCCATGGGAACCTTGTTGTAGAAGCGCACACATTGGCCTCTGAATGACTTACTAACTTTACTAAGTCTACTAAAAGGTACAGCTAATTGATTTTTGCTCCTTGTATTGACATTATGTCGGTCACAGTGTTTCTCAAATGAATATATATTTCTCTTAACATATATAACATTTTTAGCGTGTTGCTCTTGATGAGTATTCAAAACCATGTGTATGGTGCTCGTAGAGAGTCCCACAAGTACCTCCGGTCCAATCAAAATTCGTTCCGAGCCCTTCCTAGCCAGTCTGCTAGCACATTCGTTTCCCTCAATTCCTACATGTCCAGGATGTCATTACTCCCAAATATTTCACAACGGTTGCCCAACTAAGCCGTGTCCCGAACAAAGATAGATTAAATGGACTTGCTAGGTCTCGTTTTTTTTATGCACAACGGCTTTGTACTTGACCTCAATCACACCTGATGTTAAGTAAAAATGAGGTCGAAGGTGGAAGCGTACTGACTCGGAAAGCCCAACACATTTGGGGGACTGGCTATCTTATCTCTGAGAACCGGAACATAACATTGCTATTAACATTGCTGCTTGGCGGCAGATTTAGATAAGATGATGGTAGCTAGCCAGGCGGACGTATAAAATGCCCTATCACCATCTAGACTGCTTGGAGACAGTTAAAACGGGACAGCTTTATGTAACTTGTATAGCGGCATCCCGAAACCAAACCGAGTACTTAAATATGTACCCCGCTGGGGATCGAACCCGAGACCTTCGCATCGTAAAACCAATGTTGTTTCCTTGTAAACAGTATCACCGAGGTTTTGGAAGGGTTTATTGAGAGGTATTTAGTGTTACACCACCTTTCCACCTAACCAAATGAATTTTGCATTAAGACTGATACCGTACCTGGGAAACTGCCGTTGACTAGTATCAATATGTGTCAGCATAGCCCACAGCTTAATGAGATATTCGTATATCCGGCAAAATTGGACCCACACACACTCGCACATACCCCCGCAAACACGTACCAACCATCGTTTTCCGCTGCGTGTTAAAAATACCAACAGTTTGTACAAAACGGCCCCCTCGTAGAGGAAACTTTTCCCAGTGCTAAGCAAATGCATTTGCATTTGATTGACGTTTTTTATATTTAAAATACATACGATTGAAAATATCGCGTGCACAAATTGAAAAAAGTACCGCATTCCAAAGCCCTTTCCCAAGTCTTCAGCGCCATCTACATGTAACAAGTCGCAACTTAAAACCTTTTCCTGGAGGCCTTTAGGAAATTTTGTTTTAGGTTGGGAAAGCGCCATCTTGTGACATTTCCAAGTAACCAGAATACGTAGGACGTAGTTTTCCACCGTTTAGGAGCCTCCAGCATTTCTGAAAGTTCCGGTGATTTTATAAAAGATGTCGCCATATAACATTGAAGTAAAATAATACTTTATAATACAGATAGTAATTATGGAAAGTAGTATTATAATACAGATGGTAATTAATAGCGACAATATTGTAATGACAGCGATATAAGGCAATGAGCTCACTCTCTCACATAAGCCGAACGTTGCTTCCACAAACTGCGACGAGGCGATCCTAAATTATAAAAATGTTAATAGCATTGTTGTGTTCCGGTTGTCAGAGATAAGATAGCCTGTCCCCCAAATGTGTTGGGGTTTCCGGGTCAGTACGCTTCCACCTTCGACCCCATCTTCACTTAACTTCAGGTGTGATTGAGTTCAAGTACGAACCCGTCCTACATAAAAAAAATGTATATAATGTAAAAGCACTCGTGGTGCAGTCGCATTTAGTATTCGCTTTCATTTAGCGAAGTTAAGCAATGTCTGGCGCGGTCAGTCCTTGGATGGGTGACCACTAGTAGCATTTTAATAGGAGTGTTTCCATGCTTCGGAGGGCACGTTAAATAGTCGGTACCGGTCGTTTTCAATTGAAGTTAAGTTGCTGGCCTACAGCGGCGGTTTAAAAACACTTGACTGTCGTGCCCACTATGACCTAAATTCACCAAGAGGCCTGCGTGGTCGAGTATGGCCTAACCCTCTCCCAGTGAGAGGAAGCTGTGCCCCAACAGTGGGGACGTGTAACGGGATGATGATTAAACGGGTTATTTTCGCGAATTTAATATTATTGAGTGACTATTTAAGTATTAGAAACCAAAGAACCCAACAGCTGTTTTGTATTTTGCGGACGCCATGTTGGATTTTTTACCATAAAATGTATCCTATGACACTCCTCGTACAAAGACGAATTTACGACACCGTGCATTTCGAAATCGGCCAGGCCCTTTAGGCTACAGGATTCGCCAAAGAAACGGACATAAATACATACATACACACACACGTACGCCCGCACGCTCGCACGCAAGTACGCACGCACGCACTCGCACTCGCACACGCACACGCACACGCTCACGCACACGCACACGCACACGCACACGCACACGCACACGCACACGCACACGCACACGCACACGCACACACACACGCTCACGCATGCTTAGTCCTCGTACAAAATATTTTTTGGGAACCGTGCACGTCGATCAATTCGTGATTAGTTTATTGAGTAAATTTGCTAAGCGACCTCCAACTCCGGCCGCCGCCTAGAGAAATAAACAATTTATTTACTTAGTCGACAAGCCTCTTGACTATCTCAGGATAATAGTCTTGTTTTGTTTATTGGGTAATCGCCAAGGATTATCACCCATAGAGTAGGCTGTGTGCCTCTCGTCCACCTCTTGGAGGCAGACAGGCACTAAACGTCGTTAATCAAGCATCAAAGACCTAGCTTAACCCTTAACTACTTGAGCGGGGTTCATTTGGACTCCAGTGCATATTCAAGTTGTGTCTACGGTCCTGTCAATCCTCAGCTTTGAGCACAACCAACCGATAATATATATTTGAGTTTCTATTGTAACTGGTTGGAAATATGGTCCTTAACTTAAAATGGAGTCAGCTGGTGCATGAAAATTCCCATTATCAGAACTGGGGGTAATGTTTCGGAAAAAGATACGGATGGCGAGGGTATTATTACTGTGGGGATGGTAAAACTATTTCCTAAAAAGTTTGATTTATTACTGACTCCTTTTTTTTATCTTTATTTAGTTTACGGACTTGAGTCCTTCTGGACATGACAGTTCCATCGTACCCTGACCAAGATTCACTGATGAGAAGATGCAAACATATTATATAATAACCGCCTCCGTGGCTCAATGTAAACAACATTGGGTTTACGATTCGGACGTCGCGGGTTCGATCCCCAGCGGGGTACATGTTTAAGTACTCGGTTTGGTTGGTGGTAGGGCATTTTACATGTCCGCCTGGCTAGCTACCACCATCTTATCTAAAACTGCCGCCAAGCAGCAATGTTAATAGCATTGTCGTGTTCCGGTTGTCAGAGATAAGATAGCCAGTCCCCCAAATGTGTTGGGGTTTCCGGGTCAGTACGCCACCATCTTCGACCTCATCTTCACTTAACATCAGGTGTGATTGAGGTCAAGTACCAACCCGTTATTCATAAAAAAAAAAGAAAATCAGGCCGCTATTGATCCAGGTTTACCCAAAATTGATTGAGCCAAACCTACAGCGTATTACCTCAGCTTTAGGTAATTGTTTCATCAGTGTATCTCTTTCATTTCGGTTACTAGCACATTCCATCAACATGTGTTGGACATCTTCAACGTGTAGTGGTAGAGCCACGCTGTAAGCTATTAGCTTGCAGCATGAATGGGCCGGCTCGACAGGGGAAGTACCACCCTCTCGCAGAAGACCGACGTCTGAGTAGTGGCATTTTGCCACTGCGCTTCGTCTGGTGAGCGAGGGCGCCGGAGGCCCACCTTCCAGTCTCTCTCCAGAATGGTAGCGGTATTTAAAGAGTTAGTACCCCAGGAGGGTACCAGCACTGCTGGAGAATCCCTCATCGCTCAGGCTGCCCTACTTATTCTGGGGTGGACACCTTCCTCAAAGGCCGGCAACGTATCTGTGACCCTTTTGGTGTTGCGGGTGCCCATGGGCGGCGGTGATTGCTTTCCATCAGGTGACCCGCATGCTCGTTTGCCGCCCTATCATATAAAAAAAAAAAAAAACTACTCCACAGACTTCACAGTCAGTTCTTTTCGTCAGATATTCAAACTTGTTTGATGGATAGTGTCCGGAACGTAGTCTATCAGCTAACTCAATTCTACTACGTACTAACTCCTATTGTATACTAGACATACATACATAACGTCACGACCTTTATCCTAAATGGGGTGGTCAGAGATATTCCAAACAATAGTGTTTGGGTGTTCCAAGAGTTAAATTGAAATAACATCCACGGTTCACATTACGAAGTATATATATATGTCGGAGATGGGTTGGTGGGGTGCGCGTGTGGGCGTTGCTAGCGACCGGGATGGTGCCAGTCGCATGTTAAAGGGTGGCTCGGGCAAAGGCGATATTATTGTAAACTACTATAGCCAAATCGACAACGCTTTCACATTCGATTATGATCATGGAACCTGAGCTGCTTACTGGTGAATAGTAAACATTTGCACCTCATGCCATACAACTTGGCCCCCGCGTGTAGTCTGTGGAATTCAACCGGACCTGGTATTCAATTCCTCCTTGCTCAAATCCCATGATCAACTTCTTATTAGCTAACGACTCACCGGATTCTTCCTAGCATCGGTGATAATAATCAAATCACTCACTGTCGTGGATGTGTTCAGTGGAGTTCCGACTCCTTTGAAGGCTGGTAGCAAAGGGTGTCCCATTTTCGATGTGAAGACCTAATATAACTGTTAACGTCGTCACCGCGCCATTTCCGGCGATACCAGCACCACCAGGCCCACTTCCCATTGCAAACCGCGTATTATGATACTCATTTCATTACTGAAATAATAAATTGACGACCGATTGGTGTAGTGGATAGTGACCCTGTCAGCAAAACCAACGGTTGCAGGTTCGAATCCCGCGACGGGTAAATGTTTGTCTGATGAATATGCACATTTATTCCAGAGTCATGGATGTTTATATAAATATTTATGTATGTTTATCCGTTGTCTAGTATCCATAGTACAAGCTTTGCTTAGTTTGGGACTAGATGATTGGCGTAAGTGTCCAAAATATAAAAAAAAAAAAAAAAAAATCTGTCGCTAATTTATCGCTATCTACAAAATCAAAATCAAAATCAAAAAATGCTTTATTTTGTAGGTACACAGGGTACACTTAAAATAGTCAGATTTTACATTTTTAAAGCTACTGCTTGTTCAAAAGGCAATTTTCCCCTGAGAAGAACAAGCAAGAAACTCGAGAGGTCGCTCTTTTTAAAAAAAGGTTTTTATATTACAAAATTATTATTTTATATTATAATATTTCATTATTAATTGTGAAATAGCCTGGTTATGCGAACGGGCTGGTTATGTCCATGATTGTTTATCATCTAAATAATCTGATATTTTATAATATGCTTTCTTAATAAGTTTCTGTTTTATAGTATCTTTAAATTTATTGAAAGGAAGATTTTGTATATCAACAGGAACTTTATTGAAAAAGCGTATACATAACCCTTTGAATGAATTACTGACTTTGTGGAGGCGACTTATGTGACCTGCCAGTTTATCTTTATTTCTTGTATTGACATCATGTTTATCACTATTTTTCCTAAATGATGCTATATTTTTTTTGACATATATTAGATTTTCAAAAATGTACTGTGACGAAAAGGTTAGAATATTATACTCTTTAAATCTATCTCTAAGTGACACTGCAGGTCTCAATTGATAAATTGCGCGAACGGCTCGTTTTTGTAAAACAAAGATTGTATTGATATCCGCGGCATTTCCCCACAGCAAGATACCGTAAGACATCAGGCTATGGAAATAACTAAAATATACTAATCTAGCAGTATTTACGTCCGATATTTGTCTAATTTTTTTGACTGCATACGCTGCAGAGCTGAGCTTCTTCGCCAATTTATGGATATGAGGACCCCATTGTAATTTGGCGTCCAAAGTAATGCCCAAAAATACAGTGGACTCAACAAGGTCTAGAGTGACATTTTTTATCATTATATTTGTGGGCACCTCCCTGACATTAGGCAGTACAAATTTTACACATTTAGTTTTTTTCTCATTCAGTAACAAATTATTTGCCGTAAACCATTCTACTATTTGAGAAATAGCATACGACGACATATATATTTTTATGATAAACTGGATACGCGTTTGACCACAATCTCACCTGATGGAAAGTGAGAATGTGGCCGAAGATGAAGCACGCGATCCCAGTAAATGCCCATTCACTCTGCTTTTGAAGATCCCAAGGTTGTAGGATTCAGGAAAAACTGATGCAGGGAGTATACAGGCACACGTGACAGGGGATGAACCCATCGTCGTTCAAAAGTATCAATAATGAACTGTTACCAACAAAATTTTACATAATATAAAGTCTCGTTTCAGATATACCTACTCATATTCCATATAAAATGTGGGAACTTAATATACTCAGTAGAAAGGAAAATTGCACATCCGGATTTTAGCTTAGAGACCGGATAATGTTTTTCGAATCAGCGTATGTTCGAGTAATACGGCTGAATATGCCAACCGTTATCCGGTTTCCATTTGCCCGGCTTCGTACGCTGGGTGTGCGAAATTCAGTATCTGGTAAAGGTATACCCTTTTAATAACGATTTAGGTTGGAAACTCGCGTGTTTTAGAAATTGGATCGGCTTCACATTATTATAAGTTAAAATTGTGACTTAAAATAATTTATTTATACCAACATCTAACCAATATAATAATGATAAGAATACAATAATAGATAATTAAAAGTGAAGTTAAGTAAATAACCTAAAAAATAAAATGTGCCTTGTCTCCATATTTTTTTTTTTTTGGTTGGCGGTAGGGCATTTTAAAATGTCCGCCTGGCTAGCTACCACCATCTTATCTAAATCTGCCGCCAAGCAGCAAGGTTAATAGCATTGTTGTGTTCCGTTTGTCAGCGATAAGATAGCCAGTCCCCCAAATGCGTTAGGGTTTCTGGGTCAGTACGCTTCTACCTTCGACTTCATCTTCACTTAACATCAGGTGTGATTGAGGTCAAGTACGAACCCGTCGTGCATAAAAGAAAAAATATATATAGATTCTAACAAACGCTTCCAAGTTTGTAAGCTTTTAGAAAGGCATATGACTTGAAAAGAATTATTTATGGGATTGAAAACAATGTATATAAATAGCAAAAGTTGTTCGGGTAAACAACAACAACCTAAGTAAAGAAAAATTTTGATCGGAACTATTTTAAATAAAACAGGCGAGCCCCAAGGTAGCGTACTAGGACCGCTGCTGTTTTTGTTGTCTTACATTTACATATAAACATAGTTGTCATAAATTTAGACTGCGCCGTCAGATCGCGTAGTCTAGCCGCCCACTGTACGTAACTTTCGCCTGGCTGTTGGTTCGGAGAAAAGTAGGCGTCCAAAAGAATCACGATGTCCTCGTATGGTATGTTTTCCAACTTTTTGGGCAACGCGAGGTCCGCCGCGAGCACAGGCTCGTACAGACGTGCCGTCGATGAGTGCGCTTAGAAAGATCGCTCGTCTCTTAATTACCTTGATCACTTGCTTCGTTAATACTATTCGCGATGAACCATTGATTTACACGACTCTTATACGTCTTCCAATCTTGGATATTGTGGTCGAAACTCGATAGTATTCCAAAATGTGAACTCGTCGCCACTGTTATATCAAGGATCGAGGAAAGTAACTTAAACGAACGGTAGCTATAAGCGCACTGGTTTTATTCGAGGTAGGGTGGACGCACGCACACATGCGCATCTATATAAACACATACATAACATTTATTAACGACTTACTGACTTGCAATAAAAGGCGAAAACAGATAAACATTTGAACAGAATGCAAACAAAGCTTTATCTGATACAATAGAATAGTGAACGAAAAACAAATCATTATTAATAATGGAAAAAACAACAGCTATGCTATTTCTTTCTTATCGCACTAAACTGCTATCATTACAAATGTTTCGAAAATAGAATTAGTTGATATGTTTAAATTTTAAGTATTAATGTTGACAAAAATTTACATAGCAGACCATTCGATCACTGCAAAATTTTAGCGAACACCGTCGCAAGGTCGCCTGTCTCTCAGTCTTTTACAGGATGCACTTCGGTGAGTGTGCGTTGGAATTCCACAATCTTATTCCACCATCGCCATTTCATCTTCGGACTACTAGGCGTTGGGAGGGATTCCACCCGTATGTAGTTTACATACCGAACATTGGCACTAAGCGGTTCGACTCTTCATTCATCATGCGAACAGCCAAGGCATGGAACTCCTTTCCGGTGTCAGTCTTTCCTGAATCCTACAACCTTACGATCTTCAAGAGCAGGGAGAATAGGCATCTACTGAAATCGCGTGCTTCATCTTCGGCCACATCGTCACTTCCCATCAGGTGAGATTGTGGTCAAACGCGTATCCAGTTAACCATAAAAAAAAATCTGTCAAAGACATGAAAGTTTTGTGTTCGCCTTAAAAATGTTTTTAATATTAGTATCTGTCTGTACAATGTACAATAGTCTGCCTATTGAAATGAAACTGGGAACAAATTCAAATTTAATAATAATATATTCTAGAGAAAATTATTTAAATAGGTCCAGAACAACGAATATTTTGATCGTGAGCTTACAACCTACATGTTACTTGATTCAACAGATAGAACAAGTATCATAATAGTTAGTAATTTTTCTGGACTTGGTATTAAAAAAAACAGTATACCTATTTAAAATCACTGACACTTAATGCTCTATGCCCGACATAATCAACCATTTCTGAAGCAATTGCTGACTTAATGGTGAATAATTAAGTCACGAACTACCTCACCTCAAGGGGGGTAAGCGGGGGCACGGTTAATTTTTCAGTCAGCTCATTACATAAACACAGATAATTAAGTTTAACTGTCTTTGAAGCCATCATAGATTAGTGAAGCAGAAGAGTTTTGGCAAACACATTTGTTACCAACCTCCAATGAATTATTTGTCTTCATGTGTCAATGCGTGCCAGCGCAATCATTTATTTACATAGAAATCATACAGCATATAATTACATTTAAACATTTCTTAAAATTATGAAAGCCATATTTATAGAGATTTTTAATTTACAATTTTAATATCAATCAATCAATCAAATACTCTTTATTGCACAACTAATGAAAACTACATAAATAATTACAGGGGATATCAATAATCGCACAAAAAGGCGGCCTTATCATTATAATTTTTGACGACCGATTGGTGTGGTGGATAGTGACCCTATCAGCGAAACCAACGGTTGCGGGTTCGAATCCCGCGACGGGTAAATGTTTGTATGATGAATACGAACATTTATTCCAGAGTCTTGGATGTTTATATAAATATTTATGTATGTTTATCCGTTATCTAGTATCCATAGCACAAGCTTTGCTTAGTTTGGGACTAGATGATTGGTGTAAGTGTCCGAAATATTTATTATTATTATTATTAATATTAATTATAATCCGTGGATAACTGTAATTGGCTTTCTACTTTTAGAATACCTTGTTTGTAATATTATCTATGTCGTAAGCTGTTGTTATCTCTAAGAAAATAAAATTAAATTAAAATTCAAAACCACAATTCGGCATTTCTTTAAAAAAATGGTCTTTGTTTTTCGAAAAATGCTTCGTTATGTTTTTAATTTTTCAATCCATTTATAATCTTGTTGAAAGTATATGCGATCCCTTACTCTAAATATTTTCGAAGTTTTGTCAATGTGTTATTATTTTCTATAACTTGCGCTTAAACGATTGAAAAAAGCATTTCAATGTTAAAAACGTAAATCTTTATAAATTGGCCCTTTAGAACTATCATATTCACAAATACAACTGAAACACTTTCCATCAAACATTAAGAAGAATATTCAATGATTATACATAATTTGAACCACTTGTAAGGATTTAATTTTATCTGAATTATTAAATTAAGTATGTTAAACTTGCAGTTTATAGAGAAATCAGTTAATCAAATTAAGTATCAATATTTAATCCACACATACTACACATTTCCATGGCAACATTTTAGTGAAATTTTTATTATAGGTTTTCATTTCCTTTTTCTACCTGCAGATTTTTATCTTTTATTAGAGCATGCTCATTTTGTAAACCATAAACAGGAAAGGTCCCAATATCGATCCCTGGGGCAACCCAATTCTTACCTAAGCAAGCAGTACCGTATATACCTTCTACGACATAGTTATACTCTTTGCCTCGACTCCCGTTCATTATGAGCTCTAAGAATTATTTCTCTCTTGTTCCCCCACTTCACTAACAACCTGATGTGCTGTCAGCTGTATTATATCCCGAACTTTATTATTAACGTCAAAAGTTAAGTCTGCTTAACTTCTAGTATTAGTTACTATTAATAACGATAATAGACGAGCTGTTTCGTGTACTGGTTACAAAACCTGACTGCTATAACAAAGTTATTGCATGTTGGAATCCCGCTAAGGGGCGTTTGTATGATGAATACGGACATTGTGTACCCTATGATTAGATTAGATACGAGTGTTCCTATGCTTTGGATGCATCTTCGGAGGGCACATTAAACAGTCGATCCCAATTGTTTTCAATTATATGTATGCAGTCTTCAAGCTTTGAAAGGACTGTCTCCTTTACCCGACTAAAGAAAGGTTTATGTTTTTCGCGTATGTCTATTGTATGTTCTTTTCGATATTCCCCCGCAACCAAACTGCTGGATGGATTTTAATTTATGAGTTAACGTCCGATTCGTCCTGATGGTCCAAGTGTAATAGGATAGATTACGTCATAAGAAAGTGAATCACAGCGGCCGTAAGAGTTAAAGGTTATCAAAATGAAGGAAAAATTGTTCTAGAACTACAAAATGGATGTCAAAGGAAAGGGATTATTATGAGGATACCGAAAATAGTTACATAGTTGGCTTTTTACAGTCGAGGTTTTTTTTATATTAGATAATTATTATCTCCTGCTGTCCATAGCAGTCGCTTACACAAAGTCACTAAGTCATTCAAGGGACAATGTATACGCTTTTATAATAAGATTCCGGTGGACATTCAAAATTTGCCTTTAAATAACTTTAAAACGACCATTAAACAAAAACTATGCGTCAAAGGCTATTATAAAATTTCTGACTATCTGGATGATAAGAATGCGTGGACATGAACCGCTCGGCAATATCCAGTATATTCTATTCTTATTTCTCTTTGTCGAATCATAAATTTCAAATTGTATTTGTATTGACTTATTTAAAAAGAGCAACCCTTGAGTTCTCTGGGGAGACTGCCAAGTGAATGAGCGATAACTGTATGTCATGACGATTTCAAATGTTATTCTTATAACTTACAAAAGAAAACAGTTTTGATTTGATTTGACTGACGTATATTGACGCTTATTAATTACTTTTTCTATATCTATAAGAAAAATAGATAAGGTTGTCGGTTTTCTTTTAGAATTTTCCATTTTGCACATCCCTAATTCTCATTGGAGCTACGTAGCGCGCGCTTTGGAAAGAAACATTTCTAGGACTTCTCTTCTCCTATTTGCTCGCTTCAGAGAAAATTGTGACAGATTGAAGAGTAATAGCTAAAAGGAGCTACATTTTGTTGGTTTATAGTGAATTAAAACCTTTGAAAATAATTTTTCTTTGCTGGAGAAAATTCTACGATATTTATTATACAACTACCACTAGAATGCCTGCAATTTAAGCTGTTGCATCTGAAATTCTATAAAATGATAGTCCAGACAACAAGATTTTAGAGAACAATGGTTAACTGTGGTTTCAATAGGCATCACATTGTCATTAATCCATGTAAGCAACCCTGTATAAGTATGACACCAACTATATCACAGCTGTAAATTGAAAGCTTAAAAGTTCAAGATATTACGGAAATACACTAAACAACTGTGTTACAAAATGTGTTAACCGCCTCCGTGGCTCAATGTAAACAACATAGGGCTTACGAATCGGAGGTCGCGGTTTCGATCCCCAGCAGGGTACATGTTTAGTACTCGGTTTGGTTGGTGGTAGGGCATTTTAAGATGGTTGTTAGATAAGATTATCTAAGTCTGCCGTCAAACAGCAATTATTACAGAAACGGATTAGCACTTGACCTCAATCGCACCTGATGTTAAGTGAAGATGAGGCCGAAGGTTGAAACGTACTGACCCGGAAATCCAAATATTTTGGGGAACTGGCTGTCTTATCTCTGACAACCGGAATACAATAATGCTATTTAACACGTATCACATGAAAAATTCTAAATGAATTTTCACAAACATATTTCATTATGTCCGCATTAACACTTAGATCAAATAAATATTATTTTTTTTAAGGATAATCAAAATAACTATTATGTACTAATATATTTATTTATATATTTATTGGCTTATTTACATACTTGTTATTATGTACCTAATATTTTTTTTTTTTTCATTATTTTTGTGTGCACTCTGTGTTCCTCTTCACTATTGTTATTGTCCAATGTCGGGTTGCTGGAAGATGTCTCTTTTAGGGACATGCTCGCCTTTTGTATATCGTATTTATTAATAGCTAAATATCGTTGTAATTCTTTTTTTTTGTATATGCAATAAAGTGTTATAAATATTCCTTGTAACACAAACCCAATGCGCCCAGACAAGAACCTTCCACTGATTTCTATGAGAAACGGGCAACATGAAAATCATCTGTAAATAAATCTACCCCAATGCTGCAACAAGTGACTAAAGTTTCAGCTTCATGCACGAAGTCGCAACAGCTAATACTAACAACTAATAATAACGACTGTTTGGTGTAGTGGTTAAAATCTCTGACCACTATACCAAAACGTTGTGGCTTCGAATCCCGCCAGCGGCATATGTTTGAGGAATACAGTGTGTTCCCGAGTTATGGATGTTTTTCATTTATATATGTATTTATTTACAAAAAAATCATGTATTTGTGTACTTTATCAACAATCTGGTATCCATAACACAAGCCTAGATGCTTACTTTGCACCTAGATGGCGCTGTGTGTTTGTGCATAGGTATTTATATTTATAATAGATAACTCTATATATTTCAAATATATATTATTCAACAATTCAAGAATTTAAAAGTAACTCCGTTTTTCTCTCGCATATATCCCATCAAGGAGTTCGCTGCGTTTATTTATTCGCCCCGTCTCCCATTTATTCCAGCATTGGAAGTAAATACAGTAAAATAGCTGAATATAAGAACGCAGGAAACAATTTGTAAATATAAAGGAATAAAAAATTGTAAACGAATTCCTTTGAACGGATCGATCTCATTTGGTCGGATTGCTCGGCTGAAGCTGAATTTCAAAGGTTAAGAAGTAGATAACGGCTTTTAATAACAGCAGACACCGCCTCCGTGGCTCAATGTAAACAACAGGGTTTACGAGTCGGAGGTCGCGGGTTCGATCCCCAGCGGTGTACATGTTTAGTACTCGGTTTGGTTGGTGGTAGGGCATTTTAAATGTCTGCCTGGCTAGCTATCACCATTTTATCTAAATCTGCCGCCAAACAGCAATGTTAATAGCATTGTTGTGTACCGGTTGTCGGAGTTAAGATAGCCAGTTATGAATATGTTGGATTTTCAGGGTCAGTACGCTTCCACCTTCGACTTCATCTTCACTTAACATCAGGTGTGATTGTGGTCAAGTGATAACCCGTTGCGCATAAAAAAATAACAAAAAAAACGGACAATATGAAGACCTGTTTGGTATAGTGGTTAGAAACTCTGACCACTGTACCAAAACGTCGCGGGTTCGAATTCCGCTAGGGGCATATGTTTGTATAATTAATTATATCAGAGTTATAGATATTTTCACTTACAATAAGTATTTATTTACAAAAAAAAATCATTTTTGTGGTATATCAACCATCTGGTAACCACATCACAATACTCTATAATGCGCAAAATAATTTATTATAATTTTTGACATGTAGACAAATATAGAAACTCTTCCATTTTTGAGTGTTGATTGCAGTCGATTAAAATGCTAAATAGTTATCTTTGGATATGGCTTTGAAAATCGCAGGAATTGGTACATATGATTAACGAAGAAAAAAAACTCCAATTTCATAGGTAAAGACCCAATATATCCCCTGTTTAAGAGTGGCAAACTACATATTTTTCTAATTTCAAGGCGTCACGCGCAAATTAGTTTATTCTGTTCGTTCACACGTACTATAGTTGGAAACAAATTTGTTTTTCCTGCACTGCCCTTTGGGGAAATTGGCACGCCCCACTTTTAGAGTTATGGCAACGTAAGAGAAAGTTTTTGTATGTAATATCTTATAACCCTAACTTGGAGGAGCGACGGTGGAATACTAATAGACGGTATTCATGGTAAGACAATATTGTGGAACACGGTACGATCGATTCATGAAAAGAATAAAGTATTGTTGGAATTAATTAAGGTTTAGGCTAGGAGTAGGGTGATGGATGCTATATAAGCGGCCCCTTCTTTTTCACGTTGACGCCGAACCCTGCCCAGAGAACTGGCTCCTGTGGACGAAGACCCCTCCCCCTCCCCAAACCTCCCAGACTCCTCAATTTCGGTTAGGTTTTTCTGGTAGGTTTTGGTTTTTCTGTCACATTCTTTTCTTTTATTTATTCCAACTTCAGGGTTCCCAACTGCCGTAGTTGCGGGCAGCGACAGATCCCAGTGAAGAGGTTCCCACCCTGGACCACACTTTGCCCACGTTTCTCGCACGCACCCCTTCTTACTCTGTTGGCATTCGTCGCGCGAGGTAGATATAAAACTCGCTATAAGTTATCTAGTATCCATAGCACAAGCTTTGCTTAGTTTGGGACTATTTTTTTTTATATATGAGAGGGCGGCAAACGAGCATGCGGGTCACCTGATGGAAAGCAATCACCGCCGCCCATGGGCACCCGCAACACCAAAAGGGTCACAGATGCGTTGCCGGCCTTTGAGGAAGGTGTCCACCCCAGAATAAGTAGGGCAGCCTGAGCGATGAGGGATTCTCCAGCAGTGCTGGTACCCTCCTGGGGTACTAACTCTTTAAATACCGCTACCTTTCTGGAGAGAGACTGGAAGGTGGGCCTCCGGCGCCCTCGCTCACCGGACGAAGCGCAGTGGCAAAATGCCACTACTCAGACGTCGGTCTTCTGCGAGAGGCTGGTACTTCCCCGGTCGAGCCGGCCCATTCATGCTGCAAGCTAATAGCTTACAGCGTGGCTCTACCACTACACTAGATGGGGACTAGATGATTGGTGTAAGTGTCCGAAATATTTATTTATTTATTAAACTTTTAATGTTTGGAACATCTCTGACGACCCCATTTGGGATGAAGGTGACATTATGTATGTATGCAATACATAAGTACATCAACTCGTGTAACTAAGTAAATGTATCCAGTCTCCACATTTCCCTTCCAAAAGAAACTCGAAAACATTTCATATTTCGCGAAGAAAGAGAAATATTATTAGAATAAATGTGCTTTTGATATGAAAATCTACACGTTATATGGAGTTGCGAATAAAGACATATTTAGGGTGCTTTGTGTATATAAAGTGGGATATTTGTGATATGTTTATGTTATTTCTTATGTTTATGTAATTCGTGTCCCAATACCAATCCCCCTATACAATTAAATAATAGATAGGTACATAGGAAATCTGAATTGTGTATATTTGATCGACTGACAACATCAACACATGCGACACATCAAAACCCTGAGTAAATTGGTATACATCAGTCCTCCGCCGCAATCCGGGGAGCACGGAGGATCTGATCAACGTGGCGCCGCCAGACCTCGCCCCGGTCCGTCAGTACATCGTAATGTAGCATTCCGAAGCGACGGGTGATTTTTTTTTTATGCACAACTGGTTTGTACTTGACCTCAATCACACCTGATGTTAAGTGAAGATGAAGTCGAAGGTGGAAGCGTACTGACCCGGAGTGATTGTGCCAAATGGCCATTTTTCTCCTGGTGTGGCATAAACTCACTTGAACCCGGTCTCTGCAAAGAGGTATACACCACCCACTAATAATACCTATCGTATGGTTGGTAGGGGAAGACCACGGTGAACGTGCCAGGATTAAATCGGGGACATGCTAAAGAAAGACCAAGTCAAGAGTACCCTAAACTGACGAGCATCTATGATAAACTTTATGAGTGAATGAAGCAAAAGAGGTGTGTCAGGATCGTAGCAAGTGCCTACCTACCGCTACAGGAAACAGGCGGGATATTATGTATGTATAGGAACCAGTCTACCGGAATAAAAAGATGTTAATCCTTGTCCTAATTTGCCTACCAATCAAATTTCCACCAAATCTGTCCAGCCGTTTAGGCGTGAAGAGGTCACAAACATACATACATACACAAACTTTCTCATTTACAATATTATTATTAGCGCTAGTTATTCTATTCTCCTTAGAACTAGGCAAAGCCACATGGACGGGTAGACGTATTTCCTATCAGTGGAAAGGCTTTAAAATTTAGTTTTTCTTTAAGAATATTTATAGGGAAACTTGATGACCCTGCGACGTGCACAGTTCGATATGAAACGCTGCTATTAAAATGATGCGTAAAAATTGTTGTTTCCTGCCAAATTTTCCGGATACGAGCTTTTCCTTCAGCGTCCCACTGCACTCCAGAGGTTCACCGCCCCGGCCAAGGATACTCAACAGCACTAGGAGCAGAATGTTTCACGTGAAACAAGCAAGGCCTCGAAGCTAACAGTCGCGATTACAAGATGTTTTCCTAGGACGATCGAACTACAACTACTGGTGGAATGCAAACACCATGCGTGCGTTTCTTGTGTGGGGTTCACACATCAACTCTCACGCACTTGAGAGCCATTGGATGCTCTCGACACGCGAAATTCAAACAGTTTACAATCATTTCTTTTTCTACGTTAACAACATCGTTAAACAAAATTATTATATTCGTCGCAGATAGCGATTAGCGATAGAATTCATTATTCGAACGGTCAACTACCTATCATAATACGCTGTTAAAGGGAAGTAAACCTGGTGGCGCTGGTATCGCCGGAAATGGCGCGGTGACGATAATATAAGGTCCGCACATGGAAAATGACAGGGACTTTGCTACGAGCCTATAGCAGCTTGCAATAGTATCGCCATTGCCCGAGCCACCCTTTACCACGCGACTGGCACCGTCCCGGTTGCTAGTAACGCCCACCCGAACCCGCTCAACTACGACATATTTATAAATTACTACTGGCGTCTCTGGTCAGACTGTCGTCCGTGCGTCACTGGGCATTTAGGGGCACTGAAACCCAGCGTTATAATCCGTCGCAGCTTGACCTGAGTGCTAACCCATTTGTGCACGCCGCAACACGTGACATGTGATATTCTTTATTCTTATTCTGATCGGACAACTGATTTCTGCTTACACCGTGGCTCTAGAGGAAAATATAGTAGAATCACATAAGTAAATCTAATTCAGTCTAGACAATTTTGTTATTACGAAGACGTTCCATGTATTACCTTTCATATGTGAATGATATAATAAATAGTAAGTAGATAAGTAACTCGAGCTTGTGTGAGGTCAGACATTAAGTTACAAATCCAATAATGTCCGATTTCAGCACTACCACAGACTTAATACTGACAGGTTTGTTATTATGATAAATGCGAAGCAAAATTACTATCTGTAACGCCCGAATAACATTTGCTAGGGTTAGTCAAGGGGTCATAGTGATGGTTAATAGTAAATACAAATTAAAGTTTCTTAGGAAATCAGGAATAGTTTTCAGTACAATAAACTTTGAGTATTAAAATAAATAAATATCCAAAAAAAAAACATATGATTTTCTGAGGAAAATTCTGGTTCAGAATGTGGTATGGCGTTTATAAACATAATTATTTCTTTCAATATAATCCTTGACTTTTAGGGTTTACATTTCGCTGGAACCCCAACTATGAAAGATACAGTTCACTTTTAAGAAAGTAAACAACGGAATCCACTTACTTACTTAATCTGATCCTTGGAACAAAGACGTTGTTTCAAAGGGATTTTCTAGCTTTGTTTGTTCGTTGCACACTAATGGTACTATTCCCTGAAGTGATTGGACCGGATTAATTACTCACATAGAAATGGATGTACTTATAGACGTCCTTTATTGGTAATTTGTGATTGATTACAGATAATCTAACGTGCGACATAGACATGGGTAAATTAGCAAATTTACTCGGCTCGAAGGACCAAAAAGAATGTCCCCTCTTTTATTAATATAATTTCCGTTTTAATGCTCGAAATAATTATAATAAATGTAAATATAATAAATGATAATAAATGATAATGAGCACGCGCTGCTTGATTTCTGTCCGTACACAAACTGATTTGTATACAAATACAAATGACATTTATTGTCCAATATAGGTAGGGTGTACAAGATGGTTTAATTATACAATGTATCACTGTATTTTATCATTTTTTTTATGCACAAAGGGTTAGCACTTGACCTCAATCACACCTGATGTTAAGTGAAGATGAGGTCGAAGGTGGAAGCGTACTGACCCGGAAACCCCAATATATTTAGAGGACTGGCTATCTTATCTCTGACAACCGGAACACAACAATGCTATTAACGTTGCTGTTTGGCGGCGGATTTAGATAAGATGGTGGTAGCTAGTCAGGCGGACATTTAAAATGCCCTACCACCAACCAATACCAATACCATAATATAGTTTACAATATTTAAAACTTATATTCTAAAAAATAAAAGCAGTCTCTAATTAGAATGTCATGTAATATTGTTTTAAGAGATTTCATTTTTAGCTCTTCCCTAGATAGGATATTTTTTATCCAGATAAAGTTTGCGATTCCCGTGGGATAAACAAAGCCGCGGGCGGATAGCTACTAATTTCATAAATTGGTTACGTTCTGACATGTGATTGGTTGGCTCACCGCTCGCTCTGCAATTTGACGGTTTCTAATTGGTTACGTTGACCAATTACGACCAAAGTCGTGTAATGCCTGAAAGCCAAACGGTTTATTTTGGATACGTGAATAAATAATGATGATAAAAGGAAAATTATTACAGGTAAGTAAAATTAATGTGTAATAGTCGAAAAACATAAAATGTACTTTCTTTTTAAAATTATTTGTGTGATGATTCTCAACAATTTTCTATCTTTGTTCTATCGCTATTAATTTTGTATTAGCAACATAGCCACTTGTGCGTGATTGGTGGAGAAAATTTGGAAATTACGCACGATTACGATCGACCAATCCGAGCGCTCGCCAATTTTAATGGGTATCGGTAGAGGGCAAGTCGAGTTGGTCGATCCATACAGCTGGTCTGGTTGCAAATCCTGAACTGAAAGGTCGTATACGATAAGCTCTGTACGTTGTTACCAATTCTGTTCGCTACATAATAATTGTGGATATAAATTATATACTAATTGTGAAATAAAAGAAGTTATAGTTCTATCTGAGTTTTTGATTTATCAAATTTGTCAAACAACAAAAAGCCCTCTTCTAAATCCGCATATTGTAAAGACAAGTACGGAACGGTACACTGGTCCGGCATGCACTTGGCCTAGATATATTCTAATGAAGTCGATTGTACATCCATCAGGTACGTGACAAAAGAAAGGCTCATGTAGGCATGTGAGGATGAACAGGCCTTTCGTGCTCGTAAGATAGGCCCTGCGAAATATTGCCGGGCTTACGGAATACACCCATTTTTATAGGTGGAATTTTGTTTAAGATCCATGAAGGGATGAAGTCAATAATGAATGTGGTATTATTTTATCTTTCGAATATTAAATGTCCGCCTGGCTAGCTACTACCATCTTATCTAAATCTGCAGCCAAACAGCAATGTTAATAGCATTGTTGCGTTCCGGTTGTCAGAGATAAGATAGCCAGTTCCCGAAATATTTGTGTTTCCGGCTCAGTACGCTTCCACCTTCGGCCTCATCTTCACTTAACATCAGGTGTGATTGAGGTCAAGTGCTAACCCTTTGTGCATAAAAAGAATAGAACAGAATAAGTTTATTTTGTCACACTGAACGACACATTAGATATACATAATACATGGTAAAAAAAAATATTATGAGTGAGACTCGATCTCATTTTAAGATCGTTTAGAGCTATTAGAATCGGTGTCGAAAAAATGTGTGTATATTAAATGTCCGCCTGGCTAGCTACCACCATCTTATCTAAATCTGCCGCCAAGCAGCAATGTTAATAGCATTGTTGTGTTCCGGTTGTCAAAGATAAGATAGCCAGTCCCCCAAATGTGTTGGGGTCTCCGGGTCAGTACGCTTCCACCTTCGACCTCATCTTCACTTAACATCAGGTGTGATTGAAGTCAAGCTCCAACCCGTTGTGCATAAAAAAAAACAAAAAAAGAAATTACACGCCCAAAAAAATTCATTTGTTTTTTTTGTTTATCAAACAGTTTTCTATTCACAAGCCATTTCGAAATTTAAATATAACCTTCGAATTACCTCCGTGTATTTCAGCTGAAACTAGTTCGGTTTTATTCATTTACATTTACCTATGAGTATGTGAGTGAGGTGAGTGTGTGTGAGGGAGGGTGTGAGTGTGTATATTTATTTATATTTTTATTGCAAATCGCCTGAAGAATTATACTTATTAATTCATCGGTTTTTTGGTTTTAAATACTAAAATATTTTATTTTTACAATTGTAAACTATTGGCACCACCCCGACGATCTTCAGTTCTTGGAGGCATATGAATACCAATTCAGCTTACTAATTCGTGTAAATACAGTAATATTTACTGATATAAATAAATTTCTTCAAAAAGTGCCGCATCCGAACATACCCATAAATATACCTCGTGGAATTTACTGTTTTTCTTTCTTCCCTTGTCTCCAGGGAGGCCATATTTTCACTTAGTTCAAACCTCGAGCCCTCTATTCGACAATTTTACGAGCTTTGATAAAACTGGGTAGGTACCTACTTCTACGTTTCCTATAAAGTATCTTTAAATTGATTGAACATCGACGGGTATCTTACTGAAAAAATACAAGCCCCTTGAATGAATTACTGACTTGGGTAGCAGAATTATTCCATTAGAGGCTTCTGCAGCTAATTCCCGCATCAAGCACGTCAAATAATCCCAAATATCCCAATTTAATGTAAATTCGAAAGTGTGTGTGTGTGTGTGTGTGTGTGTGTGTGTGTATGTTTGTTACCTTTTCACGCTCTGCAGCGTATGCAGTCAAAAAAATTAGACAAATATCGGACGTAAATACTGCTAGATTAGTATATTTTAGTTATTTCCATAGCCTGATGTCTTACGGTATCTTGCTGTGGGGAAATGCCGCGGATATAAATACAATCTTTGTTTTACAAAAACGAGCCGTTCGCGCAATTTATCAATTGAGACCTGCAGTGTCACTTAGAGACAGATTTAAAGAGTATAATAATCTAACCTTTTCGTCACAGTACATTTTTGAAAATCTAATATATATCAAAAAAAATATAGCATCATTTAGGAAAAATAGTGATAAACATGATGTCAATACAAGAAATAAAGATAAACTTGCAGGTCACATAAGTCGCCTCCACAAAGTCAGTAATTCATTCAAAGGGTTATGTATACGCTTTTTCAATAAAGTTCCTGTTGATATACAAAATCTTCCTTTCAATAAATTTAAAGATACTATAAAACAGAAACTTATTAAGAAAGCATATTATAAAATATCAGATTATTTAGATGATAAACAATCATGGACATAACCAGCCCGTTCGCATAACCAGGCTATTTCACAATTAATAATGAAATATTATAATATAAAATATTAATTTTGTAATATAAAAACCTTTATTTAAAAGAGCGACCTCTCGAGTTTCTTGCTTGTTCTTCTCAGGGGAAAATTGCCTTTTGAACAAGCAGTAGCTTTAAAAATGTAAAATCTGACTATTTTAAGTGTACCCTGTGTACCTACAAAATAAAGCATTTTTTGATTTTGATTTTGATTTTGACGCCTAAATGGTTGGACAGATTTGGGTGAAATTTAGTTGGTAGACAGATTAGGACCTGGAATATATCGGCTACTTTTTATTCCGGAAAAGTGACTGGAACCTGTAGGATAGGAATTATTAGTGGGATTCCTTTTGAGTTATAGAGTGACGCATTTGGTATTAGAACGAATTCTACGCGGAAGTCGCGGTTAACAGCCAGTATATGTATAAATGCAAGATATAAAATGTAAAATCATTTATTGTGTCAAAAACAGAGTTACAATATAAGCAATGAGGTAGCCCTGGTCCCCACACTAGGATTCCCTGTGTTGTGGGTAACCAGTCTCTTCCCCATCCAATTAACAAAAGTATCACAAATGTTGTACCATAATAAATAACATTTTTAGAGATCTTTATTTCTAGGATGCTTTAAAGGAGGTTAACAATAAAAATACAGTTGCTCACTGTGTCTGTGCTTGTAAACTCATAAACATAAATGATAGATAGATAGATAGAGATATATTTATGTATTATTATGTAAGTGTATTTTAAAAATATACAGCACACGAGCCGTTCATAGTGGATCAAAGTGGTCCCAGTCCCTACATAAAAAGCGGTCAAGTGTATTTGAGCAGTAAAAGGGTTTCGGTTCCGTACCTATTTTTAGCACAAATTTTCATAAACATGGAAGGGTATAAACATATTAACAATATGTTAGAGGTTCAATTCAATGAATACCAGCAAACCTAAAAATAAGGCGTAATATTTTCTGCTCACTGAAACTTGGGATCTCTCTCTTTCAGGAATCCACTACTTTATTGAAGAATGTTTTATTCTTAATGCACAGAAAATAATAAAAAGATACAGGTATAAAACAGTAATAAATAATGTATAAAGGTGAGCTTATCTCTAGGAGAGATCTCTTCCTTGCTAGCCATTGTACAGGTTATTTGTTTGAGCGTTCCTTTCGAATAAAAACTTTATCAACGCAAATTCGAAACAATAACCATAGTTGTGAAATAAAACTTCCTGGCTTTTTGGCGGGATAGCGACGAGTGTTGCAATTTTCTTTATAATTTGTGCATTCTGAGTTTTGTAGTTTAATAATGGCAGGATATTGTGCAGCAAAAGTTAGTGATGGTGTACAAGTGAAGGGAAGTGTAAATTAAACTGCGTAACGGAGCTTTCGGGTTCCCACAAGAAGCCGCCAAAATCTTTTGTAAAGCATTCTGCCACTTTACTGAAGAATGACTTGAACGTGACTAGACTCTGTATACGCCAAGTATACGACGAATTACTTGTTTTGACTGAGACTGACTTATAAACTGAAGAAATAAGAGAAATAAGACATGGCTGTATGGGCCCTTATTAGATCTCTATGCCTTCTCCGAGAGGAGTGACATAAAAAAAAAACTTCCTTTTCAAAGTGTTTTTAGTTGTCAAGTTTGTTTGAAATCAGATTTAGAATTCGATTGATTTTGACAGACGCGAGGAATTTTTTTTATAATAAATCATTTATTTTTGCAGACAATAAGGTCCATCTTTGTTAGTACAGTCACCTATAACTATGTTAATAAACAGTGGTAGCCTTTGAAAATTTAAAATAACAGTGACCGTCTCCGTGGCTCAATGTAAGCAATATTGGGTTTACGATTCGGAGCTCGCGGGTTCGATCCCCAGCGGGGTACATGTTTAAGTACTCGGTTTGTTTGGTGGTATAAGCCAAGCCGTTATGCATAAAAAACAAAAACAAACAAAGGAGTAAGTCGCAAATTTTGGTCTTCGTTTAACCCATAATCATGGTCATTCGTAATCACCTTTTACATAATACAGGCTGTACAGTATTTTGTAACTATCGAAACAAACCTCGTTTATGTTGAATTCTGTTCTTGAATCTTGTCTATGGGATATATTTATTGGTAAAAAGCGCAAGGTGGTACTCTCAAATTGGAAAATAAGCTGACGGATTTCCTGGTTTTTTTAAATACTAAAGTTATTATTTAATTTATCAGCTCTTAGAACCACTACCACATAAAATACCATTTAACCCTCCTGTGAACCCATAATTCGTTACACGAAGGCACAAACTAACAAAGCAAACATACATACATATAATTCTGGTGCAGTCGGTAGGAAAGTTAGACTCCCAAACTCATTCCGTATCCGTGTATATAACGGATGGTATAAAAAGCGTAACTCACCGGTAAAAATGAAACGTGTAACGTGCAGAACAGAGGCAATTTCGTACTCCCCCTTCATTTTTATATTGTTATTTTTATGAAGCTCTGAGAAACAACTGCTGGTCGTTCGTTGAAGTGAAATAGAGATGTGGTACTGCATTCGGAATAAATCGCATTCGACGAGGAACACCGCGGTCAATTCGTATTGAGAGTGGGTTATGGCACATGTACCTTTTTCACAAGTATTTATTACAAGCTTTTATTTAGCTTTCGGCAACCTAAAAATAATAATAACAAATATTTCGGACACTTACACCAATCTAATCCCAAGCAACTAGATGATTGGTGTAAGTGTCCGAAATATTCGACGACCGATTGGTGTAATGGATAGTGACCCTGTCAGCGAAGCCAACGGTTGCGGGCTCGAATCCCGCGACGGTTAAATGTTTGTGTGATGAATTTATGAACATTTATTCCTGAGTCGTGGATGTTTATATGAATATTTATGTATGTTTGTCCGTTATCTAGTATCTATAGTACAAGCTTTGCTTAGTTTGGGACTAGATGATTGGTGTAAGTGTCCGAAATATTTATTATTATTATTATTATTATTATTATATATAATTTATTATTATTACTTTTACGAGCCGAAACCAAACAGCACAATTATCGGAAAATGAATCGACATTTGATATGAAGAAATAATCCGTCTCTATTCTGTTTGATTTTCTAAACGCTTTCAAGTGCTCCGTTTAAGAGGCTTTATTCCGTCGAGTGGCGCCCTCATTGGATAAATTAGGAATCTACCTTTATTTAGACTCTTAATAGAATACGATTACAGATTTAGAAATTAAATTAAACAGAGGATTACTAAAACAATTAACAAGCCTAATAAAAGAGTGTGTGTATGTTTGTGGGACTATGGGATAGTGTATGAAGAAGGAAGAAGAACCGCCTCCGTGGCTCAATGCAAACAACATAGGGTTTACGAATCGGAGGTAGCGGGTTCGATCCCCAGCGGGGTACATATTTAATACTTGGTTTGGTTGGTGGTAGGGCATTTTAAAAGTCCGCCTGACTAGTTATCATCATTTTATCTAAATCTGCCGCCAAACAGCAATTGCATTGTTGTGTTCCGGTTTTCCGAGATATAAGATAGCCAGCCCCCCAAATATTCGGATTTCCGGGTCCGTACGCTTCCACCTTCGACCTCATCTTCACTTAACATCAGATGTGATTGAGGTCAAGTACGAACCCGTCGTGCATAAAAAAAAATCAAATCCTCGATGAGATGGAACCGCGACAGTTGCCACCGTGTACACGATGGCGACCTTCAGTTCCAATGTCAACTTTTAAACAATAAAATTTTGAATGTCAACTGTAAATGGACTGGATCAGCGAAGCTTCGTCAAAAGGCTAGGAATTTCATAATTTTCCAAGTTCGTTAATCGTACCTTTGTCTCATTAAAATTTTTCACCTGAACATCAAATATTACAACATCAAACGTAATGGTTGTTGTTTTTCCATATCTAAACTGTACAGCTCTTAAAAAAATAGTTAAGTGCGAGTGACATGACCCGTTAGGATTCCGTATACATATATTGATTTAATTTACGCTTGACCATTTGAATAAATTCTTAGAAGTATATTCGATCGTCGGAGCATCGGTGGCTCAGCTGTTAAAACGCGGTCTCCCAATTTAGGAGGTCTAGGTTCGATTCCCAGGCAGGACATGCACCAATAAGTTTTTAAATTTATTTTAATTACTTATGTGCATTTATCCGACTGCTCTTAATCGGTGAAGGAAAACATCGTGAGGAAACCTGCATGCCTGATAAATAAAAATTCAAAGTCACGTGAAGGCCTTGGGCCAGCGTGGTTATCTTATCTTCTGGGGACTGGCTATCTTATCTTTGACAACCGGAACACAACAATGCTATTAACATTGTTGCTTGGTGGCAGATTCATATAAGATGGTGGTAGCTAGCCAGGCGGACATTTAAAATGCCCTACCACCAACCAAACCGAGTACTTAAAACATATACCACGCTGGGAATCGAACCCGCGACCTCCAAATCGTAAACCCAACAACACGGAGGCGGTTAAAAAGGCATGCAGGTTTCCTCACGATGTTTTCCTTCACCTTTTAAGAGCAGTCCGATTAATGCACATAAGTAATTAAATTAATTTAAAAACTTATTAGTAATCGAATCGAAAAATATTGAATAACCCATAAACTGCAGTGGCACAATTTTTTCCTTTGGCCACTATTTGTCACTATTTGTGCACAATTTTTTGACATTGGAATTCAGCTATTTTAATAAATCGCTGAATTCCAATCGTATTGTAGCTTCACGAACGTACTGCATTGTCGTTTTGGGCTAGCCTGTCAAAATTACGTAATAATATAAGGTATCTTGGAGAGATCGCTTTTAGTGATAAGATCGCCAAATTGTACGTTCTACTCTTACCAACTTTCTATGTAATAGAGAGTATTTGTACCTTACTTGGAAATAAATGCTAAAATTCGAGGTTTGTGTTTCATTTTTACCATCTTGGACGGATCCCTAAAAATACAAATTTATTTAAAATTTAGGTTATGCAAACACAGCCGCTTTTTATGTTTGCTTGGAATGTGTGAAAAAATAATTGTTGTTTAATTTCCCAGTGAAGGAACAATGAAGGAGATATTTTTTAAATTATATCCAGATGTTACTCGCGACTTCGTCCGCGTTGATTTCCTTCTACTACCAAATGCGTCTCTCTATGGCTCCAAAGCAATCTCAGTAATAATACCTATCCTTCAGGAACCACTCACTTTTCCGGGATAAAAAGTAGCCTTTACGTTGAACCAGATCTGTCACCAACCAAATTTCAACCAAATCTGTTGAGGTGTTTAGGCATGATGCAGTAACAAACATACATACACACACAACACAACATTTCGAACACAATATTGAGTTTACAAATTGATAAATACAATTAAAATTTTACGTCGCAATACGTGTCGTATATTATGCGTGCAGTCGCTATTAGTAGCAGACTCCATATCGGACGTATCGTTAAAACAAAAAAAATTATTTAAATTTGACAAGAATAAAAAAAAAATCATTTCCTACCTGAGTTTTTTAATACGAAAAATTCCAAATAATTCCCACTTGGATACAGGAGAAGGCCGGAGTTGCATAATAAATACGACGGCGTTTCCTCAACAGCGACACCTTCTCGCGTGTTGAGATGCTCACTCAGACAGCACGTGAGTTCCTACGCAAGAATATGTAAACTATATTGTTATATAACTGGATACACATTCGACGACTGACGATGATCAAATGAATCAGACGATCTCAGTATAGATGGGATTCATCCTGCTCTTGAAGATCTCAAAATTGTAGGGTTCAGGAGAGACTGACCGATATTCTATGCTAATACTTCATTTGGAGCCAATGGCATGCACAGCGTTTTGTCACAGGGTAGGCAGAATGATAAAATTTGCTATTAACTACAAAATAATAAGTTACTGTTATGGCAATCCTCGCAATTTTTTATAATATTTCTGCTCACATCAGTATGAATCAGCTGTCTCGACAATGCATTTCCAGGAAAACTTACCATTCACTAGGGTACGCACTGCTTTTCTGCCTGTAGCGCGCCCCTACAGCTGGGAGCTCTTAAATTTAAAGCACATACCCACAGCGCCAGTTTCACGCTAAGCGACTAAGCTTGCATGGGCAGATAATTGATAAACTACAGAAATACTTCTATTTGCAAAAAAAAAACATCCAAAACTCGGAAACATTCATCAAACATTATGTCCCTAGCGGAATTCGAACCAGCGACACGCATTTCCATCCATCCATCTTTGCTATCCCTTTGGTATAGCAATCAGAGCTGTTAATCACTACACCAAACAGGTCGCAAAAAAAATTAAAGTACTTGCTTTTTGGAAAGCTTCAGCGCATTATTTTACAATTCAATAGATGCTTATGTATACTCCTTAAGATAACACTGTCGTCCTCGATCTAACAAACGGCGGTAGTTAGAAACACAGGAAGCAAATACTAGGTGGATCGCGAACAACGCAAACACACGGAACTCTTGAGTTGATATGGAATTCAGTTAATTTTAAGTGTATAACTTAACCAATTTAATTTCTACATTTGCTCATGCAATGTTATTCTCTGTAGCCATTTCTATAGATGGTGATAACTTATGCAAATTTATGAGAAGTAAGCACCTGGTGAATAGTGATCACTACCGTTAAGAATATTATTTGTTTATTTCTTCTTGCAATTAATTATATCTGAATTTTCGAAGGATGACCATGCTGGATCTTTTTTAACACGGGGAATTACGTTACGTATACCTCTCGCCTGGGGATCGGCGAGACGGTTATGTAGCACTTTAACCTCACTTTCGGGAGGTAGGTATACCCACTAATACCCCGCGGCGACCTTCCCCCGTCAGCGAGTGATATGAAACGCGACAGAGCCCGACAACACCTTGTCGCACTGGGGGGTGTAATACTCTCCCGGGTCGTATCCGATGACTACATCATTTCATTATTGACTGGACCACAATCTCACCTGAGGGAAAGTGACGATGTGGCCGAAGATGAAGCACACGATCTCAGTAGATGCCTATTTACCTTACTCTTTGACCGCAATGTCCCTGTTTGAAAGTGACGATGTGGTCGAATATGAAACACGCGATCTTTGTAGATGACCATATTGAGGATACCAAAATTGTAGGAAATACTGCCGCCAAAATCGTACAAAATCGTAAATCGTGTTCCTAGCCAGGAAAATTCACAATTCGAATTCAAATACAAGGGTCACTTGTCGTCGTTTAAACACAAAAATATGTGTATCATTACACAAATACCATCCAAAACACACTCACACTTAACCCTCATCATTTATGAAAGCATCCAATTTATGCTTGAAAAAAATAATTGATTAAGAACCCTTCCACATTGAAGGGCTCCAATTTCGTCAAGTGGTCCCTTGCGAAACGAGCGTCCTTAAGTTTTCGTTTGTTGTGGAGCACATTTTGGGCTTATTTTCGGCTTAAACTTGCTAAGGCTTTTACCTTAAGAGGCTATTTGCCACCGAGAGACTTACCTGTGTTATAGTGCAGGGGATACGGTAGGTGTACTGGTGCAGTATAGGGTTAAATCGAATTTCACAATTCCACGGAACCACTTACTCTACTGCTGATTTTATTTACTGTGCATAGATTGTTTTTAATAAAACATATTTTCTTAGATTAATGATTGGTCTCCGCGCCGCTACGACTAGATACCGTCGGCGTACTCGAAAAATGCGGCAACAAATACTACGCCGTATTCGGCGTACCCGCGCAGTCACGCCACAAGTTCAAATTTCAAATTTTGGTTTAAGACTGAAGCAAAATGCCGGTTTGCGTAGTCAAACTATGTAATAACAATACTACAAAAAACAAGAAAGATACTGGCATCACATACCATCAGTAAGTACTGTATAAATCTACACACTACAATATTGAGTTGCCGCATTCAGGAACCTGTTTTTTCTTCATAGTGCGGTATCTAGTCGTAGCGGCGCGGAGACCAATCATTAATCTAAGCATATTTTATTATTGAGGACTAAAGAAGAAAGAGGTGACAATTCGAACTCTTACTTTGCAAGGAATATATACAAATACAAAAAAAATACAAAAAAATACAAAAAATACAAAAAAAAAATACAAAAATAGTTTATTTCTCTCAACAAAAGTATTTATTGAGTAGATTTAAAAGTTTAACAAACGTTACATTCCTTTGGAAGAGCTGGAGGTTGTACTAGGTTATAGGAACCTGTGTTACTATCTCCAGTTATAGATATGGTTATATTCGACTATGGTCCCCTGGGGAAAGTTTTTCGTAATCATGAGTGGCGTTACCAGTAAATACACGAATTCATATTCGCCCTGTATATCTCCCTCACACAAAGGCGATAACAAACAGTTTTCGTACCGAATATTTGGATTTTGTTCTTTTAATGTAAGTTTAGGAGTCCATTTTTTAATGCTCACAAGTATTTTTAATGCTTAGCATGGGCATCACCTGCGAAGCAGCTTTTAGAAATATAATTTATAATTACTAAATTTACCGGTGGTAAACTACTGTATATACCTGTTGAAATATTTTTTTTTTTTTTATATGAATTATATTTTTTTTATGAATTTTATTTATATTCTATTATTCTATTCTATAAACCACGCTACGCTACTTACAATATTTGCTGATAAGTTTTTATCTGTGGTCTTCCAAGTCTTCTACTGTATTTCAGCCTCCGTAGCATGGCGTGACGTGAGAGTGGAATAGTTTTTTTTTTTAAACGGTTCATAGAACTGGACACAATTCAAAATATTTTCAGTCTTACCCAACATTACGACATAATTAACTGAATGTATCCTACTGGATGTGAACACGGCATGCACATAGGTAAACAGTTTCAATAATTAAGAATAAAATAGACTATTAACTAATTAAATCACAAAGACAATACAAAAAGACTTACTTATAATTGTTGTACAAAAAGAGAGGATGATTATTCCTTAATACATATATAACCATAGATAAGAATAAGAATATGAATAAGAATAAGAATCGTTTATTTGACCCATTTAGCGACACACATATTATTTTTACATAAAGTGTGAAAATATACACAGTGAGTTTGAGACCGAGTGAGATAAAAGTATAGTACACAAAACAGTTTCATGTGTTAGAATAGGTACTCCTATCTCATAATGTAGTTTACAGTATTCAATAAAATTAGCTAAGCAGTTTCTCTTATAGACTAAAGTTCTTAAAAATTAATTTTCGGTGTTGCAAAGTGGTATCAAAGAAGGTCTCCTTCTCAGCATAAGTTGCAGTCTAGAAGTTAGACTACAACGCTGGTTTTCAGTGGAGCCTGAGGTGAAAACACGGACGCTGATCGGACGTTGACGGTAAGTTAAAACAGTTTTTTTTGTTTTTATCTAAATATATATAACTCAAAGGTGACTGACATAGTGATCTATCAACGCCCAGCCCAAACCACTGGACGGATCGGGCTGAAATTTTGCATACAGGTAGATGTTATGACGTAGGCATCCGCTAAGAAAGGATTTTGATAAATTCTACCCCCAAGGGGATAAAATAGGGGATGAAAGTTTGTTGTTTGTATTTTGATAAAATCTAAATATATTTGTATTTTGATAAAATCTTCCACGCGGACGAAGTCGCGGGAGGAAAGCTAGTTATACATATACTAGATTATTTATTTTATACGCTGGTGCTTTCTTAGTGGATAGTTGTATAATTTGTAGTTCGTCCAAACGTATGATCAGGACAAATACCTATTATCTCGCTCGATAATAACGTTTACAGCGCCTTTCAGCAACTAGTGCAGCTGTACCATTCTATCTTTACTGTGCTTGGGCTGCCATAACCTTCCTGTCACTATGTTTGTATATACTGTATATATTGCAGGGGTTGGGGCTTAAGAAAACAGGACTGTAATAATTTGCATTTACGTGAAGAGTTGTGGTAGATTGTCTTCATTAGATGATATAGTTACCCGTAGTTGGTCAGAGGAAGAAGAGGAGTTAGATCTCTAATCAACTCTCATATACCTGAAGACCTGTTTGGTGTAGTGGTCAAAAATTCTGACTGCTATACCAAAAGGTCGCGGGTTCGAATCCCGCTAGACGCATGTTTGTATGACGAATACAGACATGTATTCCCGATTTATGAATGTTTTTCATTTATTTATGTAATAATTTCAAAAAAAATGTGTGTATGTGCAAAGATATTTATTTTATTATTATATAATAACAGTATGTAATTGAGCAGTACTCAGTTTTCAGAGCGGACGATAACTGTTCGATAACGACACGATATAAGGAAAAGGGCATTGAATTACAGACAGACAGACAAGCGACAAAGTGACCTTATTACCGGACGACCAATAGGTGTAGTGGATACTGATTTCACTGCAACTACTTACATTGTTTTTTTTTTAATTTTATTTTAAGTAATTATTCTTGATGACACTGATTGTTATTATTATTCTGAGTGTAAATCGTAGTTGCGAAGTTCATTACTGCGATGTACGTTACTGCAAAAGTTTATCATTGCGAAGTACGTTGTCGCGAAAGTTCTTTACTGCGATGTACGTTACTGCGAAAGTTTATCATTTCGAAGTACGTTGTCGCGAAAGTTCTTTACTGCGATATACGTTACTGCGAAAGTTTACCATTGCGACGTACGTTGTTACGAAAGTTCTTTACTGTTGATTTGAAATAGTTTTACTTTCATGAATGATCGAATAATTAATTGGGTTATATTTAGTTTCTAAGTTTACTGTTGACATTTTAATTTTTTATTTGTAGTGCATGAATTGATTAGGTACTTACTATTACAATTTCCACGCAAATACCTACCTACAATGATTGTTAGCAAAGTTAGAATCTGTAATTGGCATAAATTTAGTAATAAGATATTGTATAATTTATTATTTTTCCAGGCAGGAAGCTGGCAGGGTCGCCAGTGGTAATTTTAGTTGGTGGTCAAGGTAAGGTAAAGTCAAAGGACGGAGGGTTCCGTAAAAAACACTAGTTGTCTATAGTGATGTTGCACGAACAAGGCCCTTTTAATAGTGAACAAGCCTATTTATTACATTGGTATCGGCGTTGACTAAGCGATATGCGTGAGTGTAAATCATAGTTGCGAAGTCCATTACTGCGATGTACGTTACTGCGAAAGTTTATCATTGCGAAGGTTTATGTTGCAGTAAACCATTACGCTACGGTTAAACACCGAAATAAGGCGAGGTTATCAATATACTACAATTTAAAATATTTCTGCTGATTCTATACAGGGTGAATTTGAATTCGTATAATTTCCATTATTGGTTACACCACTCTTGCTTACGAACCACCCATAGTCGAATTCGTTCAAAAAAATTTCGGTTACCCATACAAAGTAAACCATTCTGAAACCACCTTTAGTGTGGAAGTCCAACAATTTTCGGATGATGATCCACTCATGATTACGAACAACTTTCCATTAGGAACCATAGCCATTAATAACGGTGGTTTCAGAATAGTTTATGGGTAAACAAAAATAAGGCCAAGTCAAGAGTACCCTAAACCGACGAGCATATATGAACAACCTTATGAGAGTGAAGAACCAGAAGCTTTTAAATAAATTCAAAACCATCATAAAACAGACATTATTTACCAACGGCTATTATAAAATTTCTGCCTATCTGGATGATAAGCAAGCATGGACATAAACCGCTCGGCGATATTCAGTCTAATTATACAATATAATATAATTGTAACCCAAACTTGTTTTAAAAGAGCAACCCTTGAGTTTCTTGCTCGTTCTTTTCTGGGGAATCAGCTTTTTGAATGTCAAAACTTTAATAATAAGATAAAAATTGTGACATTTTCAACTGATAATTTTTATCTCACGAAATACATATTTTTTGATTTGATTTGATTAGAAAAGGTGTGTCAGGTTATGATATTAAGTATGTATGTAAACAAAAATTATTTGATCGAATTCGACCACGGTTTCTAGTGGAAAGTTCTTCGTATTCAAGCGTGGCATCACCACTAAACTCGAATTACACGAATTAAATTTCACCCTGTAGATATAACGTGCTGGGAGAGAAGAGGAAAATTTCATCTTTCGGTTAGGTACTTGATGGTTGGTAAATTACCATCGCTATTTTCGTTCATGACAAACACATCTAAGTCTTCATTATACAATTTAATTTAATAAAACGTACGCGTTGCCGAGATTACGCTGTGGATTTATTAATATGTAATAAGTCTGGTTGACTATCATCCAATTAATGTGCCAGGTCGCTAAATAATTTCGCTTCGAGTCCCGTTAAAACACCTACGTAAATATTTTTAGTTTCTTCTGTGATTATTAATTAATAATTTATTCCTTTCAATAAATTTAACAGAAACTTACTATACAAGAGTGGTGTAACCAGTAATGGGAATTACACGAAATCAAATTCACCCTGTATAAAATCAGCAGAAATATTATAAATTGTAGTATATTGATAGCCTCGCGATACAAAAGCATATTATAAAATATCAGATTACTTAGATGATACACATTCATGGACATAACCAGCCCGTTAGCATAACCAGGCTATTTCACAATTAATCATGAAATATTATAATATAAAATAATAATTAATAATTTTGTAATATAAAACCTTTTTTTTTAAAGAGCAACCTCTCGAGTTTCTTGCTTGTTCTTCCCAGGGGACAATTGCCTTTTGAACAAGCAGTAGCTTTAAAAATGTAAAATCTGACTATTTAAAGTGTACCCTGTGTACCTACAAAATAAAGCATTTTTGATTTGATTTGAATGACAAAGAGAAATATTTAATGTTTTTAGAGGCCCGTACCTCAAACGTCACGACCTGTTTGTTGTAGTGCTTAAAACCTGACCACTATACCAAAATGTCGCGGGTTCGAATTCCGCTAGGGGCATGTGTTTGTATTTTGAATACGGACATGTGTACCCGAGTTATGTATGTTTTTCATATAATCTACAAAAAAAAATGTATTTGTGTAGTATATCAACCGTTTGGTATCCACAACACAAGCCTAGTTGCTTAATGTGGAACTAGAAGGCGCTGTTTGTATGTGCAAAGATATTTATTTATTGTTTATTTATTTATTACATATTATTTATTTTATATATATATATATCTCAAACATTTGGGCGTTCCACACATTAAAAGTGAAATGCTTGAAACAACAAATATTTATACCTTTCTGTTTGTATCTTTAAATTTATTGAAAGGAAGATTTTGTGTCAACAGGAACTTCATTGAAAAAGCGTATATGTAACCCTTTCAATGAATAACAGACTATGCGGATACGACTTATGTGACATGCAAGTTTATCTTTATTTCTTGTGTTAACAATGTGTTTATCACTATTTTTCTTTAAATGATGCAAAATAATTTTCAAATTTGTACTGTGAAAGGAAGTTAGAATATTATAACTCATTAAACTCATCTCTAAGTAACACTTTTTTTATCCACAACGTGACCTCAATCACACCTGATGTTAAGTAAAGATGAGGCCGAAGGTGGTAGCGTACTGACCCGGAAACCCCACCTTATTTGGAGGATTGGCTATCTTATCTCTGACAACCGGAACACAACAATGTTATTAACATTGCAGTTTGGTGCAGATTTAGATGAGATGGTGGTAGCTAGCCAGGCGGAAATTGAATGTGATAGATAGATAGATAAAGCATTTATTTACGCCACTGCGTTCACACAATTACACAATTTTTTAATTACAAAGAAATATACATACAAATAAACGTAAAGACTAGAAAATACAAAGAGCGAGTGTGTGCCGCAGTAGCACAAATGGGTTATAACTCAGTGTGGCACATCACTCAAAGAGCGAAACACTGGTTTTCAGTTACAACCCCTACAAGTACGAGTGCATAAAAGTACGTGCATGTTCCCGTCTGCGTGTACATTTGTTGTCAATCGTGAGTGAAAAGTGTCGGTTGTTGATACAGCTAGTGTTGTGTAGTAATTTAAATTAATGACAATGATGTGACAAAAAGAAAAAGAGAAGTACATAGGTAGTTCCACTACAGGTAACGCTTTGGAATTCCAATTTTTTGTTTTTCCATTAAATGTGCCCTAAGATGTTTTTTGAACAAGCTCAATGTGCCCTACCACCAACCAAACCGAGTACTAAATATGGACACTGTATATTTAAAAACTAAAATAGTTTTATTACTCTTATTTTACTGTAATAAAAATTATAGTTACTAAATAGCTGAATTGTACTTTGTATTTAATAGCATCACGTACCTACGCTTAATTAATTGCTTTCAAAGTTTACATAGAGAATGTCGCACAAGTAAACCCTCTTTTAATGCATCATTCACTCCTAGAACTAGTTCAATACCGTTCACATCCCTTCTCGAATTTCCTTCCCATTCTCATAAACATAATGATCGTTCCAACGAAACTTGGGGCCATTAGTTAGTTCCTAATATTACTTACGACAACTTACTCGCAGTTATATCCTGTTAAGAGTTATTAGTTTTAGCCTAGAAATGCCTGGTGTATGTAATATTGTCAAGCTAATGAACTGACAGGGTTTAAAATTATGTATAAGAACGATGTCACCGACATACAATCGGATTACACTCGATTAGTTTTATTACTGTAAGGAAACGAGCCATGGAGCGCAGTGTACTAAATGTTAAACTGACCGATCGCGTCCGAAACACTACACTTCGCTGTAAAACCCTTGTTGCTGACATAGCCACAACGGCCGCCAAGCTAAAGTGGGACTGGGCGGGCCATGTTTGTCGCATGCCAGACGATATGTGGGCTAAAATCGCCACCACCTGGAGCCCACCATTAGAAAGAAGGCGTCGCGGCAGACCGAAAAGGAGATGGAGGGATGAGTTGGATAAGTTCCTAACCAACTGGTCGGAGGAGGCCTGGGATAGAGAGCCGTGGAGAGAGAGGAGGGAGGCCTTTGCCCAGCAGTGGGACAGTATGGGCTCCTAATAATAAATAAATAAATAAAAAGGAAAAAAATAGGCCCGGTCAAGCGCCAGACCGGGAGCGGAATCGGGAAGTAAAGCGCCAGGCCAAATGGTGTAACCCGATACGCCTCTTGCGGTTGCCGCGCGCCTTCATAAAAACTTTATTTATGACTCCGAGCGCAAAGATTGTAAGCTCAAGTGTTGTTTTTATAACTATTGTTGAACATAGCTCTCTAATGGCATGAGTTATGATGTCATTTACAACTCTTGAATGGGTATACTAAGCTGTAAACTTTGGCATTGACCTTAAGTAATTATGTTTTTTATATTCTACCTTTAACATTTTTTATATTTAAAAGTAAATCGATGACCTATCTATTTTATGTTTTTTAATGGTTTATTGATTCATTCTATGCATGGAAAAACATAAAAAGCCTTATGTCACCATATAAAAAACATTTATTATATATATTACGCACTGTCAAACACTGACGTAAATTTATAGGTTATTGCTGTCAACCTTCTTTTTTTTTTTTTGTGTGGGTTGAAAGTGCGTTTCAAATGGCTGCATATATTTTAAAAGAAGGGTACACTAACGTAGATTTGGTAGGAATTTTCTACCATAGGAATTAACCACTAGTGTAAGCGAGATAAATAGATTTGTGAGCACACTCAGCGGATCGAGACCCTGGGTAGTATACTACCCAGTGGCGCTTTACGGATTTTGCGCGCTGGGTAGAATACTACCCATTGGCCCTTGACCGGGTATGTATGTACTTGACGTATGACGGGACTAGTATGACAACTTAAATTTAATGTTGTAGGTTTTATTTAATTGTGTACTGGATGAGTTTTTTTACCGTAAGGAGAAAAATAGGGCATATTAGGTAAGTGAAATAGAAGATATTGGCATAGGTAGTTTAATTTTTTTTTCAAAACCATCATCGAATAAAGCGTTAATTGTGTGTGTGTGTAGTTTTTTTGTGTTTTTTTTTTTCAAAACCATCATTGACCCGCGCCGGCCGGAGATTGATATGCGACTGGCGGTATTCGTAGGGTTCCTATCATGCGGAATTTTTAATTTAACTTAATGATGAAATTATGTGGTATATGGGCTACAAACGCGACCGTCAAATGACAACGTATTATAGTGGTTTATTGTTTTTAAGAAAAAAAAAAAACTACCCACGCCAATACCTTCTGTTTCACTTACCGAATATATCCTCCTTTTTTCTTTATGATAAAAAGAATGAAAGAAAGAAATTATTTATTTGCCAGAATACAGTTTACAAGGTCTGATAAGAAATTTAGGAATCATGTATTCAATCTGCATGCAGATGTGCAAAATATGATTTGTGACACTTTACATAGCATTCTGATAATTTAAATATTCCTTAACATCATAGAAACACTTTGCCTGAAGCCATTGTATCAATCGAATTTTAAACATTTTGTCATTAACTAATTTTATTTCGTCAGGCAGATTGTTATAAGAATAAGAAAACCTTATTTGATCCATTTAGCGACACTTAAAAAATACATTTGATTGTTACCTATGTACTATTATAACACAATTTAAAAATGTGGAACTTAATATAAGTAGGTATGCATTGGATAGTTTTCGGTGTCGCAAAGTGGCATCAAATCAGGTCCCCAACTCAGCATTTGTTGTAGTCGAGAGAAGAAGAACGACTACAACGCTGGTTTTCAGTGGAGCCTATGGTGTGATCACGGACGCTCATATGGGACACACACAAAATAATGAGTACCTAAGTACCTGCATATTTCATACACATGATATATATATATATATATATATATATATGTTTACTAGAATAGGAATTAAACGAATAGATTAAGTTAACTTGTCCGCGGGACTATATTTGTATAGAATAGGCACCAGATTACACAAGGTTATTAAGAGTAATTATCCATACAAAACGGACCTATGCCCGTGGGTGCGCGACAACGACTGCCGTAGCATGTCAAGCGCGGGGCGGACGGGAGCGCTGACGCAGCAGCTGTGTTCCCACATATATATATACCATAAATACGATATATATAATATTATACACATGTTATAAACATTATTTTCATAAAGGTATTTGCGGCAAGGAGGTCTATACAATAGGTTAAAAAACTCATTCGGTATTTTGAAGTGGTAGGCCCATACAGCTCGATGTAATGAGGGCATGGAGTTTTATAGTGGAGACCACGCACCAGCAAACGTAGCGTATTATTAAATTATGGGAACAGTTTTTAAACCGCCTCCGTGGCTCAATGTAAATCGTTTATCCCAATGGGTTCGATCCCCAGCGGGATACATGTTTAAGTACTCGGTTTGGTTGGTGGTAGGGCATATTAAAATGTCCGCCTGGCTAGCTACCACCATCTTATCTAAATCTGCCGCCAAGCAGCAATGTTAATAGCATTGTTGTGTTCCGGTCGTCAGAGATAAGATAGCCAGTCCCCCAAATGTGTTGGGGTTTCCGGGTTAGTACGCTTCCACCTTCGACCTCATCTTCACTTAACATCAGGTGTGATTGAGGTCAAGTACAAACCCGTCGTGCATAAAAAAAAAAAATGTTTTACCCGTGATGAACGTGGTCTCTCATTATGGGGCTCATAAAAAAGTTACGAGCTATTTATTGCTAAACTGATTGCTATACTGAAAGGTCGCGGGTTTGTATGATAGTTACGGACATGTGTATGGATGGATGTTTTAATTTATAATTAATGCATATATTCACATAGCCTGGCTAGCTACCACCAACTTATCTAAATCTGCCGCCAAACAGCAATCTTAATAACATTGTTGTGTTCCAGGTTGTCAGAGATTAGATAGCCAGTCCTCAAAATGTGTTGGGGTTTCCAAGTCAGTACGCTTCCACCTTCGACCTCATCTTCACTTAACATCAGGTGTGATTGAGGTCAAGCTAACCCGTTGTGCATAAAAAAAAATGATAAAATACAGTGATACATTGTATAATTAAACCATCTTGTACACCCTACCTATATTCGACAATAGATGTCATTTGTATTTGTATACAAATCAGTTCGTGTACGGACAGAAATCAAGCAGCGCGTGCTGATTATCATTTATTATATTTACATTTATTATAATTATTTCGAGCATTAAAACGGAAATTATATTAATAAAAGAGGGGACATTCTTTTTGGTCCTTCGAGCCGAGTAAATTTGCTAATTTACCCATGTCTATGTCGCACGTTAGATTATCTGTAATCAATCACAAATTACCAATAAATTACGTCTAAGTACATCCATTTCTATGTGAGTAATTAATCCGGTCCAATCACTTCAGGGAATAGTACCATTAGTGCGCAACGAACAAACAAAGCTAGAAAATCCCTTTGAACCAACGTCTTTGTTCCAACGATCAGATTAAGTAAGTAAGTTCGTGGATTCCGTTGTTTACTTTCTTAAAAGTGAACTGTATCTTTCATAGTTGGGGTTCCAGCGAAATGTAAACCCTAAAAGTCAAGGATTATATTTAAAGAAATAATTATGTTTATAATCGCCATATCACATTCTGAAACAGAATTTTCCTCAGAAAATCATATATTTTTTTTTGGATATTTATTTACTTTAATACTCAAAGTTTACAATAAACTGAAAACTATTCCTGATTTCCTAAGAAACCTTAATTTGTATTTACTATTAACCATCACTATGACCCCTTGACTAACCCTAGCAAATGTTAAAGTAACCGTTGTCAGTAACATAATAAGAATCTTTAATTGGCATAAGTTTGGTATTAGTTTTCTGAATAAGAATTTGAAATAATGCTGTTGATTCTATGTAAATAAAATAAAATAAAATAAAATGGTTTAATTATAGGACTAGCTTATAATATAGCGGAATAATAAATTATTCCGTTTATTAAAATAAGACCAAAAAATATCAAAATCAAAATCAAAAATATTTTATTCAATGTAGGATACAAAAATATCACTTATTGAAAGTCAACATGCTATTTTTCTTTTTTTAACTACATCGCTTCACAAGGTGTTATGGTTAGGGAGAAGAAGCGACAAGAAACTCCGCTAACTATATAACTATATAAATATTACACACAATAAATACATAATATAAAAGCCTATATACTAAAATACATATTAATTTTGTTTATTTATTTATTTTATTTTATATGAGAGGGCGGCAAACGAGCATGCGGGTCACATGATGGAAAGCAATCACCGCCGCCCATGGACACCCGCAACACCAAAAGGCTCACAGATGCGTTGCCGGCCTTTGAGCAAGGTGTAGGCTCGTTTCTTGAAGGTTCAATGTCGTACTCGTTCGGGAATACCGCTGCAGTTAGTCCGTTCCACAGGGTGGTCGTACGTGGTAGGAAGTTTCTTGAGAAACGTACAGTGGTAGACTTCCACTCATCCAGGTGATGTGGATGGAAATTTAATTTTCGGCGAGAAGTGTATCGGTTAAATTGAGCAGCGGGTATTAGCTCGAACAGTTTAATTAATAATTTATAATTAATAATTTTATTACTTTAAATCAGTAAGCATTACTATTCATCAACAGCCTTACTGTCCACTGTTGGGGCACAGTCCTTATCACTGCGGGAGATGGTATGGGCCATAAATCACCACGCGGGCCCAGCCCGGATTGGTCTATTTGTGTCAGACTCGTCGCCACCTTTTCGGAAATAAAGTTATTATTATTATTTCTATTTTCAATTTCTCTTTCACAGCATGAGCTGGTATTATCATACCATTTACGGGCATTAACCAAGTAAATGGTATATTGCTATATATTTTAAAATCGTAAGTCAGTTTGTCCGTTTTCATCAATTCGGAGGAATTTTCTGACAATACGACAAGTATTTAAAATGGCGGCTTTTTGCATAGGTATGTACGTAGATGGTTTCAGATCAAGAAGTTTGAGGCTGTGGTGTAAATGTCTAGGGATGATTCCGGTAGTCGAAAGAACGATTGGAACGACGTATACTCTATCCTGCCTCCAGATCCTGGTGACTTCATCCTGCAGGTATTTATAATTTTATTATTATTATTATTCTTTTCTTTTAGAGCACCTTAAAGGGAGTGTTTCAGTAGTGTGGACCTATCCGGCAACACACTAACCTACTATGGCAGGTTTAGATGACGCCGAACGATTGCTGTTGTGCGGAGAATAACAGCTTTCTACATCTTATTCCGCAGAGTCGTCGGAAGGTCCAGCTTAAGTAGACCCTCCGACAGACCCTTTGGAATAACACCAGTGCTGGAAAGAATGAGGGGCACCACCGTTACCTCCCTGTCAGACTTGTCGAATCTCATCGGCAAGCTGCTCGTATTTCTTCAGCTATTCCTCGGTATACCCCTTGATGTTGGGTATGTTGGGTATACCGATGTCTAGCAGCCACGTGGAGCTCCTCGCCCCATCCACCAGTACAACATCAGGTCGATTGTATGTCATTGGTCTGTCGGTCAGGACGGATCTATCCCAGCCAGTACGGCACCTCAGTTTCTGTGAGCAGGCCGTGTTTGAGCGCCAAGGCTTGATGAACGACCTTGGCTACGTCGTGGCGCTCAGTGTATTCCCTGCTTATTATTATTATTATTACCTAACAGTCAGTGTTCCTAAGCCGCCCCTGTAAGCCCCCGACTTGACTTAACGACTGCCTTCAATTGAATACAACCGGGACCGACTATTTAATGTGCCCTCCTAAGCACGGGAACACTCTTATTAAATTGCACTAGTGGTTATGTTGTTCAAGAAATGTCCGCGCCAGACATTGCTTGACTTCGGTAATCGAAAACAAATAGCCTCCATGGCTCAATGTAAACAACATTGGGTTTACGATTCGGAGGTCGCGAGCTCGATCCCCAGCGGGGTACATGTTTAAGTACTCGGTTTGGTTGGTGGTAGGGCATTTTAAATGTCCGCCTGGCTAGCTACCACCATTGTTCCGGTTATCAGAGATAAGATAGCCAGTCCCCCAAATGTGTTGGGGTTTCCGGGTCAGTACGCTTCCACCTTCGACCTCATCTTCATTTAACATCAGGTGTGATTTCAAATGCCCTACCACCAACCAAACCGAGTACTTAAACATGTACCCCGCTGGGGATCGAGCTCGCGACCTCCGAATCGTGAACCCAATGTTGTTTACATTGAGCCACGGAAACGGTTAAATGTCAATTATTATACTTTATTATATTTCATTATCCCATATCACAATAATAATTAGGACTACGAATTATTTATATATATTATTTCCGTCGCTATGTGAGCCTGCCTTTACAGGCATCACGATTCCCCTCCGCGTTGTGGCTCGTGGGTGTTGTTTACCACATCGAGACGGCCACCGCCGCCGGCCGGCTGGTTTGCAGTTCTCCCCCTCCGCCTCGCTCGCCTCGCTCACCTGTCCGCGTGACTAGTCATTCTCATCGATCCATTCCCAAACCACACACACACATACACTCACACACACAAAACACGACATTGCGAAATACATACATACGACGATTATTTGACATTGATTGAATTATTTGTCAATTATTTTTTTGATATATTACAAAACACAATTAAAAATACCTATATCTTTTAGAAAAAAAAATACGCCCCGAATACAGAACCTCCTCCTTTTTTGAAGTCGTTTAAAAAAGAATAGAACGTGACCTATTGTTTGTACTCTGTTATTGTAATATTTTGGTGCAATAAAGAATATATTATATTATTATAAAAATACGCCGTCCAACTCGCTTCCGTGAGGCATTGTACCTAGTACGCTAGCGCTATTGCCCCGCTGAATGCATAAGCTCAGCGCTGCTGAGTAAAGTAGGCACCAGACACATCTCCAGATGCGTGGACAATTTAATTTTCAATTTTTTATTTTGTAATAATTACTTATTGACTAAATTATTTATTATTACTTAGTTTGCCTCACTATTTACTTTTACCTCTAGATTGAATAATGATTATTATTTAATAGTGACTTTCCACCTAATTATTTTTTTTTAAAGAATTGTAATGTAAAAATGAGAATCTGTAATTGGCTTAACTTTGGCTTATAGATTTTGTGTGATAATTTTTAAATGATGCTGTTGATTCGAGTGCTCGAAGTCAAGGGTAGACCATAAATTTCATTTTAAGCATAATTCCTTGAAAATCGACAGAATTGTACATTTCGTTTGTACGTAGAAAGTTTAGCCACAGAGAGTTTTAAAATTATCAAAAAAAAATAGATTATTGAATTTTAAGAGCTACATTCTGTTATTGTCCTTTGAGATACATGGGTATAGTCTTATTTCCAAAAGTGTAATTAAAATCTTACTTAAAAACCTAATTATTATGGAAACTGGAAATTAACTACTAAAACATTCGCAATGCTTAATAGGGAATTAACTCGGTTTAAATTTAAATTAATGTCGTATCAAAACTTTGCACGATAAGTGTTGGTGGTACATGCAGGCTGTTAAGTAGGTATACATAATGGATAAGTCTTCAAAGCCATCAAAATTATGGGTCCTAATCATATACTTATATGTATACTATCTGTTGCCTGCGACTTCGTTCGCGTGAAACATTTCCTCAAATTTGGTTCGGAATAAAAATTAGCCTTTATGTTAATCTATGTCCTAATCTATCTCCTAACCAAATTTCATCCAAATCTGGTCAGCCTTTAGGCGTGAGGAGGTAACAAACATAGACATACATACACACAAACTTTCGCATTGATAATATTACTTGGAATTATAACGTATGGAGGTCGTTAATACAATCAAAATGGCACCATTTCATTGGTGTTAAAACATGAGTTTGGAACCAATGGGAAACTCAGTCACACACCGACTTCGTTCGCGAACTGTCGTATTAATTAAGTTTTTTAGTCCAGATTAAGGTCAAGAGCGATCCCATTCTAATTAAAAAAAAAATCAAATGCTGATATTTTGTTGTAAAAATTAACATCACTTAGGTACCACAGAAAAGTGCCCAAAAAACTTGCTAGTATCTTTTAAATATAACAAACATGTTATATTAAAAATTTTCCGTGTTGTGTTTTAAGTTTTCCGTGGGTTTATCAAAGTGGAAATTTATTTATCACGCGGGAACTACCCACTTATCGGGATAAAAAGTACCATTCAGTTCAAGTTCAGGCGTTTCGCCGTGATTAAGCAATAAACAAACAAACATCCAAACTTTCGCTTTATAATATTAGTTAGATTAGTACTCATAAAACACATATTTTTAATGATGAACACATGAACACATGGAACAGATCGCTTTTAGTGATAAGACCGGCTAATTGTGTTGTATTGTTATCATTAAAAAATATTGTAATTTTTTTTTTTTTTTTTTAATTGGAATGGGATCGCTCTTGACCTTAATCTGGACTAATGTCGAGATAAGGTCTACGATGGAACGAGCTTTCCCAGAAGATGCCTATTTAACCTGACTTTAAAGAGCTGCGGGTTATATGCGATTACTATAATATTGTAATTTTCTTTCAACCGTCTTCGTCCTGGGAAAAAATATATTACCCAGTATAAATAAAAATAATTGGATGTATGCTAGTTTTTTTTTTTTTTTTCATTTATTTATTAGGACCACAAACAAGTTCACAATATATTGTCATATATAAACAACTTATACTGGACCCCAATTCTCGCGCATTCGACATTTCTCTGTCGATAGACATCCATAGATCTGTCGCTTTTGCACATGCATGTAAGTGTGAAAGAGATAGACATACCAATGTCTATCGGCAGTGATATGTCGAACGCGCGAGAATCGGGGCCCTGAACAGACATCAATAATTGTGAACCCAACATCATTGGTCACAACGTAATTATCATGTAATAATGTGAGGCCTAATACAGCAAACTGTCAACAAACTACAGAAACCTAAGTTATATAGGTGGAGTATATATATACATATAATCCATGAAATATATTTATATATTAATACAAGGTGTTTTGAGTTGTGTCACTTGTGTATTATTATGAGTTTGTGAAATGTAAATTTGTTATATTTGACGTAAAATAATATGGTTTGTGTACAATTATTTAGTTTGAAAAGGTAGACTGGGTATCCGATAATATTACATACCGTTTAGGTATATACCTAAACGGTATGTAATAGACTTTTTACTATGATACTATATAATATAGATAACGCAGGTGCAGATTTATTACTTATTCAATAGTATACTAAATAAGACAAATTTGATATCTAATTCTCAATATACTTGTAATCCATAAATATTACCTCGACCGACTTTCGTAGATCTCCAAAAGCAATCTTCAACCAAAGTACAAAACAGGGCGCGACATGTTGGCAACTTCATAATTTATAGTACACTATCAAACTTGTTTACCTACGTTAAATTAACTACTATACATTCATCAGACTAACTTTTCAAAGGGTTGCCTAATTGCTTATCTTCGGCATTACCTACTCCTGAATATCTTTGTGCAGTTATTCATCAGACCTAGTTGTACAGCCACCGGCTAAGTCGTAGCGTTTAGCTGTGTTACCTTCCCAGCTCACCTATGCCCAGCTGGGTCGAGTCACAAGGTGTATTGTACAGAAGGGGCGGGATAGCTCAGGCCAGGGTCAAAATAGAACACGGCTTACCACACAAACTTATTTATTGCATGAAACAGAGGATCGAAAGGGTCTTAAAACTAAAAAAATAACTATTGATATGTAGAAAAAAATGATTAAAAATAACAGTGATACCGAGTTGAAACTGGAAATCATTGTGCCAAAAAAAGATCCGTCACTTCATCAGTCAGTCAGTCAGTTTAAAATTTCGTATTTGTACTCCAATAACCCAAACCCATCAATGAGTATCAGCTCAAAAGAACGATATCGTTACAGCTGTATATCAAATTACTGGAGAGGTGATGACTATCAGACCTTATGTCCTTGGCGCTCTACTGTCTACGGTCTTTCGTCCTTACCATAGCTCTAACTTATAACTGTCGGAGCAACTCCTGAAGGGAATGCCCTCGACTTGCGAGTAGACGCAATTCTTAGTAGGCACGTGAAGTTATGAAAGTGGCATACTTAAATTTTGGTGCTGGCTGGAGAGTCCTCCGCTGGCCCAGCCCAGGGCCAGTTGTGTATAATGGGTATCTCCCATTTGGCTTGGTAGTGGTAGTGGTAGTTTGCCAGGGATAACAGAATAATCACTTGCACTTGAAGGCGCTTCGGTCATAGTTATGACCACGGAGCGCGCTGTATCGTAAAGTGACTGCGCTTTGGTGCTTTTCGCTATCGAAGACTTTCTGCATTCTTTCTGGGACTGTCTGTGTGTCCGTCATCTCAACCTATACCAATAAGAGTTGGGAGCCATCATCAGCTCGAGGAGATCAGTGCGGTCATCCATGTTCACCAGGTGAGCAGTTGATCATACCATTGCATACTTGTGTCTAAAAATATTTCTAAGCAGGTAGAATATACTCTGGATTAAGACGTAGGATATTTTTTATGATAAAATTAAACATATTCGAGATAAAGCTATTCCAAGCAGGCGAAGACTCCGCTCCTCCATAGCATAAAAAACAAATGAACATAATGCTTATTACTAAAACAATTTATTTAATGTTATGCTTAAGTATCCATAGAAATTATGCCCATTTTGTTATATATATTTATACATAATTCAGACAATATCATATTTCTTAGAGCAATTTCATTGTAGTGTTATAAATTATTAAAGAATAAACAAAGGGACAGCTTTGTAATTATGTTTGATGTAAATCAGCAAAGTCACTTTCATCATCATCATCATATCAGCCGAAAGACGTCCACTGCTGGACAAAAGCCTCAACCATAAATTTCCAGAGTGATCGGTTTCAAGGGCCCTGCATCTATCGTCTTTCTGCGACCTTCATCAGGTCTTCCTTTCGAGCGAAAGTCCTACGCAGCACGTAGTCATGCACGGTCCCCCCCTACTCGAAAACATTAATACCATCGGTCATTTTACTTCTTCGAACTATGTCACTTTAACTAAATTTAATTCGATATAATTGTTTCTCAGTATTCGCGTCGAGCGAACTAGCAAAGCGAACCCGATTCGCTTACGATTGACTGTAAACCATCAGAATACGCTTTAGCGTCTTCATCTTATCTCGAGCATCGGATCCCAACTTTACTAACCCGTACCCGAATTACCAATAAACTAAGTTTAATAACTAACTTCGCCAATTAAATAGAAAGTTCAATTGCAAAAGTTCAGTTTAAACCTGAACTTAACGTAGAGTTTTAATGTATAGTTAAACTAGTCAATAAACTAAATCAAGAACCCAAACTGTTGGATGCAGTAATCCATGGCCGCATCCAATTTTGTGTTAACAAAATGGAACGTAGCGTAGAACAATAATGGATGAAAGGAAATGGATACGGCTTCCAATATGTTGTTGATAAAGTCGACACATTATTTATGGGATACTGTATACGTTTATATAACCTTATACCTGAGAATATCATCAATCTAATCAAGCTACTGTTGATAGTAAATCAATCAATCTACATTATAATCTTCCAACATGTTGTTGATAAAGTTAATACATCATAATATATGGGACACTGTATATGCTTCTATAACCTTATACCTGAGATTATTATCAATCTAATCAAGCTATTATTGGTAGTAAATCAATCAACAATATAATTTTTCAAATATGTTGTTGATAAAGTTAGTACATCATTTATGGGGCACATTGGCGCCGACTTCGAAAGATATTTTTTTATATAGTAGAAATAATAATAATTACGACAGCGTACATGGAAAATAACTTGGAAAATTCAATGAAGATCTTAAAAAGAAAGTCGTTTTTTTTTTGTTAAAAAGTTTACATTTTTCACTCTTTAGTATTTTAGGATGTTTGCCAATCTTCCTGATCATTTTTGTGCGATGGCGAACCTTCTCGCTCGTACAGGTAGCACTTGGGGTATAACCTAAATTGCGTCTACTCGTAGTTTCCCTGTACAAAAACTAGAGGGATTTCTTACAGCCATCCATAGGGTTACTTAACCTACACTTTTAACCGCGGAGAGATAATTTGAAACTAGAAATTAGCTAAAAATCGTATAATATATCGTTACTTCCCAGAATTCTTTCCTCGTTAGCAACACTATCGAACGAACAAACGGAACTAACAGCCGTCTGTCCTACGAGCATTGTGCCCCGCCCACTGACATTTATGTTTGACAAAGTCTTCGAGCTATATCGGTCACCTTGGTTCACCTGCGGATCCGTTCTTTTCCGAATCGATTCACATTGCCCTTTGGGTGAGCTCTCTTTATTGCCCTTTGGATGACCTTGAGCTTTCTTATGAGGCCCATAGTGAGCGACCACGTTTCTGTTCCATATGTCATCACATCACTGACTGTTGCCAGTGAAAGGAAGAGGAAAGTCTTTGATCAGGGTGTCCCCTGATCAAAGACTTTCCTTTTGAGACATTTTTTTTTATATGCTAAACGGGTTGGTACTTGGCCTTAATCACACCTGATGTTAAGTGAAGATGAGGTCGAAGGTGGAAGCGTACTAACCCGGAAACCCCAACACATTTGGGGGACTGGCTATCTTATCTCTGACAACCGGAACACAACAATGCTAATAATATTGCTACTTGGTGGCAGATTTAGATAAGATGGTGGTAGCTACAGGTGGACATCTAAAATGCCCTACCACCAACCAACATTGCGGTATTTTGGACGAGAAGATGTTTCGTAGCCTCCCAAACGCTTCTCAGCCGAGTTGAATTCGACGATTGACCTCCTTTTCGAAGTTATATGGCTCATCCAAACCAAAAGATAATAAAATAAACTTCGAAGTTCCTTGCACTTGCTCAATTGGGATGCGGCTTCTGCCAAGCGGGGGTTACCTATAACGATTGTATTTCACTGAATAGGGAATTTTTAATTGGTATGAAAATCGATGGAGAGAATTATGTGCGATTGGAGTAGTCAAACGAGCCCATTTTTACTAATTCAAGAGTTCAGTGGAGGTGAAATTCTAAATTCAAATAAATTGTACGTCAAGAATTTAACCTCCTAATTGGTCAATGTGAAGAACATAATGCAGCAAAACGGAGGTTGCGGGTTTGATTCCAGCAGAGTGTAGTTTAGAAGCCGATTTTGTTGGTGGTAGGGCATTTTAACCAGACTGTTCCAGGAAGGAGGTTATATTAGGTCCTTACCTATGACATTGGCGTTTTGTATGAAGAATTTCATTAAGACTGTTTTCTCCATACATACATTTTTGATTTTTTTTTGGGAACGGCAAATCCAAATTTAGCTAAACTTTGTGTGTATTCTCGAATAACATTAAGTTAAGTATAGACAGCGTTCCCAGAATCTAAGAAATGATTATGGGAAGCACATTTGAAAAAGCTCTATTAATTTTTTTTTATTATGTGATTTAGCCCAGAAATTAAAAAATATTTCATGTGAAACCTACAAATAATATTCCATTCTCCAAATAAAAAACAAATTTGGATATAGCTTTGAAAATCGAAGTAATTGGTACATATAATTAACGAAGAAATAAAACTCCAATTTCATAGGTAAAGACCCAATAAAACATTATTGTGTGCGTGACTAGTTAAAATACTTTCGCCAATTCTGCTGAACTGATCATATTGAAATTTGGCACAGAGATAAGGATAGAACGATCCAATATTTCTATGTTGCTTCCTGTAGCCTAAACGGTTTTTTTTTTTTTTTTTTTTAATTAGAATGGGATCGCTCTTGACCTTAATCTGGACTAATGTCGAGATAAGGTCTACGATGGAACGAGCTTTCCCAGAAGATGCCTATTTAACCTGACTTTAAAGAGCTGCGGGTTATATGCGGTTGGAAACACAGACGGAGGCAATGCGTTCCACACCTTAGCCGTGCGCATGAGAAACGAAGACCTAAAACGCTTGGTCCTTATAAATGGCACGTCAACTAACGGCTTGACCAATTTTGAAATGCTCGTCGTTCGATTCGTATTGATCCATAGAGATACTGGTACTAAACAATAACTATTTTTAAGTATTTAAAAACCCAAAAACCCGACAGCATATTTTGTATATTGCGGGCGCCATGTTGGATTTTGTACCATAAAATGTATCCTAATAATACTCTAGAGATTAAGACGAATCGAACGATACCTCGCACTTCAAAATCGGTCGAGTAACATTGAAATCTACATACATACGTTCGAAAAACATTACCCTCCTTTTTAGGGTTATCGGGTAAAAAGTATTGTAATATGACGACCTGTTTGGTGTAGTGGTTAGCAACTCTGACTACTTTACCAAAAGGTTGCTGATTCGAATCCCGCTAGGGGCACTTGTGATGAATACGGACATGTGTACTGGAGTTATGGATGTTTTCCATTTATAATAAGTATTTGAAGTTTGAAATTTATTTACAAAAAAAAAAGTGTTTATGTAGTATATCAACCATCTGGTATCCACAACACAAGCCTATAGTTGCTTACTGTGGAACAAGATGGCGCTGTGTGTATGTCAAGGATATTGATTATTATTATTATTATTATTATTAATTGCTGGTATTAGCATACCATTTATGTAACCATTTAAATGGTATATTCCTATTTATTTTAAAATCGTAAGTCAGTTTGCTCGTTTTCATCAATTTGCAGGAATTTTCTGACAATACGACCAGTATTTAAAATGGCGGCTTTTTGCATAGGTAGGTATGTACGTAGATGGTTTCAGATCAAGAAGTTTAAGGCTGTGGTGTAAATGTCTAGGGATGATTACGGTAGTCGAAAGAACGACTGGGACGACGTATACTCTATCCTGCCTCCAGATCCTGGTGACTTCATCTTGCAGGTCCGTGTATTTATGAATTTATTTGTTATTATTATTATTTTAGTTTATATTAGTTTAATCTCTCCAAGGAGGTAAAATTTTGCACGGGCCTAAGCCAAGTGTATATAGTATAAGATCCGGCCATAGAAATATATACCCTCATCTGTTATTCGACTATAACAAAATTATTATGTTAGTTAATGAATATATTAATACATTGAAAATGGGTTGCCTAGCTAAATCGCGGGCCAAACGGTTAATTAATGTAAATCCAAATTAATTGTTTTTCAATTAACTTCCCCGATTTGTTATTTATAAAAATCGACCATTATCTGAAAGAACATAACATAAGGAACTGGAAAAATATAAGTTGCCTACTTTCCCTTCAGCCTAACTATGGAGTTGTCATGTATAAACATGCGAGCAAGCGTTATTAATATACCCTCATCCGTTATTTAATTGATTTTTTTTTAAATTAAACGTTATTTTATTCTCTTTCTAACAGTATAAGGTTGCCTCAGTAAAAGTTTGTCACATGCACGGTTGCTGTGATTTTAGATGCGTCGTACAAGCGAGCTACATTGAATAAATATTGGATTTAAGTCAGATTAAATATTAAAAATGGTATCAAATACTTTTCACTCACATATTTATTTAATAACAATACATAATTATAATTACATAAAAATTAGAAAATTTTTTTGTTTACATATTTTGATTCATGAATAGCAAAAATATTTCTTAATATCTATTAAAAAATTATATAAAAATTTTTCTTTCTCCAAGTCGCTACAGGTTTAGTGTAATAAAATATTATGACCAAATTATTTCTTTTAACATTTAGTAACAATATTGGTTCACTATATGCATTTGTTTAGTCACTCTCGTCCTTTACTCATGTCAGATGACCTGAATATTTTCTCTAAAAAGGCAGCAGGAAGATGTAATGCACTCTCTTGATGCCTCCGATTCACCTTTCAACATAGTGAAGCTCAAACTGATAGGGTCATCTTATCTCTATTTGCACGAAGGTGGGTTTGAGTTGATTCAATTCATTTCGTTACGAAAGTTTGAGAGATTATTTAATTCGAGGTAGAATAAACCACGCATTGGTGTCGATTCGGATGTACACCGACTAAACTAAAACTAGTTTTAAAGTAGTACTGTCTCTTTCTCCCTGGAATAGTACGATGCGACGGAACCACGCCAAAACTGGTTTTAGTTTCGTTGGTGTACATCCGAATCGACACCATTGTTGCTTGTAATACAACACTACAGAACTAAATAGTCATGAGTTGGCCACGAAAGGTTTTAAATCGATACAAGAAATTAAATGGAAAAAAAAGAATGAATTGTTTAGTGCACAATTTACGTCAATTCAATGTGGCTTCATGCAACAAATGCACGTTGTGTCAATCTAAGTCCTGAAGATTGTGGTTGGTTTTTGGATGGCTACTTGAAGCCAACGTGGTTTGAAGGGGACCCAACGCCCTTACAAGTGGAGGATATAGTCACCGAATCAAAAGAAGATAACGATGAAGAATTCGATTTTGATATCAGTACTTCTGACGAATCAGAAGCAGAATAAGTTTTTAAAAAAATATTTTATTGGAAAATTTTTATATAATTTTTTAATAGATATTAAAAAATATTTTTGCTATTCATGAATCAAAATATGTAAACAAAAAAATTTTCTAATTTTTATGTAATTATAATTATGTATTGTTATTAAATAAATATGTGAGTGAAAAGTATTTGATACCATTTTTAATATTTAATCTGACTTAAATCCAATATTTATTCAATGTAGCTCGCTTGTACGACGCATCTAAAATCACAGCAACCGTGCATGTGACAAACTTTTACTGAGGCAACCTTATACTGTTAGAAAGAGAATAAAATAACGTTTAATTTAAAAAAAAAATCAATTAAATAACGGATGAGGGTATATTAATAACGCTTGCTCGCATGTTTATACATGACAACTCCATAGTTAGGCTGGAGGGAAAGTAGGCAACTTATATTTTTCCAGTTCCTTATGTTATGTTCTTTCAGATAATGGTCGATTTTTATAAATAACAAATCGGGGAAGTTAATTGAAAAACAATTAATTTGGATTTACATTAATTAACCGTTTGGCCCGCGATTTAGCTAGGCAACCCATTTTCAATGTATTAATATATTCATTAACTAACATAATAATTTTGTTATAGTCGAATAACAGATGAGGGTATATATTTCTATGGCCGGATCTTATACTAATAAGTCTACGTTACGTCAATTTAACGAGAGGAATTTCCTTACTTTGTTGCTTTTTGTAGTAGTGTGGCTATGGATGGATGAATGTCTATTATTATGTTATTACCCATTGTCAATAAGAGACGGGTTGTAGGTCCTATCTCTCTTTGATTGATTCTATATACTTCGACGACATTTATAAATAACGTAGTTAATACTGATCAATGGACGAAACGTGACAAAGCTTACTCGATGTGACAAACAAAAAAAAATTACAAATATGATCGTAAACCGAATCACGAATTCGCGTAAGTCCAAAGATACTTCGTCCACTCGCATGTATGAAAACACACGTGACCTTTTATGGTCGCAATTACAAATTATTGTAAAATTATTCTAGGTAAATTTGCTTCTAATGAACTGATCAAATGCTGTGCACAATTTATACAATGCTATTCAGAATATAACCTAATTACTTATATGTACTTATATGTTGTTACTATATAAATGAAATATAATATAAGTGCACAAAGAATTTTGTAGATATTTATTATATGCTATATATATTCAAATACATTTTATATATACTATTTACTTTTACTTATATACTTTTCAAACTCTCTACACCTTTAAATGGCACATAATAATTTGTTACGTACAAGTACCTACCAAATTTACTTATTACACAAAATATATGAGGAAGACATTGGTGTTGATTCGGAAGTGCACCAAGTAAACTAAACTAAAACCAGTTTTGGAGTGATGCTGTCGCATCATACTGTACCAGGGAGAAAGAGACAGTACTACTCTAAAACTGGTTTTAGTTTATTTTAGTTGGTGTACATTCGAATCGACACCATTGTTGTCTGTAACACAGTTTTCAAATACCACAGACAACAAAGTTTCAACAAGTTGTGTAATTTATTTCGGTTCAATAAAATATTGTTTATTGTTGTTTATTGTAATAGGGCTGGCGTATGAATGATTAAAGCCGTTACAAAAATAAAGATTAAGGGGCTACCAGAGTGAACTAAGCAGACCTATTCTATCTCCGTATGACAAATGCAGACAAGCTATAGACTATTTTTTTTATTATTATGAATTTTGATTATATTATATACTTTTGGATAAGAGGAAAACATAATTGGAGCAAGTTTTCTCGATAGATTTTTTTAGCAAAGTAGACTCTGTTTTTACACATATTGGCTCAGAACTCGGAAATAGAAACGGCTTTAGATATAATTTTTTGCTAACTAAAACATTATAAGCATTATCAAAATTAAGTAAGAGGAAAAAATATTCCGCCCACTCACTCTCATTTTCTAGCCATTTTCTTATTTGGCGCTTACGTCGTTTAAAATAAGCGCATGCTTTCTTCGTTTCTCACGTACGAGTGTATATAGTGTGCCCACTCAAACCCTTTCCCGTCAGTTACTCGTGACTACTGTCAACGTCGGACCTGTGTCACATGTTTCTAGCGCTTGCGCACGATAAATTATTTTAATAGTGTCTTAATAATCGAGTTTGGTAACGAAAAAAGGTATTGAAAAATTATTTTTATTTATTATTGATTATTTTGGTACTATAATTATGTTAACTTTAATATATATCTATTGATTTGTAGCAAAAATGGTAAACAAAAAGAGGAAAATAATGTTGCTAAAAGATCGATTGAATTACTGGCGAATTTTAAGATGAGAGAAAAACGTAAGTACCTACCTATCTATTATTATTGTGATTTTTTTTATTCAAAGTTACATAACAGTTACAAAGTTACAAGAAGTTACAAAGTCATAAACAAATATTATTTGCCCAGTTTAGTACAACGAAACTATAGCCGTATTTCGCCACTTGCTCTAATAAGTAGATTGGACGAACGTCTAGTACTCCGCCTGTTTTTACGCAGTAAATCCACAAGACTTTGGTTCGAACCCTGCTAAATTGTTATTTTTCGAATTGGTTTTTGTTTATTTTTATTTTGTTTTAGGCTTAAGAAATGAACGAATTTCACAAGCTAAACATAAATAATAGAATTGAGAAAAAAAAACCTTTTGTTTTAGTAGGTATTTTTACTTCATTTTTATATTTAGTTTTTTGCTCATTCATAAATTGCAATATTATTTTCATTTCATTTTCATAAATTATTTTATTCAGGCTGGAATAATTCAGTAAACGATCGGGGCGGCAGTAGCTGTCCAAACGAATCGAGCGCATCAGAACAAATTCGGATGGAGTCGCCGCTATGCTTCATAGATTTGGATAACGATGAAAATAATTTTGGTGGTTTTGGTGTAATTTATTAAACATTTACATATTGAAAGTAGTAAAATATTGAGTATACAAACTCTTTAATACCTAAACTTTTTAATATTGTAGTATTCATCTAATGCTGGCAACAATTTTAAATAAAATTTGATTTAAAATCCTTTTTGAAAATTTTGATTCCATTTTCTTTGACGTTTTGCTTTCCTTAGCTTCTTGGTTTATTAGAAATTATCAGAGTTCATTGATATCTCGAGTCAGAAACATCTTTTGCAATATGCCACAAGCACGCAGGCGTCATATGGACTCGCTGACAGCAACCAGAGCCGTTACGATGATTGAAGAAGGTCATTCGCAGCGATCTGTGGGTTTGCAATTGGGATTTTCTCGAAGAGCTATTCAAAATCTATGGAATCGTTTCCAAGAGACCGGCAGTGTTAGAAGAACTTTACGGCTGACAACGAGTACTCGTGTCAGTGACGAAACTATTCGTAATCGATTGCATGAAGACCAGCAGGCATCAAGAAGGCGAGTTGTCCGTGTTCCATTAACCAGAAATCATCGTGCAAATCGTTTAAGATTTTGCCGTCAACATTTGGACTGGGACATAAACCAATGGGGCATGGTGCTCTTTACAGACGAATGCAAAGTAAAATTTTTTAACGACGATCGGCGTATTAGAGTATGGAGAAGACGCGGCGAGAGATTTTCAGAAGCCTGCATCCATGAAGTCGATCGTTTTGATGGTCCAAATGTAATGATTTGGGGCGGGATAAGCTTACACGGCAAAACTGAACTCGCTATTTTAAATGAGGGTACTGTTACTGCTCAGCGGTATATTGAGGAAGTTGTCAGACCACATGTGATCCCATTTGCACAGCGAGCGGGTCCTGGATTCATCTTGATGCAAGACAATGTTCGTGCACACACGGCTCAAGCGACTCGATTTGTACTGGAAGACTCTCAAATTCAAGTCTTGCCGTGGCCGGCGAACAGTCCGGACTTAAATCCAATAGAGCACATGTGGGATCAGTTGAAACGAAGAGTTAGAGACGGTGATCAGGAAATCCACAACCAACAGCAACTCATCAACGCTGTGAAAAGGGCCTGGGAAGAGATTCCAATGGAAAATGTCAGGCATTTGATTGAGAGCATGCACTCCAGGCTTCAGGAGTGCGTAGCTAAACGAGGGGGGCATACCCGTTACTAAAAGACGAGCATGGAGTATTTCCTTTTATTTTCAGTAACTTTACATTGTTTTTATTTTTAACCTAAAATGTGTTTTTTCTTTCAAAAGCAAATAAACTTTTTAATCATTATTATTTGAATAAATTTATTGGTCTACATGGTAAAAACAACATTAGTTTTCGTTATGGAGACAAAAAATATATATTGGTTTTATTATTTTCATGGTACAGACAAAATACCTTGTGGCCCTTATTTTGTTTTGAGTAGTATATATTTAATAAATCTCATGATCAAGTATGTAATGAATGGGAGTTTACGGCGTTGGAGGAAATGAGAAAAGCGGGTAAGAGAGAGAGAGATGCGGCAATCAAGGAAGGCAGAGTAAATAAAGATGGCGTGGCAATGATAGATGTTGAAGTAGATGGATGCTGGTGCAAGCGCTCGTATAAAACATTTCGTTTTGTACTCATTAAGGAGCAAGTTATTAACTGTGAACCATTCGACTATTTTTGAGACAGCATTATTCACTTCGTCATATGCTAATTGATATCTGTCAACTTTAAATATTAAAGAAGTGTCATCAGCAAACAATACGATCTCCTGTCTTTCCTTAGGCAGGTGAGGTAAATCGTTGATATAAACTAAAAGTAGGAATGGTCCCAGTATTGAACCCTGCGGTACGCCCATGCTAACTGCAGATCCTGATGATCTCTCTCCATTGACATCAACCCTCTGAATTCGATCACGTAGATATGATTTCATTAGGCTGACTGCTTGGCCATGATACCTATTATATGCAATAAAACCGCAACAATTTTTTTTGTTTTTGTGTATTTTCCTCAATTGTTAACCGATTTTGATGAGTGATCGGAGTTGAGTTCGCCTTTGTTAACTTCCTTTACATTGCATATTTCTGTAACTGTTGTGTGTACCTACCTACAATAAAATATAAATAAAATTTTAATAAATAATCTCTACACTTACTATGTTCTCATTCCGGTCAATTCTAGATTATAATTGAAAATCATAATAATAAAAAAATATAAATAAATAATCCTTAGCGACTCCACACTTCCTGTGTTCTTTTCACCACACACGTTATTCACTAGGGCCCGTATTAATAAACCGTTCTCAAGATTGAGATAACCTCAAGTTGGCGCTTGAGAATCTATTGCATATTATAACATTATCAAAAAAAAATACTGAGACTGAGACGCGAACTCAATTACAAGATCGATTTTTTTATTTACGGGCCAAGGTTCGCGTCTTTGAGTATCGAACTAATTACCTAAGATGGCGTTACATAGCCAGTACTATGTTAGTTCAAGCTATGCTTACTAGATGACAGATTTCGCATCTTTGAGTATCGAACTAATTATACGTAACTTGCTTACTAGATGACAGATATTGAGGGGAGGGCACCTCCGCGACCACAGGAGGCGTGGCTTGTGAATAGGTATTTTTTCTTTTGGCAGCCCCTTAAAAAAAAAACTTTCGCATGCATGACAACAATATGCTGGTCGTATCATGTCTATGATGCAACCTTTACGTCGATCGGTACCTTACTTTTTACGCACGACAATATCGCGACATTACATCTCGTATTTTTCAACTGTTCGTTACAAATGGAATAGATATGTCACGTCAGCAGCACGCTATTCGAGGCGAGAGTTTGTTCAATAACTTCGTTAAGCGAGGGGTCTCTAGACTACACTATTTCATGTTTTTTTTTTCTTTTATTATTTGTTGTGGATTGAAAATGAATGCCTCACAGTAACGAATAAGACTATTCTCATTTGGGAAAAGCAGTGTTCCCATGTGGGGTGGTTCGTCTGTGGTTCGCATCTTCGCAATCGTACCACTGGCTGTTTGACTCCCGGCAGATAAGAGAATCAACTAAATCTCTTCCCGTGGGTGTCTAATGACTGCCCGGGTGAATGGAAAAACTAAAGAATCAAGCTTCGCGAGCATAACCGTATATTATGTATGTATTTGTGTAGTTTATCAAACATCTGGCATCCATAACACAAGCCTAGATGCTTACTGTGGACCTAGATGGCGCTGTGTGTATGTCAAGGATATTTATTTGTCTATTTATTGATTTATTTATTTATTATACATTATGGAGTGTGAAGTGCGAAGCTTATAAAAATTCTACGATCGCTAACCCACATGCCTAGTGTGGTGATTAGGGCTCCTCCCTTGGAAAGCGACTAAAATTGTTCCATGGGTGTCCAGTACCTACTTTACTATTTTTTCAACATACTTAGTCAAGTGGATCTAACTTCACCGGTTTTAGTTAAATCAAGTAGCTCAGGAAAAACGCGTGTGTTATGAACGCGAATAGTGAAGTTATATTCTATAACCGCACTATTTGCTATGGCAAAGAATATAACTCTCATATAGCCAAGTGATAACACCATCAGCCCGGTGAATAAAATACCGCTGAATCGATCGATAATCGATCGATCCCAATTATTGGGTCACAGCCTCCTCTCACTGGGCACACCATACCCTCTAATGGACCATAATTGACCACGCGTGCCCAGTGCGGATTGGTAGATTTGTGTTAGACCAGTATTTTTAAGCCGCCAATGTAAGCCACCGACTTGGCTTAACGATTGCCTTCAATTGGCCGAATCACCGAATTGCGATTGTGGCGATGGCGGCCAATCATCACATCACATTTTGTGGAAGTGTGTAAATTAGAGGGAGGAACGTGGACTCATGCTTGACGGTCTAAATTCAGTAGTCCGTCCGGTGTTCTACAACGAGCTGATCTCGAACAGACACAATTTCCAAGCTTTCAAGCGTTTTTCACTCATATTACTGGCACTACTACTCGCGGTAGCCTTCTGCTACCGTCCCGCTCACTGCATCTAGGTGCAGTCTATGGTGTATACGAAGCAGGGGGCCGAGCATCACTCGACCTCCTTCTCCATAAGGTTGGCATTACTGCCGTTTGTACTTCATTGGCTATACTCCCATTTGCCGAGGGAGGAAGTAGGAAACTTCTTTTCCTACTTATATACACACCCTATTACTTTCTTTAATTAGTCTGGGGTCCAAGGTAGCAATATCACGTAGTCTACCTTCAGTAGGTGCCGTGTCGAGTACCACTCTTGATCCTGGCTTAAAGGAGTTACAGTGGGAGGAGTGTGGAGGCGGGATCTACCTTCAATTGAGAGGTACTGTTTAACGTGCCCTCCGAAGCAAACCTGCTTTCCCAAAGTACCCATTCAAGGACTAGCGAATGCATACACAACTAGTGATAGTGCAGAGAAGACAGAGTTACTTTCGCATTAATACAGGGTGTTAATGAAAGAACGCAAAACCGAATTGTAGTTTAAACAAAGAGACTCTTTTGTACTACGATTTTTGAAAATTTCGCTGATATAAAATTCGACTCTTCATACTTTATAGCGGATCGGATCAATTTGTATGAGGTAAGGGTAATTTGGTTTTGCGAATTTTCTGAATGGTCCGAGCTTCCAGTCGTGAGGTTTTGCGTTCTTTCTTTAACACCTTGTGTATATAATAATCTGGATACACATCAAGTGTGATCCGCACCAAGTCAAAGAGGGATGAGAATATATTTATCGATAAATAATAAAATTTCACCCCACGCCTACGGACCGGTTCACTGGTTCAGAAATTATTCGTAAACACACCTAGGTACCCACAAGGAAATCTCGTTCATTTTGTAGCCGCAAAGCAGGCGAAATATTCACCACGAGTGAAATATTTTGCGCGGAAGTGAGAGTCAACTGATCTTTTATTGATGCAATTAACCGTGAAATGGGTAGGTACATAATGTTAGAAATTACTGTGTTTAAATTCAGTTACGTCTCTGATTCGTAATTTTCACTCACACATACGAAAGACAGTCGAACATTCAAATTCAAATTCAAATTCAAAAATGTTTTATTTCGTAAGTTATAAGAATAACATTTGAAATCGTCATGACATACAGTTATCGCTCATTCACTAGGCAGTCTCCCCAGAGAAGAACGAGCAAGAAATTCAGGGGTTGCTCTTTTTAAATAAGTCAATACAAATACAATTTGGAATAATTGTTAAATTTATGATTCGACAAAGAAAAATAAGAATAGAATTTACTGGATATTGCCGAGCGGTTCATGTCCACGCATTCTTATCATCCAGATAGTCAGAAATTTTATAATAGCCTTTGGCACATAGTTTCTGTTTAATGGTTGTTTTAAAGTTATTTAAAGGCAAATTTTGAATGTCTACGGGAACCTTATTATAAAAGCGTATACATTGTCCCTTGAATGACATAGTGACTTTGTGTAAGCGACTGCTATGAGCAGCAAGTTTATTTTTATATCTTTACTATTTTTACAGTACTATATTTTTATAAATCATTCACACTGGTATTACAAATGTGATAGTAATTCTGCCTATTTGTTACCTTATCATGACTTCATCAGTCGTATGGTCCTTTCTGTTCACAGTTTATAGAATAGTATAATTGAAGTTTCATATTAAAGTTGGTTTCAGAATGGTTTACTTTACAATACAATACAAATACACTTTATTGTACAACAGACAAGAAAATACAGTTTCAGTAAAGTGGTAAGAATAGAATGTACAATTTGGCGACCTTATCACTAAAAGCGATCTCTTCCAGGTAACCTTTGGGTATAAGGACAGTACATACTTTACATGAGTAATCGTATTTTTTTTGATCGAATTCGACTGTGGTTCCTCGGGGAGAGATGTTTGTAATCAGGAGTGGAGTCACCAGAACACAGCAATTACACGAATTAAATTTCACCCTGTATATGCCAATTGTTTTTATGAAACGTTCAACGTGAACCAAGTCGCGGGCAACAGCTAGTATAACATAATTGTAACATGGTAGGTACGTTCAACATGTCACCCTGAAAATTAAGGTAAATTGATCACCTTAGCTGACACAAGAAATTAATTTATTGGGGTAAGGTAATATCTTCGAACCCATGTAGGAGTTATCAATCATGAAACTTAGCCACACCTTCAATCTGCATACTTCTGAATATAATATATTCTTGGACACAGCGCTATCTAGATACAGATTTAACCGCCACCATAGCTTAATGTAAACAACATTGGGTTTACGATTCGGAGGTCGAGGGTTCGAGCCCCAGCGGGGTACATATTTCAGTACTCGGTTTGGTGGAGGGCATTTTAAATGTCCGCCTGGCTAGCTACCACCATCTTATCTAAAAATCTGCTGCCAAACAGCAATGTTAATAGCATTGTTGTGTTCCGGTTGTCAGAGATAAGATAGCCAGTCCCCCAAATGTGTTGGGGTTTCCGGGTCAGTAGGTACGCTTCCACCTTCGACCTCATCTTCACTTAACATCAGGTGTGACTGAGGTCAAGTATTAGTGTTTAGTTTAGTGATGTTGATATACCTATTCTAGTAAATTCTAGTTTTAATGGTAATGTGGTATTCTTGATTGATACCTTAATGGATTTTGTGTTTTTGCGGGCGCTATGTTGTATTTTTTATCTTAAAATGTATAGCTATGACACTCCATGTATCAATACGTATAAATCGTGTCGTTAGCGACACCATGAACATCGAAATCGGTCAAGCTGTTTACGCTATAGGATGCGCCAAAGGAACGGACTACAGACACATATACACTCGAAAATCATTACCCTTCTTTCTTGGGCAGTCGGGGAAAAATAGCCAATGAACACAGTAGAATTGTAATAAATATAAATAAATAAATATTTCGGACACTTACACCAATCATCTAGTCCCAAACTAAGTAAAGCTTGTGCTATGGATACTATATAACGGATAGATATACATAAATATTTATATAAACATCCAAGACTCGGGAATAAATGTTCGTATTCATCACACAAACATTTAACCCTCGCAGGATTCGAACCCGCAACCGTTGTTTCCGCTACTAGGGTCACTATCCACTACGACAATCGGTCGTCTAATACTGTATGTAATATACTGTATAAATACCGACTGCAAGAGTCGTTGCTTAACTTTGTTAATCGATAACAAATAGCGAATGCAACTGCGGCATGTGTGCCACATTCTGGCTCGTATTCGATGTTTATATATAGACTCTAGCAATAATTTTGATATAGTCAGCTTGTTTACGAGTTCTGCTAAACTTCTTTTCAAGATATTTTGGAAGTATGAAGGTTTCGAGAGATAAATTATTCAAAACTTCGGCCTGTACATTCACTTTGATATAAATTATGGGGTAACCATGTTGTGCTGTTCCAGACGCACGAAAATGGCATTGTCTAAAATTTATAGGTACTCAATTTCTTTTTAGTTTTTATGGTAGACTGGGTTAAATTGTAAGTATAACCGCTTCCGTGGCTCAATATTCAATAAACAACAGGGTTTACGAATCGTTGGTCGCGGGTTCGATCCCCAGCTGGGTACATGTTTAGTACTCGGTTTGATTGGTGGTAAAGTATTTTAAATGTCCGCCTAGCTTACCACCATCTTATCTAAGTCTACCGCTAAACTGCAATGTTAATAGCATTGCTGTGTGTCGGTTGTTATAGATAAGATAGCCAGCCCCCCAAAATGAGATTGGGGTTCCGGATCAGTATGCTTCCACGTGGCTTCCACCTTCGGCCTTATCTTCACTTAACGTCAGGTGTGATTGACGTCAAGTGCTTACCCGTTCTAATAGTACAATGCTCTGTGATTTCGGCACTCAAATAGAATAGAACCAACCCGTCTGTTCTCGTGGGGGTCATTAAAGGCGACTAAGGGTATTTCCAACAAAAAAACATCTAAAGATTTGCACGTTTCAACAGCGATGGGCTTACCCCCTGTCACGTCTGCATTTCTGTATACATGTATTATGGTGAACCGTGGATGTTGTTTAATCATTAAACTTTTAATGTTTTGGAACACCCACAAGTTTATGTTTGGGATATCTTTGATCACCCCATTTGAGATAACGGTCGTGACGTTGTGTACGTAGTCTAAGTACTTAAATTTACACCCTTATAAACACCCATAACTCGCCAATAGTCGTGACACAAATGATTACACCTAGCGGGATTCGTTGGTTTTGAAATTACTGTCTACATAAGGTCTAACAAAATTAACCCGACAAACGTTGCAGAGTGTATGCATAGGATGTAACTATTACGAAAAAAATTAAAAATACGTTAAAAATAAAATTTAGAAATGTAAATTTTGTGAGTTGGACCTTAATGGCCGCGCGCTCTAAGTACCTTGCCACAACACACAAATACGTGCAGCGGTATCTTTGAAGACGCCGAAAGGCTGCCGCTCGCCGCCGGCGCTTGCCTCGGCGCCGCGACTTGCTGTGATTGATTGCGCCCTGTGTTCCATATCAATGGAACGTTGCCTGTTTTTTCTCATTGATAAAACAAGGTACAATCGAATCGAACAATACAATCGAAATGAAGTACCTACCTATCTGTGGAAACAATTTGGTCTATGATCTATCTATAAGTACTTTATTATACTGTTTTATAATGTACTGTAAGTTTCCCAAATAAAAAATTTACAATTGAAAATTGAAATCTGTTAATGTGTATTTTCATTTGCACTTACATTTAATTTATTTACTCGGAAACAAAATTTTTAAGACTAGTTTTTTTTAATGAATATATTATTTTATTGTCATGTACGTGCAATTTTCAAAGTTTGTCGGGTTAATTTTGTTAGACCTTATATACTCCCCACTTTCTGAAAACATTATTGTGTTTACTAGAGAAATTATTCCTATAGAATCTTGTAAACAACCTTCTTTAGACGAAAGAAGTACCAACTTTATTATCACAAGTGTTTCGGAATTTCCCCCATGTTACAATTTTATTTAAGGAAAAACACCTGCGATTTTCTTATTGTATTAAAAAGCCCTTTGAGGTTGGAGAGGAGAATTTGTGTTTTATTTCTTGTATTGCAGGGAGCAAATAACACGACTTGATGTACAAGTGTATTTGGCGTGTGCGAATTATGTTCTCTCATTCTTTATTCTATGACTGCCTCTGTTTGTGGTGACATATTGCAACCCAAAACCTACTCTAAAACAGCAACCTTGCTTTCTTGCTCGGTCTTCTCTACTGAATGAGCAGTAATTTCAGTACTTTAGTATAAAGTTTAAAATTTTTTAGGTATTCAAGTGATGATTTTATCCTATGTAACAAATCGTTTTGTATGTAACTATGTCCGTTCATTGCAAGTCAAATTAGAACCGTTTTGTTTGATAGTTAAAAACTGGCGATAACCTGATGCTGCGGCCAGGTTACAACCATTCAAGGTCTGGCGATAGAGCCGGAAGATGCTGAAATGGTATATTTTTTAAACTCTCAAATTTAAGCTTTATATTTCACGTCTTTGTACTAAGACCTGTCGTAATGTATGGATCGGAGTGTTGGGCCATGAAGAAGACGGATGAAAGAAGATTGCATGCAGAAGAGATGAGAATATTGAGATGGATGAGTGGAGTGACGAGGATCGATAAAATAGGGAATAAGTATGTAAGAGGGAGTTTAAAAATGGCACCCGTGACAGAAAAGTTGAACGGAAACCGTTTAGCTTGGTATGGACATGTTGTGAGGAGCGATGAAACGCATGCAAACACACTAAGAGAGTGATGAATATGGATGTCGATGGTTGGAAAGGAAGACCACAGAAAAAATGGACGGATTGTGTGAAGAGTGATATTAACGAAAAGGGCGTGAATTATGAGGTAAGACTGATAGAAGAGATTGAAAGAAAAAGACGTACTACGCCAACCCCAAAATAAATTATGACCAGGGCAAGAAGATAATTATTACTCGTTTTTATACTAGAATAAAAACCTTACCGACTCATAGTCACACCAAGTTACGCGTATCACACCAGTGTTACAAACAGGATTCTTTTTCTTGATAGTCACACTACTAATTTTTCCACACCATTTATACTATAATTGCTAGTGCTGTACCTGTTGAAAATTTAGGTTTAACAGGAACAAACTAATATATAATCCATGTCGGGGTGCCAAAAACTCCCGTGCTCGCTTCGCTCGCACTCGTCCGGCTCGCTTGCGCCAGATAAATATAGATGACATCCCAGATGACATTCCATTTTACAGGACAGGACAGGCTAGGACAGCACTAGTTAGGGAATAAATACAATAAATGGTGTGGAAACATTAGTAGTGTGACTAACAAGAAAAAGAATCCTGTTTGTAACACTGGTGTGGTAACTTGGTGTGACTATGAGTCGGTAACTAATAAAAATATGTGATAATCATGAGCTTGCTTTAAAAGTATTTTTAATGTATAAATGAAATGTATAGGGCGCTTTCGTGATACCGCCTCCGTGGATCAATCTAAACAACATTGGGCTTACGATTCAGGTCACGGGTTCGATCCCCAGCGGGGTACATGTTTCAGTATTCGGTTTGGTTGGTGGTAGGGCATTTTAAATATCCGCCTGGCTAGCTACCACCAGTCCTTCAAATGTGTAGGGTAGTTAAAATGGAATGTATATGAAATATTTGGTTGGTGGTAGGGCATTTTAAATGTCCCTTTGGTTAGCTACCACCATCTTATCTAAATCTGCCGCCAAGCAGCAATGTTAATAGCATTCTTGCGTTCCGGTCCTCAGAGATAAGATAGCCAGTCCCCCAAAAGTATTGGGGTTTCCGGGTCAGTACGCTTCCACCTTTGACCTCATCTTCACTTAACATCAGGTGTGATGGAGGTCAAGTACCAAGCCGTTGTGCATAAAAAAAATAAAAAAATTAGCTACCGAATGCGAGCGAATTACACGCCAAATTATTAGCGAACGCAAAATGATTTACGTGGTACAGCTGCCTTTATTTTCCTTTCAGCGAAGAACAGCTGTTTTTTTTTTGCTTAGGTTATTACAGATTTTTCGCTATCTGCTTGCACTCATTGTGACTTTCTGAAATGATACCACGTATCACATTATATGCCATATATTTCGATGTCATTTAGTATATATTCATATAGCTAATGAAGTGAGCTTGAGAGCCCAATATATTTCAAGATTCGCTCCAATTCGCGCTGAGTGCAGTAGAGCTGTAATTAAGTGCCTTGAGCGTTCGTGTTCCGTCGAGATAAAAGCCCATATAAATCACAAGGCAGCGATAGAGGAGTCACACTGGGTGCTAAAATTGTGACTGAAACTCGTTGTAAAAGATACAAAGATAGGTATGGTGGGTGACTCTACCTTCTAAACCAGCGGTTGCGGATTCTAATCCAGCCAGCGGCAAATGTATGTGATGAATCCTCATCATCAGCTTTATACGTCCCATTGGGGCACAGCCTCCGGTCATTCGTAGAGGTTATGGGTTAGCAGAGGGTACATAAATCACCACGTGGGCCCAGATTAATGGATTTATGTCAAACTAGAGTCTAATAGAGATCATTGAGAAATATAAGTCACCCCACTTTGAAAGATAGAATCAGGAATAGTGTAATTAGGGAGTTATGTAGTGTGAAAGAAGACGTAGTGACAAAGATTGATTAAAGTATGCTGAGATAGTTTGGACATGTTAAGAGGGTGAATGAAAAAGACTAACAAAAGAGATATCATGTTGGTAGAAGAAGTCGGTGACGTCTTAAAGAAATGACAATCAAGTAGGTACCCTAAATCGACGAGCAAACCTTTGTGAGAATGAATGATGCAAAAGAGGTGTGTCAGGATCATAGCAAGTGGAAGTCTGTGGTATCTGTCTACCCTTACGGAAAACAGGCGTCACTTTATATATTCGACAGCACAATTAAGTAGCAGGCAAATTTTATTGTTTGATGAGTCTTGGTTGGATTTAGTTATATTGTCCTTTACTTCTTAATCGGTGTATATTATTTATTAGATAAATTTCAGTTATACTGAAATAACATACATACCTACATAACGTAATTCAGAACAGATTATTAAAACAAATATATTAAGGAAATTACTAAACATACATACGACCTGTCGAGTCGCCGACTATACATTGATTTAATAATATAAAACAAATTGCTTTGTGAGAGACTGGAGTCTGAAAAATGATCGATACCTGTGCTACAGATCTCCAAGCACTCCCATATTGTTAGCCACTACAACAAGAGCATTGAACATTAATTATCTAAGTGATGTAATATAATGACGATAATGACTTCAGTCAGCCTTCTGACAAAGTGAAATAGGTCTACCATCAAGCGTTTGCTTCCTCACCGATCTCATTTATATTACTCAAGCACAAAAGCGTTTTAATAAAAGGAATTCCTTTAAATAATCCTCTGGTTTTACGACGGTTCGCAAATTACGGGTCCTCGAAGAAATCCACTTTGCTCCTCGTAAAATATACAGGACTTAGTAATCGAAATTTTACTATTGCCAGTGAGAGGTGGACTTTATAACGAGAATGTCTAAAACAGGTACAGGCGTGACATAAATTGAAATATGTAGAAAAGCCTCGGGGAACTAAATTTAATATCTATGCAGTTCCTCGGAGAATATTACAAACAAACGAAACGTTCTATATTGCACGACAATAGTTAACATAAAAGAAGGAAACACAAGCAAGAGAATTGTACAATTTCGTACTTGACCTCAATCACACCTGATGTTAAGTGAAGACGAGGGCGAAGGTGGAAGCGTACTGACCCGGAAACCCTAACACATTTGGGGGACTGGCTATCTTATCTCTGACAACCGGAACACAACAATGTTATTAACATTGCTGCTTGGCGGCAGATTTAGATAAGATGGTGGTAGCTAGCCAGGCGGACATTTAAAATGCCCTACCACCAACCAAACCGAGCACTTAACCATGTATCCCGCTGGAGATCGAAATCGGGATCGAATCGTAAGCCCAATGTTGTTTACATTGAGCCACGGAGGCGGTTAAATTTTTTGTAGGACCGATAATCGGGCCGATTTTTTCGTCAATACTTTTATCACCGACATTGTGATCGATATTTTGTAGGACGTGGCCGTTGAAATTCTTATAATTTGTGCATTCTGACTTTTGAAGCTTAATAATGGCAGAATATTGTGCAGCAAACGTTAGTGTTGGTGTATAGGTGAAAGGAAGTGTAAATTAAAGTGCGTAACGGAGCTTTCGGGTTTCCACAAGAAGCCGCCAAAATCTTACTTTAATGAAGAATGACTTGACCGTGACTAGACTCTGTATACGCCAAGTATACGACGAATTACTTGTTTAGGCTGAGACTGACTTATAAACTGAAGAAATAAGAGAAATAATTTTTTTCACTCGAAACTGGCAGTAATGTCCCTCGACGGTGAGGTTGACTGGTTGCCATCCTCAAAACCATCCATTCACAATGTCGTGCAAGAAGTACATGTCCAGCACACCGCGCCTCTCTTCTAGTGTTAGCATGTTATTAGATCTACAACCCTCAGTGTATGTGTCAACGGATTTTCGACACCGATAATTTAGGTGATTAATAAAAACTTTTTGGATACGTTCAAGTCTGACCTTCCATATCATGTTCAATTTTTTTTTTCTAAACCAAATTCCGGTGTGCTCATTCACGTAAAGGTAAAAGTGAGTTTATGGTTCGCCCATTGTGTCATCTCATCTTACATAGTTGCAGTGTACACACAGCCGGGCCATGCGACGCCTGGTGACAATAATGACATTTTAATGGCGGGATTGTAGTCTCGTTTACAAGAATATAGAAGCTTTCGGATAGAAATACGACATTCTAAAAACATCAGGCAGATATTCCTAAGGAAAATGTTTAATAAACCATAGTACGCTATAAATATATTAAAAGACGAAAGAAAGAAAGATTTGTTTAAACCCATAATAATGCACACAAACAATCAGGTACCAGGTTATTTTATATTTTAATTCTTTATAAATAAATAAATAAATAACTTTGCACATACACACAGCGCCATCTAGTTCCACACTAAGCAACTAGGCTTGTATTATAGATACCAGATAGTTGATAAACTACACAAATACTTTTTTTTGTAAATAAATACACATAAATGAAAAACATCCATAACTCGGGAACACATGTCTGTATTCATCATACAAACATATGCCCCTAGCGGGATTCGAACCCGCGACCTTTGGGTATAGCAGCAGAATTTCTAACCACTACACCAAACAAGTCGTCATCGTTATGAAGGGTTTGTTTCTTATTTATATTGTCTTAGTTAGCTGAGTCAGCACCATCATTATTTCTTGCCCTGAGTATCTTTAAATACAATATTTAAAAACAGTAACAAATAAAGAGATGGAATTTAAATATAAACTAGAACAAATGTAAAAAATTGGGGCCGCGAGGCAAGGTACCCAAAACGCTGGCGGCGTTTCCTCGTTGTATTGGGCGAGGAAACAACCAGCCAACCAACCAATATTTAAATGATTGTAAATTAGAAATCTCTACTTTACAATAAATATTGGAGCAAATAAGTGAGTTTGTGTAATGTGTCGAAAAAAACTCGTCTGGCTGTTCATTGCGGGGGGCTGGTTCCAACTGATTTACGAGAGTGAATGGCAGAAGAACGTACCATGATTAAATCGGGGACGTCTTAAAGAAAGGCCAAATCAAGAGTACCCTAAATCGACGAGCTTGTATGAGCAATCATAAGAGACTGAATGAAGCAAAAGCGAAGTGTCAGGATCGTAGCAAGTGGAAGTCTGTGGTCTCTGCCTACCGCTACAGGAAACAGGCGTGACTGTATGTATGTAGAAATCTCTAAAGAAGACTGGCGAATTTGGACCCGCTTTAAAATAATAGTTTGCGGAGTCATTCATATTCCGAAATATGTTAACTTTAATTTATACGTTTGTATAGCTTTTTTAATAAAAGTATTGAGTTTACAAAAGCAAGGAATACCCAGTAAAATAATACTGATTGCCGCCTCTTAGCTAAACATCGCCATTGCTGTAACAAAACGCAAAAGGATCACATACCTACCTACGGTCTATTTTTTTTTTTTTGGCTTGGTTACTAGACCATTAAGCCATGTCTTTATTTCACTATTACATACTTATACAGTACCTATTACATGCATGGTAAATAGAACATTGATATACTGTGTAGGATAAAGGACTGTGAAATAATACCGAAGGACGACACATGTACCTAACGAGTTATTGACTAGGTATCTATATAGTTTTAGTAGACCTATGTAATTGGCCTTACACCTATCCCCCCCCCCCCCCCCTTTTTCCATCAGGTACCATTCTAAACGCTAATGCCATCTTTCCGGTTGGCATTAGCGTACCTTCGTACATTTATAAATGAAATGGCAATCTGTCATACTACTGAAAACCTAACCTCTATATAACTTAATGCTCGGATATCTTTTTTTTACCAGCTTTGATATAGTATATCCGATTAACTTTTTTACTAGTCTTGATTAACTGCAAAAGCATAAATAAGTTTCTTCCATGAACGAGGCCCAGAAGTCTGGGTCCTGCAATACATGGACGTCCGCCGATCTCCTTTGTCAGTTAGAAATAGATATGGTTCAATACATCGCAGTTTTCAGTGAAGCCTCCAAATGATGCACGGACTGTCAACAAATACTTTTTTTTTATGATTGACTGAATTCGCGTTTGACCACAAGCTCACCTGATGGAAAGTGACGATGTGGTCGACGATGAAGCACGCGATCCCAGTAAATGCCTTATAAGAATACTAGGTAATACTTATAATAATTATAATGAACAGGAGTAACCAGCAAGATATGTTAACTTGGAAGGATGCATAAGATATAAAAATAAACTTGCTGTTCATATCAATCGCTTACACAAAGTCATTAAGTCATTCAAAGGAATGTATAAAATTTTATAAAAAGGTTCAGCACTAGGAACATGACAGGCGTGATAAACGTTTATATCGCGCGAAATAGGTATTTGTCCTGCTCATTTGCGTGGACGAAATATACAACTATCCTACTCTCGCTCCTATCTCGCGCGCGACAAACGATGTCATGCTACGGGGACTGGTAGACATTCAACATCTGCCCTTAAAATAAATTTAACGGATTTGTTAACAAGTGGCAACACTGCTACATTTTCAGAACTAGTTATCAATAACTGTTATTCAATGAGTTTTTATATAACCAAAAATTTGTTATGTTAATGTTCTATTTTGTATTGAACAGCATCATTAAACGGAAACTATGTGCAAACAATGTAGAATTTCTGACTATTTAGATGATAAGAATACTCTATTATTTTCTTTTAATCTTTGTCGAATCATAAATTGTAAAAATACTTATTTAAGTAATAAGAGCAACCCCTGAGTCTCTTGCTCGTTCTTCTCTAGGAAAAATATGTTGTGAACGAGCGATAATTGTATGTTATGACGATATCAAATGTTACTTTTATAACTTTCGAAATAAAGCTTTTTTGACTTTCTTGAACTTTTAAATTTAAAATTAAATATACTCCGACTGTGATTCCTTCCAAATACATCAATCAACTGTGTTATCTTCGAAACGGCTTAAACGATTTTCATCAAACATCAAACAAAAAGGTGAGGAAAGGGTGAAAGGGGAGAGAAGGCAAGACGAGACGAGAGAAGACAAGGGAAGAGAAAAGAAAAAAAAGGAATTTCTCAGTACGCTAATAAACTCCATGGAACTTACAAAACTTCAATAAATAAATATCCTTAGACATACACACAGCGCCATCTAGTTCCACAGTAAGCAACTATATGCTTGTGTTGTGGATACCAGATAGTTGATATAATACATAAATACATTTTTTTTTTTGTAAATAAATACTTATTATAAATGAAAACATCCATAACTCGGGTACACATGTCCGTATTCATCACACAAACATAATGCCCCTAGCGGGATTCGAACCCGCAACCTTTTGGTATAGTGGTCAGAGTTGCTAACCATTACACCAAACAGGTCGTCGAACTTAACATTGGTATATTATGTACAACTGTTTTCGTTATCAATAACATTACAGTTGTGATAACCAACGCGTTTTAAGTCATTTTCCTGTTGATAAAATTTAGTTCACAACCTAACATTATCATGATATCAATCACATGACGTCCACTACTGAACATAGGCCTCCCCCATAGAATTCCAGAGTGACGTTTTTCAATAACATGAATTTCAATGAAAACATGAAGAAAGTAAAAAAGCAATAGTATGCAATATAACTTCGTTTGAGGTCCCTGTAAGTAACAAGTACAAGTGAACAGAATTTCAACGCGTAAATGGTACTACATAGAAATCTTTAGAAGAAAACTTAAAAGCCTTTACATTGTATTGCAAATACTTAACTAAGTTCTAGTTCTTAAAGCACTAACTCGACCGAAATTGCTTCGCCGCGTGGAATACTGATGTTGAAGACTTACACACCACAAGCCACAAGATACAGCGGATCTACGGCTACGTTGCAGAATATACGAGTACCAATTTTTATTAAATTGTAAGGTCACTTCGCTTTGGACCATCGTGGGGCACCGATCTTGAATGAATCACGACTAGTGGCATCATTGTGTATATCCTTGCTTCATAGGGCACGTGCCAAGCTTTACAGAGGCTTCTTGAAAACAATGACTGTCAGACAGTCAATAGGCTAACATAAATCCAACAATCTTCAATGAGCGGAACGATATTTTTATTATAATTTATTACGTTTTTATTAACGCTTCAACGTCGTACGTGTCGCCTCGATATACGCGACAAATAGCTTCATAACATGCACTCCACGTGACTTCACTAATGCAATGCCAATTCTAATTAATAATGCAATTCACAAATCTAAATTTGTGAACATAATTTTATAGGTCTCAGTGATAGATAAGCTTCTTAAAAAATGGTGCAATACAAATTCATCTGTAAAACGTCATTTTTGACAGGTTGCTGACATTGCTAACAGTACGAGGCATGAGCGATTGTATCCGAGGTATGACAAGATGGTGTATTTGGTGACGTCACATGTGCACGCACATAGACCGAATGTTAACATACTAACCTCGCTAAAGCGTAACTCAGATCATGTCTAGTGACGGATCTATAATTAGAGGTCCTCTTCGACATACATTAAAATATTACAAGAACTTGGATATTAACAGTGGATTTATTCCGTGTGATGTTCAATGAAAAGTGGTGCCAATCGAGTCAGGTGAGACTAAAGGCCAGCAACCGCCATTTTTATGCTATGAACGTGTATTCCACAGGGATACCCTCTAGGGTCTTTACTTTTTAATCTGTATTGATACATTGCAGGTTTCGGCCATCGTGTGATTAGTGTAATGTGTAGTCAGGGTGTCGAGTAAAAATAAAAGTCTCATCTTCGTCTTCGTGTAAAAGAATTGTTACATCGCTTCCTCTCATTGATTTCGACCAAGTTTATGTTCCAGAGCCACTCGGAGCTCTTGGAACTAATTATATTTCCAGCTAAATGTCGATTAATATTCATTTTATGTAATTCGATACCTACGTGCACAAAGCTGTTCAGATTAAAGTCAAGTTGATACAAAATACAATTATATATCCATTATTGCTTTCGCACGCTATTATCAAAATCTTTAAACGAAGTTGATGTTAGAGTTCAGTAGTCAAATTAGAAGCCTTTATAGTTTTGCTATGAATATTCTGTCGTAATATATAAGTATGGGAGAGGAAGTATAAATATTTTGGATGTATCCAGTTCTTTATAAGGAATTTATAAATGTCAATATCTTAAGGTAATGATACGGTTTCAAACTCGGCTAAAAGTTTTTCTATAGATCTGAAGCATCCGCTCGGCAACTTGATGCGCGATCGCAATATTTTCCTTGAAAGAAATTCTGTGATTTTAACAAGTATGATGGTTGCGAAAGGATGCCTTTTAATGAGCATGAATATAGATATGAAAGTTGTTGACACTTTATCAATAAACTTTTCCTACCATCTACAATAACCTCAACTAAGCTATAAACACCTGCAGACTATACAGCAATAGCGTATAGCGCCGTTGAAATGGGTATGCTGTCTCTCATATTCACAAAACGAAAATATTAAAACAACCTTTGAAGTCGAATATTGTGAGCTCATAGGTGTTTAAAAACACACACTTAATAGCGCCCACAAAGTGACATGTAAATGCTTACAGGCATTAGAGATTTCTGAAAATTCATCATTGCATAATATTGGCATCGGTATTAGTTTCTTTTTAATATGTGAAGCAATTGACTAACAAGATGAGTCCAATTTTGATGTGACACATTCCAAAAACATTTAAGTTAAGAATAATCTCCACCGCAGCTAACTTGTTCTTAATTTGAATAAAAAATGAAATTTGGCGATCGTATCACTAGAAGCGATCTCATCCAGGCAACCTTTGGGTATAAGGATAATACATTAGAACTAGCCAGGTCGTCGTATTAAATAAGGATGCAGATGCAAACTGCGTGAATATATTTCATATATTAACATATAAAAATGCTTACATAGATAGATAGACAAACATTACAACAATATCTAAAATACAACCAAATATAAAATAGAAACATAAGACAAATGTAAATATATGTATTGGTGTGCACATAAATATTTATTTATAAATAAATAATATTAATACGGATAGCCTAGATTGTGGAAGTAAACAAATGGAAGGTCGTTTGTCAGTTTTCACTTCTCTATCAGAAAGGTAAAGTGCCTTACTATATATAAATGCACCGAGAGGTCGCGTTTCTCTCGCATATGTAGAGTATCTCGTAAGAAAGCTTGTGATATCCACAGATTAAACGACAATCAGTAATCAAACGTTCTTTATCTCAATGGGGTAGGCCTATATTAAATAAAGATGAGGGAGAACTGGCTATCTTAACATAAATAACTGGAACATATAGTAATGTGGATAATAAATTATACAGTAATATGTTCTTAATTCGAAAAACGCAAATGAAAGAAAATTGATAGTGACAAATGTGTGTGAGTGACGAGGATGGATAAAATTAACGAACACACATTACGTGTGTAAAAGCCGAAATTTAAAACTGTCACTAGTGACAAAGAAAGGGAATCATTTGACTTGGGAGGGTTATGGTTTGAGGAGAGATCAAACGTAAGAGAGCGATGTATATGAAATTTGATTGACGATGGGAGAGAGGAAAACGACAGAATAAATGAAAAAAGGGAGTAAATGTTGAGGTGCCGGCTGACCATGGAGATAAATACCTAAATATTATTTTCGAGAAATTCAAATTTTTCTCTATTTTTATAACGTGAATTCTGGAGAATAGGTCATAGATATATTTGTGTTATTAGATTTCGGGGTTTCGAGTGCATGTCAGAGCAATTTTTCTGATTTACTTTATACTCAAAAAGAGATCTTAATTTATCTAATGTGGGCGGCACGGGACGGGTTAAGTTAACTTACTGTCTATCAACACACTGTGCCCAAAGTATCTCTCAAGGAGGCTTGGAGTCATTCGGGAGCCAATTTCCTCTGAGAACTCGAAATAAGGTTTTCACAGATTTCAACGGAGCGTGGTATTTTATTTTCCTCCTGGGAGTCCGTTGGTTTTCCTTACATTGATGAAAGGTTTGGACTTGAATTGCCTGTTATAGATCTAGGCTCTCCATAAACGAAGAATCTAGATTTTTTATTTTTAGTGTTTCGTACCAAGTTAATCAATATTTGGATGCCGTTTGGTTTCAGCACGTATAAAGAATCAAATTAACGTACGTACGTATAAAGAAAAAAAAAGAAAGCTAATCAAATTCCGTGGGTGTAGTAAATATAATAGAACAGAACAGAGTAGAACAGAATAGAATATGATTTATTTGCTCTTGAATAGGGTACATTAGATTAGGTGTTGTTACAATAAGATCCGCCTAATTCAGTCATTACAATGACGTGCAAATATTGGACAATATTAAAGTTTCATACAAAGATAATCAGCATGAATAACAATTAATCGCTTTTGTGCTAATCCAAATTTTTGTAGAAAAGAACTAGTAAGTACCTTTTAAAAGTTACAAAGCATACCAATACATAATTTAGCTAGTGGAAAAAGTAATAACAATTAATTATAAAATGTCAATATTGAAATGTCAAATTACAGTTTACTCTTTCATTAATATCAATTGTCAAATTAAATTAATAATATAGAATGTCAAAACTGTTATACTATCTAATTACTGAATTTAAAAGGCGGCGGCGGGACTTTCCTCGTGAAAACATCAGTCAAAATCAAAAAAAAATTAAATATTTTATTCAATGTAGGATACAAAAATATCAAGTATCAGTCAGCATGTTTTAAAAACGTCATCGCTACACAAGGTGTTGAGATAGATGAGTTGAGTGATGAAGATGGATAAAATAAGGAATAGGTATGTAAGAGGGAATTTAAAAGTGGCACCCGTGACAGAAAAGTTGAACGGAAACCGTTTGACTTAGTATTTTTTTATGCACAAGGGGTTGTTACTTGACCTCAATCACACCTGATGTTAAGTGAAGATGAGGTCGAAGGTGGAAGAGTACTGACCCGGAAACCCCAACACATTTGGGGGACTCGCTATCTTATCTCTGACAACCGGAACATAACAATGCTATTAACATTGCTGCTTGGCGGCAGATTTATATAAGATGGTGGTATCTAGCCAGGCGTACATTTAAAATGCCCTACCACCAACCAAACCGAGTACTTAAACATGTACCCCGCCGGGGATCGAACCCGCGACCTCCGAATCGTAAACCTAATGTTGTTTACATTGAGCCACCGAGGCGGTTAAAAAGAAAGGTATGAACATGTTACGAGGATAGATGAAACGCATGTTACTAAGAGAGTGATGAATATGGATGTCGATGGTTGGAAAGGAAGAGGAAGACTACGGCAAAGTTGCACGGATTGTGTAAAGGGTGATATGAACGAAAAAGGCGTGAATGATGAGGTAACGGCTGATAGAGGAGATTGGAAGAAAAAGACGTACTGCGCCGACCCAAAATAAATTGAGACCAGGACAAGAAGATGATGATGATCACTGCTCAAAATGTTATCTTTCTTCCGTTTATCAAATCAAATCAAATCAAATACGCTTTATTGTTTAAATAAGGAAGGTACATTTAAATATCTTATAGAAACTACAAATTAGGCGGCCTTATCGCTAACAGCGATCTCTTCCAGGCAAACCTATCATCACGGAATTCAATACGAGTAATTAAGTGGGTTAGCACAAATAATTTCTTAATTGTTAAGTACATCTGAAAGTTCTGCATATTGAAATCAAAAAGTGTTATCTTATAGGTATGCAAAACATTAATAAGTACTATATGTGATGAGAAACAATAATAACTAAATAATCTGAACAAATAAAATATATCCATACAATTTATACCAATACATACATGTTATTTACATATATATGATATATAATAATAATTAATAAATAAATACATAAGTTTGGGGGGATTACTATAACTGGTAATATGGTATATATAATTTACCGGTCGAAAGTAATGTAAAGTTTATGTGCCCTACTCACTAACACTTCAGCTATGCCGATTCTATTCGTCCTTCTACGTATAAAATATCCTTGGACGTATACAGACAACGCCATCTTTTCACACACACGCACATCACACACCCCTCCATACACACACACACACATACTTGCCTTAGTCCACTATCCACATGACTCAACATAATATACTTTAAGCAGCATACTGCCATCACTTAGATAATGTATTCTCAGTGCTCTTGTTGTAATGCCTAATAGTAAGGGAGTGAGAGCCTGGAGGTCTGTAGCACAGGTTTCGAACCTATTTCAGACTCCAGTCCCTCACAAAGAAATTTGTTTTTTATTTACCTGTCACTACTATTTCATCAATGTACCAATTTCTTTGTGGTGAGATAATAAATATTTATTATTATATTATTATATCTAGTTCCACACTAAGCAAATAGGCTTGTGTTGTGGCTACCGGATGGTTGATACACTACACAAATACATTTTTTTTTGTAAACAAAATGAAAACATCCATAACTCGGGTACATATGTCCGTATTCATCATACAAACATATGTCCCAAGTGGGATTCGAACCACTGTAGTGGTTTGGTACACCAAACAGGTCGTTAAATAAAAATTTACGTACCATCTGATTCAATCTCGTAACAACCCTCTACATAGCTCGTTGAGGCCTTGTTTCAGTACCATAAGACATCATTACTGGTAACATACAACCATTAAATAGTCTCGTATTTAAGATCTGAGGTATTTAGGACGAGAAGACGTTCATTATCACTGAGTTTAGATTGTCCATTCTCTTTTTTTTTTTTTTTATACAAAACGGGTTAGCGCTTGACCTCAATCACACCTGATGTTAAGTGAAGATGAGGCCGAAGGTGGAAGCGTACTGACCCGGAAACCCAAATAATTTGGGGAACTGGCTATCTTATCTCTGACAACCGGAACACAACAATGCTATTAACATTGCTGTTTAGCGGCAGATTTAGATAAGATGGTGGTAGCTAGCCAGGCGGACATTTAAAATGCCTTACCACCAACCATTCTCATACCTCCGTAGCATATGTAATTATTTAGTAATCTGTGGCTAATTGTGCCGGTGTTACAACTAAACATATTATTTTATAAATTGTCTATAGGTAACATTTATTAAACAAATTAAACATGTACGCTATAAGGTATTCCACGCAGGTGAAGCCGTGGGCGGAAAGCTGTTTAATGAATAAATTTACGTATATGTGTGCTTAGTACTTATTTGTTGCATTTCTGTTTTAGTGTGTGTGAGTGAGCATTATGTTCATGTGGACGGTTGGAAGAGTCTGTGAATTTGGAATAGTGACTAATTAATTAGTTTTTAGGCAGTAGTAATTGTCTACGCCAAACTGCTAGCATCGAAAGGGAACACTAGTTTAACGTTTTGCTAACTTTCCTGCACCACACATACATATCTACACTCCATTCATACGTACACTCACACATACATACATACACATACATACACAAAAGAGTTAAGGAACATTACCTTTCCATTTCATAGTGTTATTCCGTGTATTATATGTATGTTATACTTTATATTCGTATGTATTAAAATATGTACTTATTTATGTATTTATGTACTTATTAGTATGTAGTTACATTTATATTCAGTTAGGTTTTTTTATCTATCATATTTATCCATTTTTTAGATTGTGCACGTCTTATCTGCCTCTTCCAGTCATATCTCTCTTTCGTAGGTCTGCTGGAAGAAATTTCATTGTAGAAATAAGCAGAACCTGTTGTGTCGTCTCTATTATGTTGTATCTGTATGTCTTTTTTTCTTGTGTGCAATAAATGATAAATAAATAAAAATAAATAAAAATACATTATAACGAATCCCACATACGTCACACCGTTCGTCATATCCCACATCCACATAATCAACTGTCATTAACACTACAAAATATAATGCCTACTGCCACCACTGCACATCAGTTTATATATTGTCTGGTTGTTCTCTTTTGTACCAGTGTCTCCTCGTGGGTAATAGCTGAAAATCAGTGTTTTGCTCTCTGAGCTATTATACACACTGAGCTATGACCTATTTCTACGGCTGTAGCACACACATACTCTAGTGTATCCTGATGTTACTTTTATGAATTGTTATAAAATATGTTTATCCAATTGCTTTGGAACTTATGGTATGTGTGTGACTGGCGATACAAATAAACGATTCATCTATCTATCTGTCTATCTATCTATATAATCTTCAATAAACTATAGTAAATAGTCCATTGCACATAGGTACATAATTTATTTTCTTTGGGCATGTCGATGTATTTGTCTGTTATAGTTCTGGTGGTGTTAAATGAATATGTTTTCTGAAAAATTTTATCTGTTTGTTTGTGTTTGTCTAAGAATTATTATTTTACCAATATGTTTCTTGTATTATGCTTTGACTGTTTGTGTTCTTAAAATAAAAAAATAAAATAAAATTAATCAGCAGGAGCGCGGGCCGTATTTACCGCCATGGCACCATCAATGATTTAATACGTCGAGCGCTTGATACTGCTGGTGTTCCCGCGTCTCTGGAGCCCTGTGGCTTATCCAGGGATGATGGCAAGAGGCCGGATGGAGCGACATTGGTGCCATGGTCACTAGGGCGAACGTTGATATGGGACGCTACTTGCGTCGATACTTTGGCACCCTCTCACATCCCCAAAACCTCTTCGAGAGCCAGAGCTGCGGCAGAGGAAGCACAGCTGCTCAAGCGCCGCAAGTACTCATCCCTATTGGGTAGCCATGAGTTTGTGGCGCTTGCAGTAGAAACTATGGGACCGTGGTCTTCTGACACGAGGAATTTCGTCCACGGTCTCTCGACCAGATTGGTGCTGGCCTCGTGTGATTTACGGGCTGGCACATACCTCGCTCAACGTCTCAGTCTGGCTGTTCAGAGAGGTAATGCAGCCAGTGTGTTAGGGTCCATACCGCAATCGGGAGCTCTGGATGACGTCTTTGCCTTATAGTTTTATTTTAGTTTCTATTTTTTATATATTATGTACTTATCATTTATTGTAATCATGTATTAATAATATTGTATATACAATATTATTGTATTGCCTACATAAATAAAATTAATTACCATAGTTTTTCTTCTTGTTCCATCGTGAATAGTAAGTTACACGCGTAAGTATATTACGTCTGATATTCAGTCGACTATACCAAAATATTGCATAGAGTATAAACGACAGTTACCTGCCGCTAAAGTATACCTTCATGTTTCCTAGCACTCTAGGTCTATTGCATTAATTACATTAATTATATCTGCATGACAAAATAAGCTAGAGGTAGCGTTAGGTATTAATTACTGTGTGTTTAGTTACGTACTATTCTATTTGTTTAGTATAAATATGGGTATATATTATAATGTATTAGGTCCTTACCTATGAAATTGGCGTTTTGCATGAAGAATTTCATTAAAACTGTTTTCTCCATACAAACATTTTTGAATTTTTTTTGGGGAATGGCAAATACAAATTTAGCTAAACTTTGTGTGTATTATCGGATAACATTAAGTTAAAGTTAAGCTTTATAAAAGTTTCTGCGTATCTAAGAAATAATATGGGAAGCTCATGAAAAGAGCTGTGTTCAAGTTTTTTTATTGTGTGATTTAGCTCAGACATTAAAAAATATTTCGTGTGAAACCTTGAAAATGTGTTCTATTTTCCAAATAAAAAACACATTTGGAAATAGCTATGGAATCGTAGGAGTTGGTACATAATGATTAACGAAGAAAAAATCTCCAATATCATAAGTAAAGACCTAATCTTATTTTTTATATATATTAGGTATGTATGTATGTTTGTATGTATTCAATTAACATATGTATTTATATGGGTGATTTATTTATTTTATTAAAATTAGTTTACCGCGCACGCTACCTACATAATCATGTGCGTAATGCTTCCTAACCCAAAGGTTGCATGGAAGAGATCGCTTTTAGTGATAACGCCGCCAAATTGTACTATCCCCTTTTTCTTATTTTTCTTATGTTTCTTATTGTTGTACAATGAAGTATATTTTGTTGTTGTTGTTGTTGTTAGTACCCATGTCGGTGTTTGTGTGTCGCGAAATTAAGTTTACGAAATGTACCATCGCGCAATTAAACTTTCGAGCAATGGTACTTTCGTCTTCGCGCTGTTGTCATTCGAGCTATCGTCTTTCGCTATTGCGTAGTACACCTTAAACTTACAGCGATAGCTCCCTGATGTTAATCGCTAGGTATTTCCTTCTTTTGCTTGCTGTATGTGCATAAATGCGACAAGGTAGGTATCTCCAACACTCAATATTTCTAAATCTGCACAAATCATATTAATGAGACCAGAATATCTCAGAAACTATTTTCGGGGTACGCTCTTCAGCAAATCCAAAACTGACTATTTCGTGGAGATGGTCTCCAACTTTACTAATTAACGTTCAAGTTAAGCCGCGACCAAACGAGGGATTAAACGGGGCTAAGATTTAGAGCTTTGATCAGCTTTCTTCAAACGAAAAGTTTGAGAGAACTCCCTTTGAGAGAAAAATTTCCCTTTTGTTATTTTATAAATGAAACATTGTATTTTATGAAACTGATATTTTTGATTAATTCTCTTCTGGCATGTTAAAACGGGTTTGGTAGATAAGTGACACTTGTTTTATTTACAAAATATAAATAAAAACATAATGTTTCGGACACTTACACCAATAATAAATAACGTCAGGACCTTTATCCCAAAGGGTGTGGTCAGAGATATTAATAATAAATAATATATAAAAAAATATCTTTGGACATATACACAGCGCCATCTAATTCCACCTTAAGCAACTTATAGGCTTGTGTTGTGGACACCAGATGGTTGATATACTACATAAATACATTTTTTTTGTAAATAAATACCTATTATAAATGAAAACATCCATAACTCGGGTACACGTGTCCGTATTCATCATACAAACATATGCCCCTAGCGGGATTCGAACCCGCGACCTTTTGGTATAGTGGTCAGACTTTCTAACCACTACACCAAACAGGTCGTCTATTAAGAGTATAATGATTGAAACAACATCCATCAAGTGTGCGTTGCAATTACATAATCTTATTCCATCGTCGCCATTCCATCTTCGGACCACTAGGCGTGGGGAGGGGCAGTCGCGGATATGCTGGCGAGTGAGGAGGGTTGGAGGGCATCGGCCTCCTTCTGCGAGGCAGTCATGCTCTAGAAGGAGGCCGCAGAGCGGGATCGGGAGAGGGCCGATCCCGCTCGCAGGAGGCGACGTCGAGGGGGCGGCAACGCTCGCTAGCCCCCCTACACGTCGCCCGAGGGTCGCGGGCGGCTACATCTCGGGGCGATGTAGTCGTCGGACGCGGCCCGGAACAGGATGACACCCCCCGGAGCGACCGGGGCGGTGGCGTCGCATCGGGCCCTATCGCGCCTCATACCGCTGCTGATCGCGGTGTGAGGCACGACAGCGCCACCTACGGAGGGTGCGCTAGACGCCCTCCGGGAATGGGCCTCCCCTTGTGAGGGGGGCGGGGGGGGGACCTGGAGCCGCCTATGCGTTCCCAGGTCCTCCCTACTGCTGAAGAAGGTCGCCGCGGGGTTTTAGTGGGTATCCCTCCCGTTAGGGAGGGGAGTCCCACATAACCGTCTCGCCGTCCCCCAGGCGAGCGGTACGCGTAAAGCATTTCCCCGCGAAAAAAAAAAAAAAAAAGGCGTGGGGAGGGGTTCCATCTGTATATAGTTAATATACCGAACATTCGCACTAGAAGTTTGATGGATCTCCCTTCTGGCGTCAGTCTTTCCTGAATCTTACAACCTTGGGATCTTTGAGAGCAGAGTGAATAGGCATGGGATCACGTGCTAAAAATATCGCATTCAAATCGGTTCACGTATTACTCCCAATTTAGAAGGTCAGGGTTCGATTCCCAGGCAGGCCATTTACCAATGAGTTTTAAAATTTTATTTAATTTCCGACTGCTCTTAAACGGGATGTTTACGGGCTGATGATGATTACTGAGACACATCCGGACAAAGACTCGACTGGACACATACACACATCATAGCCGTCGTTTAGTCAGAGGCTAAATAACTATAGCAACCGTTTAATATGTACCTAAAATCAAAATGGCGTCAATGAAGCTAACGAAGCAACTAACTTAGAGATATCTAAGGAACAGAACTCCCCTGTCTGCCGTTGAAATACACTGGCGGGCAAAGTTTTCGAACAAAAGGAAGCTCGTTGCAACAGCATTGTACTCGTATGTTACGTGAATTTTGATCTGATATCCCGTGAAACTGAATAGTTCTCCATGTTTACTATCTTAGCGTAGAAACGGTGATAGTATAGGATCACTCTGTTATTCAGTCAAGTTTGTTACAAGTCAGCGTGCAAACATAAAACAAGTAAGTGGTTACAAAAACTTACATATGGAGAAATCGAATCTCTTCTCAATATCATTACGTATGGAAAATACATAAATGCATCTACTCAATACTCAAGTACACACACGCAATCAACAAACACACACACACGCAATACACAAATGCATCCACGCAATACACAAATGCACACACGCAATACACAAATGCTCACACACAATACACAAATGGACACACGCAATTACAAATGCACGCTCGCAATACACAAATTCACATACACGCAATACACAAATGCACACACGCAATACACAAATGCTCACACACAATACACAAATGGACACACGCAATTACATGTGCACGCTCGCATTACACAAATTCACATACACGCAATACACAAATGCACACACGAAATCACAAAATTGCACACGCGCAATCACATATTCACACACGCAATACACAAATGCACTCATACTATACAATACAATACAATAATAATTTATTTCGGACTGTGTCCATAGTGTTAATAAACAATTATAATCTTACAAGCTAGGGTTAGTAACACATACATCCAAAATTATATAAAATTAATCATTAAATATTAGATAATCACTTAGACACTAGAACCGCCACACTAGCATGTAACGAGTTCCAGTGCCTAAGGATAGGGCTGTCCATTCTGCTCGCTATGACGGACAGAAGACTGTTGGCGCTACCACGAACTCTGTGCAACAGGGATGCGACTCTCTTACGGATACACAATAATTATTTCCATTGTCTCTTTTTTACTTTTTTATCAATGCTAACTTTTCTTTTTTGTTTTAGTAAACCGTGGGGTGGAGATCTGGTTACCTGAGACACAGGTTTCCCTAGTTCAGGCACCAGTCTCCACATAGAATTATTTTAACTCTACTGTACAATAATGCTGTAATGTGGAGAAAAATAAATAATTGCTTGATTAATTGATTTGTTTGTCCGTAATTACCTTACTTCGTCATGTAATAAGGTACAGACAGGTAGACAAAGTCGTCGTCACATTTCGTCACACTTCGTCACTAACAAAATACCTTTTTAATTATGCAATACAGTATATAATTAACATTACAATATTTTATATCAAATAAATATGATAATCTCAATGCCTACCATGATGTAGTTCTAGGTTTTTTTTTATGCACGACGGGTTCGTACTTGACCTTATTCACATCTGATGTTAAGTGAAGATGATGTCGAAGGTGGAAGCGTACTGACCAGGAAACCCCAACACATTTGAGGGATCTTATCTCTGACAACCGGAACACAACAATGCTATTAACATTGCTGCTGGGCAGCAGATTTAAATACCTAGCCAGGTGGACATTTTAAAATGCCCTACCACCAACCAAACCGAGTACTTGAACATGTACCCCGCTGGGGATCGAACCCGCGACCTCCGAATCGTAGACCCAATGTTGTTTACTTTGAGCCACGGAGGCGGCTATTTAAACCAGGTAGCGCAGTTATCCTTCAACATCTTGCTGCTCGGACTATCTACAAACTAATTTTAATTAAATAACTTTCGATCTTGAAAATTGTTGTATGAAATGCCGTGCATGAATCTGCTGCCTTGATCTGGCGAATACTTGCCTCAAGTTTCTTATACTGGAACTTATCAACTAGTTCTTTACCTAGTTAAGATTCTGTTCGACAAACTCTGCCGCTCTCAATAATAATAAAGTATTGTAGTTTATGATCTTTATAGAATACACACTATACTATAATATACATACAGACAATATTGGACACATACACACTACGCTGTAAGAAAGAAAGAAAGGAAAAATTCTTTATTGTACACAGCTTAAAAATATACACAGTGATATTATTTTAACAGGTGTACAAAGGCGGTCTTCCAGACAACCATGGCAAAGGAACTTGATATAATACACTACTGCTGATTAGCGTAAAGCAAACTTACAGAAGTAAAATATATGTAAATCCTTATACTATAATATATATATATACCTAACATTCAAACAATAGTAATATATAATCATAATTATAAATACAGACTAAGGGGCATAACTACATAAAATACTACAAAACAAAATAAATACCAATATAATGTTTTAACACAAAGCGATAAGTAATGCTCTCTTAAACGCCGTTTAAACACCTGTAAAACATAATACACCCTGTTTCACGCCTGTTTCCCGTAGGGGTAGGCAGAGACTATTGATTTCCATTTGTAACAATCCTGACATACTACTTTTGTTTCTTCCACTCTCATCAAATTTTTCATACACGGTCGTCAGTTAATGGTTGAACGCACATGATCTTTTGTGAGAACGTAAGACACTTGATTGACCTTCTGGGTCGACTTTTACCAACCCTGCCATTCACGCTTTCGTTATTCTTCTTTCACATATTAGTTCTATTGTAACGAGGTGTACAACCTCTTCTAAATTCTGTCTTCTTTTCGGTAATTTTGGAACATTATTGAAAATTCTGAATTCTAAATTATTTTCAAAAACTAGTCAGTCTTCACGCAGCTTGCGAACTAAAACTATTCTTTTCTTTTTCCTTTTATTTCTTGCTTTAAATTATTATAACATTATTGAGTTTTATAAGTTTTTCAAGTGCCTATCCCTTCTTCCTGCCCTTCACCTTCTTCATCGTTCGTCAGTGGCTGCAGTCCTGGTAGGGGCCTGAAACCGACGACCCTGAACCTCATTCTGCTCTCTACGGCGCCCAATTCTTACGTAATACCTCCAGCAGCTGAGCGCTCGCAGTACCGCGACACTATATGCCCCAATTGTCCTAATATAAATCCGCATAACAGACTTGGCATAACGCAAATGCGCATAATATTAAATCCGCCTAATAATAAAATCACATAATACAAAAACTGCATAATAATAAAACTGCATAATATAAATGTGCATATCATTATCTAGTATAACTTTAATATTTATAAAATCAATTTACGTAACATATTACCGAGTACCCATATATAGTTATTGCTCATCATATTGTGGCGAGCGAAGCGAGCGAGCAAGATAAGTCGGAGCACCCCGACACTGTTGGTTAGGTTCAGAAGGCGAAGCTTCGCCTCCCGCCTTAGCCTTCGATGTTAGGTTGAACGTATAATATAAAAATAGAAGCTTTATTTTAAAACAAATGACTCACTAGGTATAATGTACGTTAGTCATTATTAGCTGTGCATTAAAATAAAAGTTTTACTTGTCTCTCACAAATTATTTCGAATTTTTCATGAGTATGAAAACTAACATTATACTTATTAAATTTATACTTTGTTATTGTTATGAATATTAATATTATGCACATTAAGATTATGCGTTCGCATTTTATAGAAATAAAGATTATGCGATTTTAAAATGATGCGCATTATGTTATGCGATTTAAAAATAGGCGTATTTAATGTATGCGTTTTAATATAGACCCGCCCCAACCACGCTAACATACCTCTTTCTATCTTACTCACTACGTCAACTAACACGCCACACTTTTCTTTAATCACACAATTCTTTAATCTATCATTGTCAAAGTTAGAAGATATACATAAATTCCACTATCTAAAATACGTTAGACCGTCCATTCCAGGCTTCCATCAGAGCAGTGAACCTCGCTAACGATGTTTGCAACACATTAAATGAAACCAAACAACATTCGTACAACGCTAACAAGATATATCCAGTGAGGCGACTGAGTTGGGTAAATACAAAGTTTGCGGCCCTCAGTCAAACCAAAGAGTATTCCGTAGTATATAGACTAGACATCCGTCCGTGGCTTCGCCTACGTGCAATGACTTTATCGCGGAAATGTATTCATCCCGCGGAAACTACTCACTTTAACAATAAAAAATATTCTATGTCTCAATCCAGGGTACCTTAAAATAATAAAATAGTCATCATTTGAGAAGCCCCACATCTTCCTGAATTTTCGACACCTGAAAAACACAGAAAACTGTATGTTTTACTGATAACCTTAAGATTACATAAAGCCCTTCCATTCAATCCTGCTCTATTATCTAATAGGAGAAAAAACAAGGTCGCCCCTCTACATCCTACCAAAACTACATTCGCTAGGAGACAATACCTAACACAATCTACGCATATTTACAACCAACTTAACGAAAAGCTAGACATTTACAAATAAAATCTACGTGGTAGTAAAAAGATCTTGATAAAATGGTTATTGACACTGAACTATGACGACACTGAAAAACTACTGATATATATTACTTCAAAACACACACATCAAAACATAACATCCACACTTACACAAAAGCGCTTATTATCATCTTATAAATTATGCCTTTTGATTATTGTTATTGTTATATATATATATATATATATATATATAGATATATATATAATATGTTACTTTAAGCAGTCAATGTAAGCTAGCGATAAGGATGAGCGGGGTCACCTGCCACAAGCATACTTATTATGCTTACTAGGTTGACTCCATCCACTGTTCATAGTCACTATTATTTTAGACTGAAATAAAGATTTTTGTATTTTGTATTTTTTTTGTAGTTTATTTGTTTGTTACTCAATCACGAATAAAGTGAGTACATCATGCGGAATAAAACAAAATTAAAAATATCCGCGGTATAGATATTCCACGTCGGCGAAGCGAAAAGCTAGTTTATAACAAATTCGAATTTCGGTAGACATTTAATAACCAGAATCTTTTTCAAAACAAATACATGATACTGACACCCTACAATGCTATTGTTTTTTTCTTTGTGACTTTTTCTATTGTTTTTTTAGCACGTAGAGGAAAAATTAAGCGAAATGATGACTGGTTTTGGAAAAAAGATACATTTATTTGGTCTAAATTTACTTTTTATCAACCATCTGGTATACTTATTACAAGATTTAGTTGCTTAGTGTGTAACTAAATGTTGCTGTGTGTGTGTGTCCATCTTTATTCTTATTTACAAATTTCATATAGGTATTTTAATCTATTTTAAATATATTTAAATCGTTACAATTTAAACTTTTCGGGACTTTTTCAAAAATGTTTTATTTTTTTTTTATTTATATTTTTATATGAGAGGGCGGCAAACGAGCATGCGGGTCACCTGATGGAAAGCAATCACCGCCGCCCATGGACACCCGCAACACCATTATTTATTTCGTAAGTTACAAGAATAACATTTGAAATCGTCATGACATACAGTAATCGCTCATTCACTAGGCAGTCTCCCCAGAATAGAACAAGCAAGAAACTCAGCGGTTGCTCTTTTTAAATATACAAATACAATTTGAAGTGATTGTTAAATTTATGATTCGACAAAGAAAAATAAGAATAAAATAAACTGGTTATTGCCGAGCGGTTCATGTGCACGCATTCTTATCATTCAGATAGTCAGAAATTTTAGCCTTTGGCACATAGTTTCCGTTTAATGGTCGTTTTGAATTTATTATTTCACAATTTTTTCTAAACAAATGCAGATTCTCTCTTACGTAAATTAAGTTTTCGTAAATATATTGCCATACCCATAATATTTTTTTGTTCCTTTTTGGTCTGTTTGAGAAACCAATATTCTTTCTTACATTGATTTTCTTAATAAATATTCTAAAGTCGATAATTGACTTCAATCGCCGCACCTGATGTTAAGTGAAGATGAGGCCGAAGGTGGAATTAGCCAGGTTGATATTTTTTTAAATTAAATATGTACCCGAACCGGGATCGAACCCGCGTCCTCCGATTCGTAGGTAAACCCTGTGTTGTTTACATTGAGCCGCAGAGGTGCTTCAATCAATTCGTGATGTGTGTATTGGGGTTTTGATTATGCAACCTCCGAGTCGGACAAAAAGGTGCCTTGCATTCGTACTAGTCCCGGGAGTGTCGTAGGGAATATGACGTCATAATAAATCTAATATGGCTGACGCTAGCATCCTTATTGGCAGGCTTGGCAACAATTCTTGTACCCCATCGAGATGTGTAACAGATGATAGGGTCTTGACAAGACCATGTAGACAAGACCAATTGATGTAGGCCCCACCAATTGTGTTATTTCGACTTGTTTTTCATTTTTTTAAATATTTTTAAAGTTTAAAAAATCAAAAACGTCATATTCCCTGCTACACTCCCAGGATTAGTACGAATGCAAGGCACATTTTTGTCGAAATCTGAGTGTAGACTGACTACGTCATAGTAATGTAAAAATATGACTACCCTACAGATTTGCATATCGGACACAAATTTAAACTTGATAAAAAAAATCTAATTCAAATCCCAAATTTCCTCACAGGTTGCCCGTACAAACGATTCTCCAGTTCAATCAACAGGCTATCTTGTAGAATGAATAATTTGAAAGGTTTATTTGAACGACTTTCGCTAGGTTCGAACTTTATATCTCTCAGCTTTGATTAAGCACGGGACTTAAAATCAATACCTACGGGGTTGGAAGGTAATTCTGACGTTACTAAAAGTATATGCTAATCTCATAAAACCAAATTAATTGGTTTGTCTGTGGGAGTTATGTCTGTCTAGGTATGTACCTAATTAGGACCACTGAAATCATACAGGAATTTGAATACTGACGCCACGCCACTCTTGATTACGAACGACTTTCCCCAAGGAACCATAATGGAATTCGTTAAAATTTTCGTATACCCATACAAAGTAAACCATTCTGAAAGCCTACACCTTCCTCAAAGGCCGGCAACGCATCTGTGACCCTTTTGGTGTTGCGGGTGTCCATGGGCGGCGGCGATTGCTTTCCATCAGGTGACCCGCATGCTCGTTTGCCGCCCTCTCATAAAAAAAAAAAAAAACACTTTTATTATGGAAGTCCAACAATTTTCGGCTGATTTCGGCAATGGTTCGTAGTGGGAAGTTGTTTGTAATTAGGAGTGAAGTCAACAGTGAACAGGCATTTTACAAATTAAATCTGTATAGCCGTATTAGATCTCCTTTTACTATTTGTGATATAACGTTATAACGGGAATCGTCAGCTTTAAAAAAGTAAAATTAAAAAAAAAGGTAAAAAGAACTTTTTCCTCCACAAGCGGGGGTAATGTTATGAATAGTACTTATCGATAAATTAATTATTAATAAATATATAATTTAATAATCACCAACAGTCTTACACGTCCCCACAGTTAGGACACAGCCTCCTCTCACTGGGAGAGGGTATGAACCATAATCTACCGCGCCCTACATACTAGCTATAATAATATTGAGACCATTTAAATTTGCACACACTTAAGTAAAGTGTTCAGTACTTTTTACAGCTCAGTCATGGCTAATAGAACTCACGCTCCACTTGAGACTTTAGTCTTTTGAGCTCACAGAGCCCTGGTCACACGAGCAAAACGTCGACTAGTAAACTCAATAAGGGAGACCCCCTGGTTGGCTGGTTGAAAACCAGCGCTGAGCAGCAGCTAGTCTCTGTCAGCATTATGCTGAACCAGATCCTCTTGTCACAAAAGTGGTATTGTCCTATGTGTATTTACTAATGTAAGTATCTAATGTTAAGTATATTGCGCAAATAATGTTGTGACAATAAACGATTTCTTTCTTTCCCTGGATAATCGAGTCAAGTCAACTAAATTACGATGACGCATAAATAACAACCCTTAACTTTGCAGTTGCATAAACATCTTCTATCACAGTAAAGGTACTGCGAAGTAAAAACACAAACTTTGTAAGCACTTCCTGCAGACGGTGAAAAACGATACATTTGGAAACTACAAATACACTCTTGAGTGAAGTTGGGTAAAGTTTAGTGGAGGTTCAGAAAGTTTCCTTTAAAAAGTTGTAGCTCTCCAAACGTCGAGTTTTATGCATTAACTGGCTACCGGTGCCAGTTACAGATGCGAATGTTTTTTAAAGAAAAATAGATACTTAATGGAAAATTGTATTTATTATACAATTAAAAGTAAATATATAGATAGATAAAAAGTTTATTTACCAAACGGACATAGTCCCAACTAATTTTATCAATGTGAAAGTTTATGTGTGTGTTTGTTACATCTTCAGGCCTAAACAGCTGGACCGATTTGGTTGAAATTTGGTTTGTTTACAGATTTGGACCTGGAATAACATATACGCTACTTTTTATCCCGGAAAAGTGACTAGTTCTGCAGGGTAGGTCTTATTAGTGGGCATACTTTAGAGTCATAGAGTGACGCCTATGGTATTAGAACGAATTCTACACGGACGTAGTCGCGGGTAACAGCTAGTATTATATAATTATGCGTTAGCTGTAACATCCACACTAGGTTAGTCTTGTGTCGTGGATGCTAAAGTTTCCATAATTGAGAAAAACAATTTTGCTGGTCATTACACCTTATAGGTAACATTTTAAAAGGGAAAGACAATAAAAATTAGTATAAAGCTCATCACACATGGCGCAGATATTATCTTAAGATATTGCTTTCTCGCTGATACGAAGCGATATGCTCCTCGGGAAAGTGAGAGATAAACATACAAAATATATGGCAAATATATCGTAATAATATCAAAAGATATTTAAGATCGGAGGCTCTTTATTTCATACTTTCATATATATCTGTGTAAAAGACAAGGACAAGTATAAAATATAAATTATCTTCATAGTATGTGATGCCCTGTAAGTAGTAGGTATGTTGATAATTAACAGATTGGGCGTATGTGTGAGAGCTTGTGTATGCACCATGAACACATAAAATAAGTTTGTTGTGTAATAATTCCACGAGGGATTTCAATTTAACGATTTTCAGAGTATTTTTCTTGATTTTTGAGAAAAGATCGTGCCAAATTTGTAGATTATTATGTCGACAAATTGTACGTTCTACTCTTATCACTTTCTATAATTGTATTTTATTTTCTGTTGTGCAATAAAGTGTGTTTGTATTGTATCACAGAGCCATGAGTATTAGATGAACTATGTTAGTTTCAGTATCAGGGAGCGTCGGTGGCTCAGCGGTTGAGACGCGGTCTCTCAATTTGGGAGGTCCGGGTTTGATTCCCAGGCAGGCCATTTACCAAAGAGTTTTTAAATTAAATTTAATTACTTATGTACATTTATCCGACTGCCCTTAAACGGTGAAGGAAAACATCGTGAGGAATCCTGCATTTTTTTAATGCACGACGGGTTCGTACTTGATCTCAATCACATCTGATGGTAAGCGAATATGAGGTCGAAGGTAGAAGCGTACTGATCCGGCAACCCCAACACATTTGGGGGACTGGCTATCTTATCTCTGACAACCGGAACACAACAATGCTATTAACATTGCTGCTTGGCGGCAGATTTAGATAAGATGGTGGTAGCTAGCCAGGCGGACATTTAAAATGCCCTACCACCAACCAAATCGAGTACTAAAACATGTACCCCGCTGGGGATCGAACCCGCGACCTCCGAAACGTAAACCCAATGTTGTTCACATTGAGCCACGGAGGCGGTTAAAAAATGCCTGAGAAATAAAAATTCTAAGGCATGTAGAGTCCCCAACCCGCATTGGGCCAGCGTGGTGGACTATGACCCATATCCTCTCATATACGAAAGAAGGCCTGTATCCCTGCAGTGGGATATTTACGGGCTGATGGTGATAATGGTGTCAGTTTGAAAATATCTTCGAAAATACACTTTGAAAGTATTTTTTTATTTTTATTGTGTTACATTAGTAGCTTGAATTTTTACAGCAATATTTGACTACAGACCGTATTATTGAATAGTAATTCAGAGAGACCTTAAGTTTCTGGTTCCCCAATTTCTTGTTGATGTGTGAGTATTCCTAGATTCAAACTTTTAATCAATAGGCAATTACGCTTTTGGACATTAATGACAGTAGCAAATAACCACTTGGGCAGCTCTTCATAGCAAAGGATCTCAATCGTCGGTACTTATGGCATCAATAATTAATGATCAATCAATTTGGGTTCAACTTCAAGGGTTGCCACTCCATTTAAAATAAGGACATTCTCAATTATATGGCTGCGAAGGTATACAACGCCCTCCCAAATCAATTAAAATTATTGACTGGACGACAATTTAAAATTAAGTGACATGTAATGGCTTATCAACAAATGTTATTATTCAATTAAGGAATATCTACCACTATTTTAAAATACATATATAATGGACAATATTGCTTTTCTGACATCAACACAGCATTGACAATTAATTAGTTTTATATTATGACAACATGCATTATTATATTATATTTAAGTAATAACCTATCTAATGGTATCCTAATTTATCTGTTATGTATCATCCTATCTTGTACCCAAAATTAAGCAAATAAATTATTTCATTTCATTTCAAATCACCCAAATTCGTCTAAAGTACAAGCTTTGCTTAGTTAGTAACTAGTTTCAGTGTTAATTTCAAAATGAAAGTCAAAGTCAAAAATGCTTTATTTTATAGGTATACAGGGTACGCTTGAAATTGTCAAATTTTACATTTTTTAAGCTACTGTTACAAAAGGCAATTTTCCCTGAGAAGAACAAGCAACGAGGGGTTGCTCTTTTAAAAACAGATTTTTATATTTCAAAAAGGTATAATATCATCTCAATACTAATTGTGAAAATAGGCTGGCATGCGAACGACCTGGTTACGTCCACAGTTGATTATCATACAAATAGTCTTGTCGCGGTACTGCGAGCGCTCAGCTGCTGTAGGTAGATGTAGGTAATGGGCGCCGTAGAGAGAGGATGAGGTTCAGGGTCGTAGGTTTCAGACCCCTACCAGGACTGCAGCCACTGATGAACGATGAAGAAGGTGAAGGGCAGGAAGAAAGTATAGGCACTTGAAATACTTGTAAATGATGTAATAATTTAAAGAAAAGAAATAAAAGTAAGAATGAAAGAATAGTTACAGTTCGGAAGTTGCGTCAAGACTGCCTAGTTTTTGAAAATAATTTTGAATTCCGAATTTTGAATAATGTTCCAAAAAAGAAAACGCCAAAGAGATTACCGAAAAGAAGAGGCTGTACACCTCGTTACAGTCTGATATTTCATAATATGCTTTCGTAATAAGTTTATGTTTTATAGTATCTTTAAATTTACTGAAAGGAACATTTTATATATCAACAGGGACCTTATTGAAAAAGCGTATACATAACCCTTTGAATGAATGGCTTTGAGAGAGAGACTGTCCCACCAATACGACCCTCAGTTTTCCATACACAAGAAGAAAATAAAGCTTTATTACAAATAAAATAGGCAAAATATATAAATAAAAAATATACTTAACGACTGCCTTCAATTGAAAATAAGCGGGTTCCGAAAACATGATGGCGCATTTGACTTTGCTCATCGAATGCGACCAGTGATTGCGACTGCTTCAGAAGTGCTTTATAATATTAGTATGACGATAATGTTGGCAGCCCTACAAAAGGGTCTAATTGAAGGACATTCGGCGGTCTCTCTGAAACCATTACATGTTCCGACCCAATCAGTTAAGTCGACGTACGTCAAACGATTCTCGGTTTGACTATCGATTTTGTACGCCAATTTGTAACATCCTCCAATTATAATTGTGTATAAGTCACTTTGTTTTATACATGACAAAAGTCACGACTTTATCCCAAATGGTTCAGAGATATCCCAAACTGAAACGTTTGAATGTTCCAAAATTAATACATGAAACAACTTCCACGGTTCTCCTTCAAATTGTACAGAAATGCACACGTGACAGGGGCTGAACCAATCGCCCTTAAAACATGCAAGTCTACACATATTTTTTGATGAAAAGTCCCTTAGTCGGCTTTTGCGATACCCAGACATGGATCTATTTTTTTTACGTGACAAAGAAATACCATATTTTAAATTCCAACGAAAGCTTAAATTAGGACACGCACTACCAGGCTTAATACTGTGCAGAATGTTTCACAATGTTAGGAAATAATCACTCTTTAGGTCCTTGCATAGCTGGTAGTCGTTTCGAACTTGTCCAAGTTATTGTACAAATCGACTAATAAAATAAAAACATTGAGAGAAGATTTTGCTATTGTTTTTGACTTTGCATGATGCCGGCAAATACGTTTGACGCCTATGCAGTCCGCCAAAGGGTCGTAAATTTCCGTCTTTCATTGATTTGCAGCGTTCATAAAAAATCACATATAAAAAGATCTGTCTGTGTCTTTCTATATCTCTTTTACATTTAAGAGCTATGCTCTTGTCGGTGGAGTCCTTTTCCTTCTATATCCCGTTATTAATTTAAAGAAATGGGTTTCCTGTGTAATTCTTTGTCTATACCTTTTATTTCTTGGAAAGTGACTTACCCTGTTTTAATCCCTCGTTGGCTGACCCTGTTTGGCTTGACCACCGCTACACGATGTGTCAAATGCAATACGTATGGTGCAAGATATAGCCTTAAAGAATTGTATTTTATGTAGGTTGTAGCCGATAGGTTAAAATCACTGGCAGTTCGTATGTGTATCTGTATTAGGGCTTTAGGTTTTTGTTTATTTCTTATGTTTTGTTTATGTTCGTATAAAAGTTCTTCAGTGTCTCAGAAAACTTTGCAATTGAATTTAATTTTATGATTGGCTGCATACGCGTTTGACTACAATCTTGCCACGATCTTTTTTTTTATGCATAACAGGTTGGTACTTGACCTCAATCACACCTGATGTTAAGTGAAGATGAGGTCGAAGGTGGAAGCGTACTGACCCGGAAACTCCAACGCATTTGGGGGACTGGCTATCTTATGGTTTATGGCAACCAGAACACAACAATGCTATTATCATTGCTGCATGCCCTACCACCAACCAAACCGAGTACTTAAACATGTACCCTGCTGGGGATCGAACCTGCGACCTCCGAATTGTAAATCCAATGTTGTTTACATTGAGCCACGGAGGCGGTTAAAAAGGTTGAAGGCATACCATAGCGTCTATTTAATTCTTGATACTTGATTTTGTTGTAATTTAGTTAGAACATTATCCATTCAATTTTAAGGGTATATATGTACATTGTCAGTAACATAGTAAGAATCTTTAATTGGCATAAGTTTGGTATTAGTTTTCTGTATAAGAATTTGTAATTATACTGTTGATTCTATGTAAATAAATAAAATAAAATAAAAAATAAAAATACCAAATGATGCAATTTAACCAAACATATTTTTATAAATACCAGAGTAAATTGTTTCTCATTCTTTAACCACTTGTAACTTAAACACGCCCTAAGAAGAACATGGTAAAGGAGGCAACAAGATCAAAGATCAGTAACAAATAGCTTTATTTACAACCACGTACCCGCTTAGTCCTGGAGCTTTGTTCAATATTATTAGGAAAGTTAGATATGTGCTTGTTTAAGACTTGCTACAAATTGAGATGAACGTACATGAACATATTTAGTCGAAAGATAATGAAAATTTCATCGACCGACGATTGATCTCACCTACTATATCTGCGTTTTGTTATTGTTAGTTTATTTTAGTGTTCAGTATAAATGTACCTATCACCTTTTCACACACTTAGTTATAAGTAATTAGTAGTAAAATTTTTAAAATATTTTATTTAACCTACCCAAACTTATTTATTTATTTATTTATTTTTTATATGAGAGGGCGGCAAACGAGCATGCGGGTCACCTGATGGAAAGCAATCACCGCCGCCCATGGACACCCGCAACACCAAAAGGGTCACAGATGCGTTGCCGGCGGCCTTTGAGGAAGGTGTCCACCCCAGAATAAGTAGGGCAGCTTGAGCGATGAGGGATTCTCCAGCACTAATAGTGCTGGTACCCTCCTGGGGTACTAACTCTTTAAATACCGCTACCATTCTGGAGAGAGACTGGAAGGTGGGCCTCCGGCGCCCTCGCTCACCGGACGAAGCGCAGTGGCAAAATGCCACTACTCAGACGTCGGTCTTCTGCGAGAGGGTGGTACTTCCCCGGTCTAGCCGGCCCATTCATGCTGCAAGCTAATTACTTTTTTGTAGTTTAAAATTATATGCCTATAGCTTATAGTGTTATTGTACTACATGCATTTGAGTGTTGTGCTTATCTGTAATTGGAGTTCATACCAGAAAATTTTAGTGTAAATGATTTTGTAAAATGCAATGTATGTACTCTGTTGGTGAGCCTAAATAAATAAATAAATAAACGTGTATGACTAACTATGACAATACATTTTTTTTTACGATTAACTGGATACGCGTTTGACCACAATCTCACCTGATGGGAAGTGACGATGTGGCTGAAGATGAAGCACGCGATCTCAGTAGATGCCTATTCACCCTGCTCTTGAATATCCCAAGGTTGTAGGATTCAGGAAAGACTGACGCCGGAAGGGAGTTCCATGCCTTGGCTGTTCGCATTATGAATGAAGAGTCGAACCGCTTAGTGCGAATGTTCGGTATGTTAACTACATACGGGTGGAATGCCTCCCCACGCCTAGTAGTCTGAACATGGGTTTATTCATCCTCATACATAATACATGTCATATCTCCTCAATCAGCCACCTTTCAATGGACATAAGTAATGTTTTATTTTCACGGTTTCATAATTTGCCCTTAAAAATATTCAGTTTGTTTGAAGCTACCAGGCATTCGGAATTTATAGTCCTCCTCTCAGAAGCTCAAGAAATTCAATGGATGTTCTTTTCAGGATTCTGTAGCCAACAAGGAACCTTTATATTAGGTCCTTACCTATGAAATTGGCGTTTTGTATGAAGAATTTCATTAAGACTGTTTTCTCCAAACAAACATTTTTGATTTTTTTTTGGGAACGGCAAAACTTTGTGTGTATTATCGGATAACATTAAGTTAAGTATAGGCAGCGTTAATTTTTAAAAGTAACCGCTTTATAAAAGTTTCAGCGAATCTAAGAAATGATTATGGGAAGCACATGAAAAGAGCTCAGTTCAATTTTTTTTTTATTATGTGATTTAGCCCTGAAATTAAAAAATATTTCACGTGAAACCTTGAAATAATAGTCCATTTTCTAAATTAAAAACAAATTTGGATATAGCTTTGAAAATCGCAGAAATTGGTACATATGATTAACGAAGAAAAAATACTCCAATTTCATGTCTGTCTGTTTAGTTCAGAGAGCAAACTCGTTTCATAGTAGGCGCGCCTACTGGTCATTATGGAACGAGGGACTCTTATTTAAAATGGGCCTAGCTGAAAATTCAAACTGCAGAGCATTCAACGAAGAAATAGTTTCAATGAAGCACCATCTGTGTGACTGCGATGCCATGACCGCAAGGCGTATGCGTCACCTGGTTAAGAGATATCCCGAACCTAGTGACTACATTTTTTTTTATGCACGACGGGTTCATCACACCAGATGTTAAGTGAAGATGAGGTCGAAGGTGCAGGCGTACTGACCCGGAAACCCGTTGAAATTAAATGCTTTATACACGCTCGTCGGTTCATGGTTGACCATACCTGACCTTTTGTGCATACGTCAGTCACTTGATTGACGTATGCCCTACTTGGTCGACCTTTAGCGTCTCTTCCCTTCATGCTTACGTTATTTATATTGCTTTCGTTAATCTCCTCGTGTCGAGTGAATCATTAACATACCTTTATCTCACTCATTACGTCATCTTGCACGCCACACCATTCTCTAATCACACAATTCTTAAAATCTATTATTCAAAGTCACTCCACACACACTACGCAGTGAACGCATTTATTAGACGACCGATTGGTGTAGTGGATATAGTGACCCTATCAGCGAAACCAACGGTTGCGGGTTCGAATCCCGCGACGAGTAAATGTTTGTGTGATGAATATGAACATTTATTCCTGAGTCATGGACGTTTATATAAATATTTTCGTATGTTTATCCGTCATCTAGTATCCATAGTACAAGCTTTGCTTAGTTTGGGACTGGATGATTGGTGTAAGTGTCCGAAATATTTATTTATTATTATTATTATACTGCGTTGATTCGCTTTCATGCTTTATCTGTCATACCCCTACCCCCTGTAACGACCCCCTTTAAGCTTACCTACCCCCTTTTCGACATTGTATAATATCAACTGGATGCTGACTATACGCGTACTTTAAACACTACTCAACTTTACTGCTGAAGCCATAGAGCAAGTTGCTAATTGAATATTCCGCCATGTGAATAATTTACGTTCATTTTCCTAGCAACTAATTGACGATACACATAGTTGAGAGATAGTTTCTACTAGTGATGTGGCTAAATAGATGTGCCGTACAGGTACCTTTTTATCAGACCGCAAGGAGGGGTGATGTTTTTTGCACGTTAGATATCTATGTTACCTGCATGGCTCAATATAAACAACATAGAGTCATCGCGCTAATCATTTGAATGAAAATTAACCTAGTTTTTTTTTAATACTAGTGGTTAGCTCTAAATATGTTGGGTTTAGTTTTACTTTGGTAACGTCAACGATATAATCGTTAACAAAAAATAGCGCGATACCATTTTTTACTTCAGCTAAACTAAAGCTAAACCAAAACTAAAAACGTTCCGTTCGAAAGGTAAACCCGTTATAAAATAGCGCGATTGGACCCCAGGTGTTTAAATTTGAAGAGTTATCTGAGCGTCTGGTTGATGCATCACACGATCGGAGGGCTGGCCAATACTTTGGTCAAAGAATCAGTCTTGCTATAAAGCGAGGCAATACAGCCAGCGTTCTAGATACGATTCCACCAACCAGGGACTTGGAACTACTTATTTGCAACTTTTTTAATATTAATTTTGTAGTTTATATAAGATATTTGAATGTACCTGCCTTATGTAAACAATAAAGCGTATTTGATTTAATTTGATTGATAAATTATATAATTATTAATCCCACAGATTATGGTTAATGTTAATAGCATTGTTGTGTTCCGGTTGTCAGAGATAAGATAGCCAGTCCCCTAAATGTGTTCGGGTTTCCGGGTCAGTACGCATCCACCTTCGACCTCATCTTCACTTAACATCAGGTGTGATTGAGGTCAATTACGAATCCGTCGTGCATAAAAAAAAATCTAATAACTTGACAAGGTACCAATTTCCGCGATGACGCGAGGTATGTCGGACGAAGTCTGCCCACGTCGCCTGATGACTCCGGAGACATGTCGGTCTACAAATGTTGGCTAGTGGGGACACGGTTTCACGGCTCCACATTGACAAATAAGTACTATCTACCTACATACCGAGTCGTGAACTAAGCGAGGGAACCAGATGGCTGCAAGTATCGATTTAATGCTGCATGCTCGTACAGAGTAGAGTAACCTAACCCACATTATTTAGTGGTAACGATGTCTCATACTTATAATAGTGTGCTATAATCGTGATAATTTTCTTGTTTTTATTAATATTGTTATTGCTATAGTGTGGTGTCAAATAAATATATGTCTATCGTCGCCTGAGTGCTAGATTGTCCAACCGACCATTGACCAAATTTTTCACCAGGAACGTTTTTATGTTTATTTTGGTAATGCGTGCGTAAGATGACCAATTATTTATTATTATATGTTTATAAGGATCTATGGAATTAAAAACCATTCTGTTAGAATTATAAGGTGACGAAGTTTCGTGTATTTTTAAGTTTGAAAATGGAGGTTGAACAAAATAGCACAAACGAAATTACGAATGTGGACGTTGAACATAAATGCATTGCACTTTGGACAAATTGCAAATTTATCCGTTCAGTGCTTATTTGTTCAAACTACCACTTTCAAAGTACAGGGTGCTTAAAAAATTGTCTCATATCAATAAAATTTAAAACTTTATTAAGAAAGTAAGTAGGTATAAAATTAATAAAATTAAAAATCACCAAATGCATGTTTATTTGTGTACGTGAGTGTAGTGTGCTTTTGTGTGGTAGTATTGAAGTGTGCTAGGGTGTTTTGAATGACTGGTGTGTACAATGTAAGTGAACGTTTGTGTTTGTGTGTGTTTGTTTGTGTGTGTGTGTGTGTGTGTGTGTGTGTGTGTGTGTGTGTGGGTGTGTGTGTGTGTGTGTGTGTGTGTGTGTGTGTGTGTGTGTGTGTGTGTGTGTGTGTGTGTGTGTGTGTGTGTGTGCGCGTGTGTGTGTGTGTGAGAGCGAGAGAGAGATGGTTGGAACACGTGTCACTACACGTGTTCCAACAAAAAAAAATTAAAAAAATTTCTTGCTCTTTGTTCTGCCCTTTTCGTTTTTGTTTCCTGATTTATTATTTGCTCTTTTTTTTGTATTTTTCTTTTTTTTTTCAGGTTTTTTCTTCCCTTGTTCAGCTTTTTCTGTTTTTGTAGACGTGCTTGCTGTGCATGGATTATCATTTTCTTTTATTTTTAGCTTTGTATCATTTATCAACCTTACAGCACCGTAAATGTCTGCCATGTTGCTGTCTGTCTTGTTTCTGTCATTTGCCTTTTTTTCTACCTTCTTTATAATCGCCTCCATGCACGCCTTGTCTTCGCGGGGCATGAATTTATATGCGCTTCTGATATCATCGATTTTTTTTTTCGTTAATGTTGCGTTTGATTTTTTGATAACTACTTCATTTATTATGGCGATTGATGTTTTTTTAATGTTGACTTTTTTTGGAGTACCACTGAACGAGATTTGATAATGGATCTCCAATAAATTAGATTTGGAATAAGTCAACGATTTGACCTGCTTGTACGGAATTTGGTGGAACCCGTACTTAATTGCTTCAGTATGGTATGAGAAAAAGTCATCATCTTGCATCTGAATAAATGAAAATTGAATTGATTTTGACTTTATTTTGAGGAACGCACGGAGTAATGATAGCGGACTGTAGATATCTTGATGGCGCAAGTTACGTTCTATCAAACTGTGTATTTTATCGACTTCTTGAACATTTCCGTGTCCTGGTTCTGAAAATTTTTGTGTAATAACAGCTACGTTTTTTGAATCATCTGATTTCAAAAAATTTATCAATGCCATGCTCATGTGCGAGTTTCGGTTTTGCGGGACACAGGAATCTGACCAAAGAATAAGTTTCGTTATTGTTTCTGGCAACGTTGCAACAACAGACTTTAAAATTTTAGTCAAAGCACTGGCTAAGTCATCCCCACTTCGCCCATTTCGTGTTTCGTCCCATATGGCATTGGTCGCTGTGTTGTAAATGTCGCAGTGTGCTGTTAGGTTATAAACAGTTAATTTACTTGTGTAGAAAAAACAAGACACTGACGCTTTCGGTAAAGAAAATATGTTTTCTAAATCAAATGTTATAACTGCCATGTCATTATTTTCCTGTTTCTTTAATTCCCTGTCTTTATCCCTTTCTTCTTTGCCTTCTTTTTTCCGCTGTAAATGTTCTTCATATTTTTCTTTATATTCATCAGTTGGATTTCGTTGGGCTTTAAATTCAGCACAAAAATCACACACATCTTTTTTTGGCCGATGAAACCCTAAGTTGAAATTTTCCAAAAACACTTTTCGATAAATATTTTCTTTCACAGGTTCTTTTTGCTTCTCGGCATATAACGCATACATTTTAGCTACACTTAATCCTGCTGGCAAGTATTCTCGCAAAGTGGAAGCCCTGCAATAATGCGACTCTACCGTTGGAAACGACTTTATGTGTTGTTTTACTTCTTCAATTTTCTCTGTTGATGTCTGCTTCTTTATATGTTTGCCTTTAGCGGGTGTCACAGGCAGAAGAAGTTTACTGTTCATGCTTTTCTTGTGAAAATAGTATACGCGGCGTACTGATATGTCTAATGTATTACAAAAAAAAGTTTTGCAGACTTGTTGTTTTTGTTTATCTTTTGGTAAGTAATATTGAAATGAAAATGTTCTTCTACTCTCTTTTTTGTTTGACCTTGTTCTATTTTTATTTTTTCTTTCCGTGTATTGACCGTAAAATTTGGATTTTTGTTCATCCGATAGAACATAAAAGTTTCTTTTTATCTCTTCTCTTTGGTTGCTACTGAAATAAGATGAACATTTGTATTTGCATGATGTTTCACAACTGTTTTTTACTGTTTTGGCTGGTTTTATTTTGCCTTTGCTGTCTGTATATTCTTCACCTGCTTGTCTTTGTCTTTTTTTAATGTTTCGCTTCCATTGACCAGGTTGCCTAATTCGTTTACGAGACTTCGATTTTTCTTTTTCGTTTCCATTTGGTCCAGCGTCATCAAGTCCATCAACAAGATCAACAACAACGGCTACTAGAACTTGTGCAGCCTCTGGATTAAAAACTTCAAGTTCTCCCGACGGTATTAAGCGTTCATCGCCAGGCCCAAGCGGAAACACGACAGAGACATTTTCTTCACCTTCGAACAGTTTCTTTTTAACCTTTTCTATCCTGTTCATAGAAATAAAAAACTTAAAAATCATGCTAATAAAAAGCCGTTAAGGCGATACATACCCCTAAGTACTAAAGTGGCTGTTTTTCGCAACTTTTCTATCTATAACTACAATGACCTATATTTTACACAATTGATTGTTTTTAAATAAACAACAGTACATAGTACTCTATTTATTAATTTATTTTTTTGTCGGTGGCGCCACATACTTAGGGAGATCTATCGCCTTAAAACAGGTTAAATCAGGCCCCAGACAAACAAGGAAGCAACAAGCTATTTTTTCTCAAAGAAAGAGAAATATGTAATGTAATTTATTCTTTACAACTCCCTGGTAAGTACAAAAACATTAACCACCTTCACAGGTGTGTTGTAGCAGTGCTGATTAGTAAATATAGGATTTCAGGCGGATTATGAATTAATGAATGAGTGCGTGCGAAGAAGTGCGTTACGTGCGTAGGTAAGTAGTATTAATAAATAATAATAAAAAATAAACATAGTGCATATTATTTCACACACAAAGCAAAACAAATCCCACGATTCCTCGCTTGTACCTTTTTGTACAGACCAAAATGTTGTTCTTTACTGTGCCATCCGCTATGTAAAAAAATAAATGATCAATCAATATTAATAAAACTCTTAAACTAATTCACGATTGTTTTACTTTTAATAACTTGGTTTTAAATGCGAAAAAGACTAAATCGGCATAATAAACGGCACGGCCTTGCACGGCACAGGAAACATTAACAATGTGCATTGTAAACATTATTTTATTAAAAAAAAAGTACAAAAGATACGAGTTCTGTCTGAGGAGTTTCTTTTGGCCGTTCTTCTCCACAGAAGGTACAACTTGTAGTGAAAAGGCCATATTGCTTTGACGTCGAAAAATGATTTCGAAAAAACTTCAGAGCGCACGAGAGCAAACAAACTTACCCACGAGATATACTATGGACGAATGAGACGAGACGAGCGAGCGTTGCCGTTTGGTACTCGTGAACACTGACGAGATTTAAAAAATCTACGTAAACTTCCCACGCTTACTTGTCACTTCGGTAATTTTGCATCGATCGATGTGAAATAAAAACTAGAATAATGTGTACGGTCTAGACTTTTATTCTACATACATAGAAGTGTAATATTGTAACCTTGTTATCTTCTTCATTTAACGCGCGACAGATTGTAATTTAACAGTTTCACTTCGATATATTATAATCTACCAAAAAATAATGCGTTAAATTGTAAGCAGTATGTTACGGTTCACAATCTTTCGACAGTTCCCAATCTCGCGAGATAAATTGTAATCTAGCGGTTTTTACAATTTTACGGTGACATAATGCAAGCATTAGAGTAATCTTAAGTGTTGTTTGCAAGAGTGAAAAAACCTATTTTTCATATCAGCAGAAAAACTCTTCACTGCGCTCCAAACAGATATGCATCAATCGTGGCCACCTCAGTGTTTCTCGCTTCAACATTACGATCTATAATAAGTAAAAGGCCACGTTATGGCCGACACAGAGTCAAATATATCAAAAATATATACTTGGCAAGGCCTAAATCCAGCCACAGATAAAAGGACAAAAAATACTGTTGTGTGTCTTGAAACATTTACAAATAGTACCTACTTAATCCCTTTCTAGAAAAACTATTTGATTGCATATCTGTTCAGAGAACAGCGAAGAATTTTTATTCTCTGTCTAATATAAAAGTCAAAACAGGTAAGTACTCAATCAAAGGGTGAAATGGTTTCAACTAGTAGGAGCTGATCACCCGTCTGTACAACTCGCAGGCGTCGCCACTACATACATACATACAAGTACCCAACCCAAATAAAAACCCTATAAATAAACGATTTATATGTGTCTATCTATCAATCTGCCAACTTTATCAATTCATTTCGATCTTACTAAGTCACTTAGTCAAAATATAAACATCCTGTATAAGATCATTAAAAATGGTATTAAAGTACTTACCGTTCAATGTCGGCAGGTTCCCGAGTATTTGTTCCCTTGTAATATGTTCGGGACATATTAATAGAATGTTATTAATTGTGTTTTGACTTGTTATTTATCCTTTTTATTGTTTAAAATGTGTTTTTATTTAGCAAACGAACTGCTTTCCAACAGAACCCAAGCCAGACTGAATCGCAAAACAAAATGGCGTGCGCCTACGTCACGCATATGACCAACTGTGATTGGCTACCTAGATGGAGGTTGAACAAATAAGCACGCAACAAGAATTAACACGTGGGACTTAGAACAAGTCGTGGAAGTTGGATAATAAAGCACGGAATTTATATTTTTTCCCAGTGTACAATAAAATTTTAAATAGAAATATCTGCCATTCTTTGGAAAAATAAGCCTTAAAAGTCAGTGCAAAAGAGTCCACGTTTCCGCGTTTATCATTCTGCATTCAAAACTAATTTTTGGTCAAAATGGTCGGTTGGACAATCTAGCACGCAGACGACGCTATGTCTATGTGTATGTCTATGTATGTCTATATATTATGTTTCATTAAGAAGATTCCTTCGGGTCACGATCTGGAATGGCCCGTATGGAAGTCGCTCAATAAACTGCTTACTGGGGTCGGTATATGCCCGGTGTAACCTCTTTCAAACTAAAGTTTGGGAAGCGTTACAACTAAAATTTTTATTTCCATGAATGACTGGATACTACATTCATTATTATCTTGTCCCGTTTATTTCTTTAAATATAAATATAAAATGTTTATTTTCGGATCATAAAATCCATAATTTATTAGTCAGCTTGTAACAATTTGTACTTAGTATACAGGTTAGTATTGTTAATTTAGTATATAGGTAGGGCAACATGAATCTATTACTGACTCCACCCAGTGTTACTGAATGGGGCAGCATGGTCTAGTAGCAAACATTTTCATGATGCTGTTACCACGCTTCGAGGCTGCTTTCTTACGTATTACAGCGTGAAAGCCCTCTGTATGTGGCTCTGCACATATGTTTCAGGCGTTGCAGCGCCATGACAGTTACAGCAGCATCCTATAAACCAATAGCAACATGGCTGCCAGAACGCTCTAAATAGGGTCACTTCGACGTCTGCAGTACATCGTGCGAATTTGCGGGAAAGTATAATGGTGCAGTTAGACGTTCCGATTTGGCTGGCGAAACCAACGGCTGCGGGTTCGAATATCGCGACGGGTAAATGTTTGAGCGATGAATACAAACATTTATTCCGGAGTCATGGATGTTTATATAAATATGTATGTTTATCTGTTATCTAGTATCCATAGTACAATTAAATTGCTTACTTTGGGACTAGATAATGGTTGGTGTAAGTGTGAAAAAAAGGCGACATTGCTACTACAGACGTTCTGACGGTCGATCAAATAGTCTATATTTTAAAATAATGTATAAGGTTTAATAACTGTTGGTAATTCAATAAAGAAAAAAAAATGGTATTGATAGTATTGCATTTCAAAATTAAATAAACTATTGATACTATCGATAGTTTTGGTCAATCAATTGTTACCTTTATTTCAATAGCATCGATTACATTTACACTGGCTGCTGGGTAGAACAGAAGTAACCGATATTATTGAATTAAAGGTCACTATCGATTGTACAAAACTATCGATAGTATCGATAATATCGATAGATTTCGTAACTTTCTGGAACAATACTATCGATAGTATAAATAAATATCTTTGCACATACACACAGCTCCATCTAGTTCCACACTAAGCAACTAGGCTTGTATTATGGATACCATATGGTTGATAAACTACACTAATACACCTTTTTTTGAAAAAAATACTTAAATAAACGAAAAACATCAATAACTCGGGAAAACATGTCTGTATTCATCATACAAACATATGCCCCTAGCGGGATTCGAACCCGCGACCTTTTGGTATAGCAGTTAGAATTTTTAACCACTACACCAAACAGGTCGTCAATAGACATACTATATCGATAGTTTATGCAATATTAGATAGCAATATACTATCGATACTCTCGGTAGTATTGCTGCTAACCGATAGTATTGTACTAACTAAGAGATCGATACTATTAATAGGTCTATCGATAGTTTCGCATTTTTCGAATAAAACTATCAATAGTAAAACTATCGATATAAGCATCATTAGTATTAATAATAATTATGTTGGACCGACCACCTTACACATGTTCCGTTAGTCGTGGTTAGGTGGTTGGTGCTATTGGTGGTGAAGCTATGGAGAAGGGGGAGTTCGTCGTCGCATCGGACCCTGTCGCGCCTCATACCGCTCACTGATCGCGGTGTAGGGCTCGACAGTGCTCCCGCGGAGGGCGCGCTAGCCGCCCTCCGGGAACGGGCCTCCCCTTGTGAGGGGAGGCGGGGCGGGGGACGACCTGGAGCCGCTTATGCGTTCCCAGGTCCTCCCTACTGCCGAGGAAGGTCGCCGGGGGGTTTTAGTGGGTAGTCCCGCTCCTGTCATTGGAGCGGGGAGTCCCACATATCCCCGTCGCTGCCCCACAGCGGCGGGTCGAATGCGTAAACGTATTTCCCCTCGAAAAAAAAAAAAAAGAAAAAAAAAGGTGGTTGGTGCCAGCCAAATCGGATCGTCTGTTAATATATATATAATATAGCTCCTCTTCGCCTTAGAGTTTATAAAGTTCACTTAGGACAATGGCAAAAATGATTCCACTCTAGTAACTAAATGCGAACTAATACCAACTGCTCAGTGCTCTACTTGCAGCATAGTTCGCACGGCAACGTTGAAGCGCAATATACTACTTACATTTACGTTCTACGGCCATTATCTCTGGCTGGCTTCATCCATAAATAAATAAATAAATAAATGTTTATTTCAGATCATACAATCCATAATTTATTAGTGAGTGAGTAACAATTTGTAACTTAGTTTTTTTTTTTTTTATATGAGAGGGCGGCAAACGAGCATGCGGGTCACCTGATGGAAAGCAATCACCGCCGCCCATGGACACCCGCAACACCAAAAGGGTCACAGATGCGTTGCCGGCCTTTTTTCTTGAAGGTTCCAATGTCGTACTCGTTCGGTAATACCGCTGCCGGTATACTAGATTAGTATTGTTAATTTAGGAAATACGTAGGGCAATATGACATTTTAAGATTAACACCTTGAACCTATAATTAACTCCACCCAGTGTTTCTAAATGGGGCAGTCCGGTCTGTTAATCAAATAGTTAACTTCGTTAATCGCTAATCCGTTACTTTAATGCTTAAGAAGGTTTAAGTCCAAATTTTTCGAAATAGTAGAGAATATTTTTGAGAAAGTGTAGAGTCACTAGATGAGAGCAATTAAAGTTTTCCATTGTAACAGAAAAATTACAATATATTCTTTTAAATTTCGATATTTTGAATATATTTTCTACTAGCTTTTTAGATCTATACATCCTGCTTATATGTATAAAGTTTCATTAGAATCGATCCATTCATTTCGAAAAATTTGGACTTGAAAATTTATATAGAATGCCCTGTTTTTTTTTTTGCATAACGGGTTAACACTTGACCTCAATCACACCTGGGGCTCTATTACATAATTTCATCGTTATCGTCATCGGTTACGTTCTGACATGTGGTTGGTTGATTCACCGCTCGCTCGGCTATTTGACGGCTTCTCATTGGTCAACGTAAACGATAACGATAGATCTTAGGGCTGATCTTATTTACCCCATCTTAATTAGGGAACTGGCTATATTATCGAACGCTAATGAGCTAATCGGTAAATTATTAGTTACACTTTAAGTTTTAAGTCGCGTAGAACACCGGACTAACCATAGAATTTAGGTCACCAAGTATGAGGTCGCGTTACTTCGTCCACTTTACGATGTGCACTATGTTGATTGGTGGTAGGACATTTTGAATGACCACCATCTTGTTGTTGGGGTTTCCGGGTCAGTACGCTTCCACCTTCGGCCTCATCTTCACTTAACATCAGGTGTGATTGAGGTCAAGTACGAACCCGTCTTGCATAAAAAAAAAGAAAAAAGAGGTAAGATAGCCCAGTCCCCCAAATAATATGGGGTTTCCGGGTCAGTATGTTTCCACCTTCGGCCTCATCTTCACTTAACATCAAGTTAAGTGCGATTCAGTCAGTGCCATAACTTGGCTCTAAAGTTTCCGTGACCCATAAGGAACTAAGTCAATCCATTATCGTCTCACATAAAAAATCATAGAACTCGTATCTGTCACGACCTTCGGGTACATTGCCATGAATCTGCCAAATGAACTTAGTTATGTTGAACATAACAATTATAGCAACTTATTTTCATTTACGGCGACCTGTTTGGTGTAGTGTTTAAAAATACTGACTGCTATTTATACCAAAAAGTCGCGGGTTCGAATCCCGCTAGGGGCATATGTTTGTATGATGAATAGAGACATGTTTTCCCGAGTTATGGATGTTTTTCATTTATTTATGTATTTATTTACATAAAATGTATTTGTGTAGCTTATCAATCATCTGGTATCCATAATACAAGCCTAATTGCTTAGTGTGGAACTAGATGGCGCTGTGTGTATGTGCAAAGATATTTATTATTATTATTATTTTATTTTAATTTTCGACTAACACACATTTATTTATTCACAAAGAAACACTTCGTCAAAAAACATAAACATTCTCCAAAACATTTAATCACCGTCACTACCGCGTTCTATAACCAATTAGAGACATGCGCCTCCAATATGTTTTCAAATGTAGCCCGAAGTCAAAATCTATAGGGTTTTGTTTTTTATATTTTTTGATATCTGATTTCGTATTTGAGATATGTTTCGTATGAGAATGTTTTTTTCTGACCGAATCCGGGCGAAAAAGCTGCAACATTTTTCACATTTTTTTTCGATATTCATAAAAAGTATTTTAGTTTTCCAATCAGCCACGCACGACATCGGGTCGATGTCGCATTGTCGCTGAATATCGGGCCTATACCAAAGCGATACAAGGAACATTTACAATATTAAAAAAATATTTCTAGTGTGCTGTTTCAGAAAACAAAAGAAAGTCATATATTACACACAATAGTCCAAGCTAAGAGTATTAAATTGTCTAAGGCCAACAACGTCCCTACATGATTTATTATGTGACCTTTAGCTTGTAGGACACAGGACTTTTTATTATAGACCCTCTATGTGCCTGTTGTTTTGTTTCTATCCCGAGATGAAAGTGACAAATTAAATTATCTTTTCTTGCCTTTACAAAGGGGAAGAGATTTTTGTTATTGTATACGCGTGGCAGTCGCGAGTTCTTATGAGCCGACGTTTTTGTGCACAAAACAAATAAAAATATATCACTAACTAGCTTTATGCCCGTGGCTCCGCTTGAGAATTACTTAATCCCGGACATTGTGACGACGAATTGATGACCTGTTTGGTGTAGTGGTTAGAAACTCTGACCACTATACCAAAAGGTCGCTGGTTCGAATCCCGCTAGGGGCATGTGTTTGTCTGATAAATACGGACATGTGTACCCGAGTTATGGATGTTTCATTTATAATAAATATTTACAAAAAAAAAATGTATTGATGTAGTATATCAACCATCTGGTATCCACAGCCTATAGTTGCTTACTGTGGGACTAGATGGCATTGTGTGTATGTCCAAGGTTATTTATTATTATTTATTTTATCTCCATTTTTTATGCTCTACGGGTTGTTTGTCCTCCATCCCAACTAATAAAAGATATTATATCATCTATATGTAATTTTCTACTATTAGAAATAATAATTATTAGGACATAACATAATATAACATAGAAAACAACTGATTGAGAAATACGAGCTTTTTTATAAAATTACTTAAATACATACTAATAATACAGAAAAATCAGTCTAAAATCAGACTTGCATATGGCCGGTTTACCAAACGTGATAATATTATCATATGGTTATTACCAAAGCGAAACACAAGCATATTCTAACGTAAAATTTAACGTAACCGTCCATTAGAATCGGGTATGTAGAATCAGTACAGCGCCTGTGAGCATAATTAATGCCATTAATACCTGCACCGAAATCCATTAGGTCTGAATATTATCCTTACATTACAATATAGAACGTATCACACCATGCGCGTCCTACCTCACCTCATCCGATTATCATATCAGGACTTTACCGACATATTCGTAAAGATTAAAGCTCAGGACAAATCTATGCGAATGTGTGACGTGATACGGATTGTGAATTCGTTAGCGTGGATTCTGCTAACTGATATGTATAATAATAATAATAATAAAGAATAAAGAATAAAGAACAGCGAATTTAAAATGTATTGGGATAGAACCATAATCACAGATAAAACTATACACTTTAATAGACCGGACATATCAATAAAGTCAAAGTCAAAGTCAAAAAATATTTATTTCGTAGGATAAAGATTATCACTTGAAAACGTCACATTTTTTATCTTAATATTGAAATTATTGACATTTTTGCTCATTCGCAAAGCAGATTCCCCAGAGAAGAACGAGCAAGAAACTCAAGGGTTGCTCTTTTAAATAAGTTTGGGTTACAATTATATTATATTGTATAATTAGGCTGAATATCGCCGAGCGGTCTATGTCCATGCTTGGCTTATCATCCAGATAGTCAGAAATTTTATAATAGCCTTTGGTAAATAATGTCTGTTTTATGATGGTTTTGAATTTATTTAAAGGTAAATTTTGAATGTCCACTGGAACCTTATTATAAAAGCGTATACATTGCCCCTTAAATGACTTAGTGACTTTGTGTAAACGGCTGGCATGAACTTAATAATAACTTAAAATACTTAACAAACGCCAGAAAGTAGTATATCTCACAGACATTGCAGTATGCAATACGCATAATCTGCAACATACGCACACCGAAAAGATGGCTAAGTATATGGATCTCCAAATTGAAGTGAAAACTCAGTGGAAGGTCGATACAGTCAAAATCATCCCAATCATCATTTCTACCACCGGCGTAATACCCAAGACACTACACACCAGCCTCAACACACTAGACATTCATCCATCCATAGCCACACTACTACAAAAAGCAACAATCTTAAACACATGCAGACTAGTACGGAAATTCCTCTCGTTAAATTGACATAACGTAGATTTATACACTTGGCTTAGGCCCGTGCAAAATTTTAACCCCTTGGAGAGTTTAAACTAATATAAACTAAAATAATAATAATAGAAATCCGAACCCAATGGAAAGCTCAAACAATACACATAGTCCCGATTGTCTTGTCATGCATGTCGTGCATAAAAAAAATGTTAGTTGGATTATGAAATCGTATAAACTTATTGAATACGAGTTCGATATAGTCGCATGCTATTCTAATTCGATGAAACAAAACATCAAAAGTTTTTTTCGACATAGACATATATCGAGACATAGTATCGAGAGTAGGATAGTTGTATATTTCCAAGCGAATGAGCAGGACAGAATGTTATCTCGCATGACCTAAACGTTTATCAGGCCTGTCATGCTCCTAGTGCTGGATTAGTGAGATGTTGTTTTAATAATCAGGTTTTGTGACAAGGATATCGTACTTTAAATTATCAAAATCAAAAATGATTTATTTTGTAGGTACACAGGGTACACTTAAAATAGTCAGAGTTTACATTTTAAAGCTACTGCTTCCTCAAAAGGCAATTTTCCCCTGAGAAGAACAAGCAAGAAACTCCAGAGGTCGCTCTTTAAAAAAAAAGGTTTTTACATTACAAAATTATGAATTATTATTTTATATTATAATATTTCATTATTAATTGTGCAATAGCCTGGTTATACGAACGGGCTGTTTATGTCCATGAATGTTTGTCATCTAAATAATCTGATACTTCATAATATGCTTTCTTAATAAGTTTCTGTTTTACAGTATCTTTAAATTTATTGAAAGGAAGATTTTGTATATCAACAGGAACTTTATTGAAAAAGCGTATAGGTACGTAACCCTTTGAATGAATTACTGACTTTGCGGAGGTGACTTATGTGATTTCCTAAATGATGCTATAAATTTTTTGGGACATATATTAGATTTTCAAAAATGTACTGTACAAAAATGACTACCTACTAATGCTACATCGTGTTAAGCGGGATACGAAATCATTCACATAGTACGAAGTGATGCGACCAACTACACATACGAGTAGGTTTATCCAGAGCTTTAGTAAATCCGGTTCAACCTTACCTGCTTCAGGCGATACGGTATATAATCGATATAGAAACTAGCTCGCCTACATTGCTCAAACGACAATTTTATTTTGCATACGTCCAAACTAATCCTATTCTTTATTGTGTTCCAATAGAGTCGGTAATATTAATTAAGTGTCTGATAATTGTGGATATTATGTTTTATCACTTTCACCGGCACTGAACCAGACACAATAGAAGTTTTGAATAGACCGAATAGAATAGTACGAACCTGTGATGCATAAAAAAAAAACAAAAGACTCTATCGTAATATAGTTACACATTATAACTATATTACGATAACGTCATAGTTCATTAGGGACACATGTTTATCCGTTATCTAGTATCCATAGTACAAGCTTTGACGATCTGTTTGGTGTAGTGGTTAGAAACTTTGCTGCTATACCAAAAGGTCGCGGGTTCGAAACCCGCTAGGGGCATATATTTGTATGATGAATACAGACGTGTGTTCCCGAGTTATTGATGTTTTTCATTTATATATGTATTTATTTAGAAGAAAAAAATGTATTTGTGTAGTTTATCAACCATCTGGTATCAATAATACAAGCCTAGTTGCTTAGTGTGGATGGCGCTGTGTGTATGTGCAAAGATATTTATTTATGTATTTGCTTAGTTTGGGACTAGATGATCGGTGTAAGTGTTCTAGAAATGTATTTATTTATTAAATAAATGTATTGTCATCAGAGGTGGGAGGAAAGGAAAGAAGGGTAGAAATGTGAGAGCTAAAAGGTTTGTGTGGGGCTCGCAAGTAATTAAAACGCTCACGTAGATAATTAGGAACATATGGACAGTGAGTAATTTAAAAGGTAGGCATACAATATGTCGGTTCCTATTGTAGGAATCTTGTAGTGGACTGAGTAGGGCTGGTCACAATAAATGTCCAATTAGATTTTCTATAAGTCCTTTATTTTGTACTTTATTAAAGTTAGTTGACACTGGTGTCAATTCTGATGTACAACGAACTAACTAAATTTAAAGCAGATACATCCTTTTCTAACACTATTAACATGAAAGGGACGACTATAAATTAAGTCCTGTCAAATTAAGTTAGAGCTGTCAAAACAAGTCGCTCCATAGTATTTTAATCGTGACGTCGCTAGGTGTACACCTAATATTGATAAAGAAGTGCTTGTTTTGATCCTTTTACTTAATTTGACAGGACTTAATTATATGTCGTCCTTTTCATGTATTAGTGGTTAGAAAAGGATACATATAATTTAAATTTAGTTTAGTTCGTGTGCAACCGAATCGACACCACTGTAACGGAGAGCCTGTACATTTGCGAGAGAGCTATAGAGCAGAGAGACCTTCTTGCCATATAAAAAACATATATTTTAAAATTCAATGTTGCCAGCAACACCTACCTACTAAGTGGTATTGGCAGCCATTTGAGTTCGGATCTAAAGTGAGTGATGCGGTCAAACTTTCCTGAATCAAAGATAAAACGAATACATACATTCTGAAGGTGTTCAAGTATATTCAGGAGTTCCTCAATGGATTCCAACACGCAGACTGCATAGTCAATGATAGCAGTAGACTGAACCGTCTCCGTAAACATCATTGGGTTTACGATTCGGAGGTCGCGGGTTCGATCCCCAGCGGGGTACACGTTTTAAGTACTCGGTTTGGTTGGTGGTAGCGCATTTGAAATGTCAGCCTGGCTAGTTACTACCATCTTATCTTTGTTGTGTTCCGGTTGTCAGAGATAAGATAGCCAGTTCCCCAAATGTATTGAGGTTTCCGGGTCAGTACGCTTCCATCTTCGACCTCATTTTCACTTAACATCAGGTGTGATTGAGGTCAAGTATCAAAAAAAAAAAGACTGAGCGAGTGTCACTTCAGTCTTCAATGACAAAAACTTTTGGATGCTTTTGAGTGCGAGCTGAGAAGTGAACTTTTTTACTTTTTTTTTTATGTTAGACTGGATTCGCGTTTGACCACAATTTACTGATTTCATTACAGTGGGCACTCCAAGATAAATTGGATGTGTGTCGGTTTATTATAATATATATTTTATGGTATGTATATATTTCGCAGTAGGTATATGTAGTATCATCATCATCTGATAGAGCCATACTCTTGTCGGTGGAGATTTTTCCATATCTCTCTGCTCTCCGCCTTCCTCTTGACCTTCTGATACGACACGATAATTCAACTTCTCTTTTATCTACTGCATGTAGATTATTATTATAATATGTAGTATATTTAATGTAAATTTATTAATTGGTTCTTTTCTTTTTATTTGTTTTATTATTCGTCGTACTATTTTTTCTCTTGCACACAATTTTTTTTTATATGGGAGGGCGGCAAACGAGCATGCGGGTCACCTGATGGAAAGCAATCACCGCCGCCCATGGACACCCGCAACACCAAAAGGGTCACAGATGCGTTGCCGGCCTTAGAGGAAGGTGTCCACCCCAGAATAAGTAGGGCAGCCTGAGCGATGAGGGATTCTCCAGCAAGTGCTGGTACCCTCCTGGGGTACTAACTCTTTAAATACCGCTACCATTCTGGAGAGAGACTGGAAGGTGGGCCTCCGGCACCCTCGCTCACCGGACGAAGCGCGCAAAATGCCACTACTCAGACGTCGGTCTTCTGCGAGAGGGTGGTACTTCCCCGGTCGAGCCGGCCCATTCATGCTGCAAGCTAATAGCTTACAGCGTGGCTCTACCACTACAGAAAATTTGCTGCTTAACACCAAATTTACTCCATTTCCTATTTCAATGTTCAGGTTGAATGGAAGAAATCTCTTAAAGTGATAAGTGCACCTTTGTACGTGACCTATTGTTTGTACTCTGTAATAATGTTTTGGTGCAATAAAGAATATAAAAAGTGACCAGTTGCAAATTTCAATAAAATTAAATTTGTTACTAAAAATGTTTTTTTTTGTGCACAACGGTTTGGTACTTGACCTCAATCACACCTGATGTTAAGTGAAGATGAGGTCAAAGGTGGAAGCGTACTGACCCGGAAACCCCAATACTTTTGGGGGACTGGCTGTCTTATCTCTGAGGACCGGAACACAAGAATGCTATTAACATTGCTGCTTGGCGGCAGATTTAGATAAGATGGTGGTAGCTAGCCAGGGGGACATTTAAAATGCCCTACCACCAACCAAATATTTCATATACATTCCATTTTAACGGGGTAATGCCGTTTCATAGTTATGGAGAGAAAAACACGCCGTTCGTGTCTATTTCTGTGTTTTTCATTTTTACTTAGTGTCTTATTTAAGTTTTTTCTCTTTTGATATACTCGTATATATAAATGATGGTTATCTATGTTATCTAATTACCAATAAAAAAAAAAAAAAATTACATTAATATATATTTCATTATTTTAATAATATCTCATACTTAAAATAAAACAACAAAACTATTATATAACTTATACTAGGTATGAGTGTCAAAGTAATTATTTTACATAAGGTTTCTTTCGATTTTATGATTTTACTACTTACAAGAAATAAAAAACAACGATTCCAAAAATAACATTTTGGATGGATATCTTCATCAGTACATTTTTTTAATTAAAACTAACCAACAATGTAGTCTGCTTTCGACCAACCATTATTCGGTTAAACGTTTTTCGGGGAAGTGTAATACGGTATACATCCTAAATGTGGCTAAGTCTAACACTGTGAAATACATAATATCTCCTTTATAGCACCGACTCGAAAGGTTTCATTATCATGTTTTTAAATACATTAAAAAATATTGCATTACTACCTATACAGCAAAGTTCTCAATTAAAAAATTTTAAAGTAATCATAGAATATATTGGTCCAATAAAATTTGAAACTTGCCTCGACTCGAAAATTAATTAGTGTAATTCCTCTTTAATGGTAACTCTACTCTTGATTTTTTTTAATGCACGACGGGTTCGTACTTGACCTCAATCACACCTGATGTTAAGTGAAGATGAGGTTGAAGGTGGACGCGTACTGACCCGGAAACCCCAACACATTTGGGGGACTGGCTGTCTTATCTCTGACAACCGGAGTATAACATTGCTGCTTGGCGGCAGATTTAGATAAGATTGTGGTAGCTAGCCAGGCGGACATTTAAAATGCCAATGATTACAAATAACTTTCCACTAGGAACCATAGCCGAATTCAGCTGAACACTGCTGGACTTCCATACCAAAGGTGGTTTCAGAATGGTTTACTTTATATGGGTAATCGAAATGTTAAAACAGCTAATCAAACCTTCAATAGGCAACTGCGTGCCCCCAACCTCAACCCCACCCCAACCAACAGCTGCGTGCGCTGGGGATCGAACCCGCGACCTGTGATTCGTAAACTCTATGTTGCTTACGTTAAGGTTGAAATATTGGGTGTATTATCGACTGTAAAGGTCCAATAAATTAGCACCATGTATACGTGGACATTCAGGCTCATTGGGCTATTTCTCTAATTTAAAGATCACTAACAAATCTATATCTTGCAACTATCTCCAATGTCATTAAAAATGAAATTGAAAGGCGCCACTAAATAGTTCAAAGATGATGGCTTCACTTTTATTGGTGGTCCCGTCCACTCCACTTTGAAGTTCTGGATGATCTTCGTGAGGAAGGTTTCGATCTCCAACTCGGCAATGCGGCGACCTGCAATATTAAATTCTTGTTTAAGGCAATAACAAACCAAGTAACTAGAATGACATTCTGTTGTGGGGAAATGCCGCGGACATAAATTGTTTCTTTGTTCTGCAGAAACGAGCGATTCGTGCGATTTACAAACTGGGCCCCAGAGTGTCTCTTAGGAATAAATTTTAAGAAATTAATATATTAACATTAGCATCGCAACATGCTTACGAAATGTTAATGTATGTAAGAAAAAATTCATGTCAGCCGTTTACACAAAGTCACTAAGTCATTTAAGGGGCAATGTATCATCATCTCATCATCTGATTTAAGAGCCATGCTCTTGTCGGTGGAGATTTTTCCATATCTCTCTGCTCTCCGCCTTCCTCTTGACCTCCTGATACGACACGACGTTCAACTTCTCTTTTATTTGCTGCATGTAGCTTATTCTCGGTCGGTCGGTCTCGGGCTTATTCTCGGTCCACCCAATATTTTTGGTTTTGACGGGAAGCGCTCTCGACGCATCGCGACGGACACCAGGGTCTACACGTGCTAGTCGCAAGCGACTGGCGAATCACGACGGCGAACGAAACAAAATAATATATTGAAAATAAGGAAACTTCCTTTCCTCTCTGAATCAGATATCCTTAACGAAGGGGAAAGTTGCGGATATTTAGGTTGACGAGTATATGAGAATGGTCGAGAACGATATATGCGAGGTCTAGTATTCGCGTATGAAATAAGTGCGAAACGACTCGACGTGTAGACAAAGGACGTGTAACGTGAATCGAAACGCAGCTTAGAAGTGCTCAAATGACTCGACTACTTCCGGATTCAAAGAAATCCCGTAAATATTTAGAACTGTCAAAAAATAAAACTTACCAATGCACATTCGAACACCAAATCCGAATGGACTGTAAGCGAATGGGTGGGCATTCGCATGGTAATAAGGAGCTTCCTTGTCGATCCATCTCTCAGGAAGGTATTCCATAGCTCTCGGGTACTGGCTCTCCGATTGACTTAAGTGTTGATGATTGAAAACTACCCGCATCTAAAGAGAAATCAAAATCATTTAGGTAAGTTGACCACCTCAACGATTCAAAATTGTTGTACGGTTTACAGAAATAATAAATTACCTTTCACAGGTTCCAAATTTAAACAGAAAATACAGAGGTCGCCTTCGTTTATTCAGTTTGTAATTTGCACTGTTACATTATGTTACAAAATCAGATAAAACCATGAAACTTACGTCTTTCGGTATTTGGTAGCCCAATATATTGTATTCCTTAGTAGTTTGCCTCAAATTACCTCCGACGATTGGTTTTACTCTCAATGCTTCTTTAAGACAAGCCTTCAGGTATGTCCTCTGTTCATTTCCAGAGGTCAATTCTGCTCTTAGCTTGTCTTGTTTATCTTGGTTTGTTGCTAAGAGGTAGAGTACCCCCGTTATTGTGTTTGCAGCCTGAAAATCAATACCGCCAATATTATTATTTTCGATATATTTGAAGCCTCCATTGTTACCGTCATCGTCGCTTTATAAAATAAATGACGTAGGTACATCAAATATTTTTGTATCTTTAGAAATACAAAAAATTGTATTTTGAATACTTTTTTGACATTTATTCCATCTATGTCTACCACCAAGCAGCATTACATTATCATTGTCGTCAACCGGAGTCATCAGCTTACACTAGTCAACTGCTGGATATTGACATATGCCAATTCCTGAATATGTCGTACATTCTTAACTACAAACTTCATTTCTTAAATATACAGCGATATTGTAATGTTAAGGAATAAATTGATCTTTAAATATATTTCCCAAGAGATACTGTGGGGCACAACTTTTGAATTACCTGAAGATGCTTTATATAGAACTAAAATACAGAATGCTGTAAGTCATTAGGCTAAGTTTATTTCATTTATATAGGGCTTAAAAACCGAGTTATTTCATTACATTGTATTAGCTTAAATTAACGGTTAGTTTTTGTCTTACCGTATCGACACCAGCGAATAACATGTCACAAGCCATTATAACTGCTACTTCTTCGTTAACCTCAAGTAGTTTTTCCAGTACTCCTTTTTCATCATCTGATTTTTTCTCGCCTTTCTTTTTCAATTCCTCCATTGCTTTTCTAACAAAATATCTGGTTAAGCTGAAATGAAAATTATTACAATTATAGACTGTATCTTCCAACAGTCATTGTACCTCAGTAGTGACATTATAAGGTAGAGAAAGCGAGAGAACAAGCGAGAGTGCAGGTTCGTTTTGAACAGCGTGAAGAGAGTACTTCATTATCATCATCCATGAAAAACCATCAAATATTTTTTTAAGACCTTTCACATCTTCCGTCTCTTGCAACTTTAGTTTTAGTATCATTACCTCAAAACTTTCATGCACATGCCCATTGTAAGCTGAATAAATGTTTTCTTTCTTTCTATCATATACATCTATATTATTAAATTAGTTCTAATTCACTTACTCCTCCTGGTCCTTATATAGCTGCATCCCTTTCTTGAACGTTGGGGTCGCGATGTATCTCCATAAACTGGGTTTGAAGTCCAATTTGCTTCCTATATTGAATATATCGTGCACACATTGGATCAACTTCCTTGCTGGGGAGTCTTCAGGCAAGTTGGGATCGAAGCAATTTAAACGACCTCCCAAAGCTACCACGCCAATTGACTCCAAAGCCCATAAGTTCATCTCTACATCGAATTTTGCATCAAGCATATTCTTTTCGTTTCTCTTCGACTTCATTCTGTAAGCGCAAAGGAGTATTTATTCAGAGATTAGCAGTAATATTCATTTAAATTTCTGGTTCTATTTTAAATAGTTTCACTCAACTGACGTTTGGGAGGACGATGGTCTGAAGGGCGTAAAATAAAAATATTTTTGAAGACAATTTTTGTGTCATTAATAACAGAGTCATGAATTTAGCTTAAGTATCAATTTTAATTATTGATGTGTCGCTTGTACCTACATGATCTAAGAAACTGTAAGAAAGGGCACATAACCAGAAGGCTACAACAGTGCAAATCAAGAAAGTAAATTTGATAGATGTTGAACTATGTAAAATATGCGTTTGACCATTAATTTGAAAAATACCATTATGGTCAAAGATGAAATTCAAAATTATAACAGAATTGATTATGTGGTATAAACAGATATAATTCGAAATCGTTAACGAGCAAGTAATAAATTTCAATTCACTCCTGATTTAAGGTTCAAAATTGTAGCCTATCAATACTGCTATGGGTCACCAATCCAAGGACTCGTCATGATAAACGCTACTTAGTTTCGCTAATTTGGGATTAGAGTCCAACTTAAACAATTTGGAAAGGCATAGCATCCAACAGTAGGTAGATGATGAGCTAAACAGGTTAAGAAAATTATGAAGTTACCTTTTAATCATATCATCGGCAACTTCTTGTAAAGCACTACTGTAGAGCCTGATAGTCTTCGGCTGCAGCATCGCAGGGTTCGCGGTAGAACGAACCAGCTTCCAATTCTCACCTTCGCTGAAATCAAAAACGTCTCTAAGTGGGGAGATGACAATCTGGTCGGATTCAACGCATCCAAAACACAGGCATGTCTCTTCTCCACCAAACGAAGTCCACCCAACTTGACTTCGACTTTCCGAAATATAACCGTTCCTGTCTCCGATCACTTGGAGCTACTTGGCATGAAGTTATCATCCACCCTAAACTTCGGCACATCCATTGAATCTACAGCCCAAACTGTGGCCAAAAAGCTAGGCATTCTCAACAAGGTCAAGCGATACTTCACACCTGCACAGCTTCTTACCTTATACAAAGCGCAAGTCCGATTCGGTATGGAGTATTGCTGCCACCCTGTGGGATGGATCTGCTAAGTATCAGCTTGCCGCTTTAGATTCGGTGGAACGCAGAGCCAAGCGATTGATAGGCAACAAAGAGTTGGTAGAATCCCATCTACACAGCCTTGAACACCGACGGAAAGTCGCATGCCTTTCAATCTTCTATCGGATATATTTCGGAGAGTGTGCTGAAGTACTGCATGAGTTGATCCCGCCATCCCCGTTCTTACATCGAAATTCAAGACTTACCGCAGGATATCACCCGCACTTAGTTGACGTGCCATTTATAAGGACCAAGCGTTTTAGGTCTTCGTTTCTCATGCGCACGGCTAAGGAGTGGAACGCATTGCCTCCGTCTGTGTTTAGTCCAGATTAAGGTCAAGAGCGATCCCATTCTAATTAAAAAAAAAAAAAAAAAAACGTCGCGAAACTCATAAGTACTATCATCATGAGGTCGGAACTATATCTCGTTTCCAGTAATAGTCCATGGAGTTATCAAACAAGAAATCCACTGACATGGTTTTTTTGTTATGCACAACGGGTTGATACTTGACCTCAATCACAACTGATGTTAAGTAAAGTTGATGTCGAAGATAGAAGCGTACTGACCCGGAAACCCCAACACATTTGGAGGACGGGCTATCTTACCGGAACACAACAATGCTATTAACATTGCTGCTTGGCGGCAGATTTAGATAAGATGATGGTAGCTAGCCAGGCAGACCTTTAAAATGCCCAAACCGAGTACTTAAACATGTACCCCGCTGGGGATCGAACCCGCGACGTCCGAATCGTAAACCCAATATTGTTTACATTGAGCCACGGAGGCGGTTAAAATGGTGAAAGTTAAAAGATGGTGGATAGATGACCTGGATTCAGGCCGCTTCCAACCAGTTGTTCTGGAATTCTATGGAGGAGGCCTATGTCCAGCAGTATACATCCTATGATATGTTGATTATGATCAAAGAAGAAGAAACCTCCACGGAAGTACTTGATCTGATGCTTGTTCTGATGTCATCAAATGGCCACCGTATTGAGTAAGCAGTTTGGTTATGCTTGTATCTCTTGACAATTATCTTGTAACTTGTTCAAAAAACACCTTAGGGCACATTTAATGGAAAAACAAAAAAATGCAATTCCAAAGCGTTACCTGTAGTGGAACTACCTATGCACTTCTCTTTTTCCTTTTGTCACATCATTATCATTCATTCCACTCGTTATCATAATTATTACTCAACACTAGCTGTATCAACAACCGACACTTTTCACTCACGATTGACCATAAATGTACACGCAGACGGGAACATGCACGTACTTTTATGCACTCGTACTTGTAGGGGTTGTAACTAAAAACCAGTGTTTCGCTCTTTGAGTGACGTGCCACACTGAGTTATAACCCATTTGTGCTACTGCGGCACACACTCGCTCTTTGTATTTTCTATTCTTTACTTTTATTTGTATGTATATTTCTTTGTAATTTAAAAATTGTGTAGTTGTGTGAATAAATGCTTCAACTATCTTGTTGAGTGTTTTAATTATACCATTTGAAAGGTCTTAAAACCAGCTATCAAACGTCTTACATATTGTCTATTGAGTTCAAATCTGGATATAAGACAGGCATGAATGAATTCAATGAGCCGCATATCTGAATCGGTTGTGTACAATAGAAATGTCCGCATATCTGAATCGATTGTGTATACAATGTGTGTATTTGTACAATGGGTAGTTACCGACTCATAGTCACACCAAGTTATCACACCAGTGTTTCAAACAGGATTCTTTTTCTTGTTAGTCACGCTACTAATTTTTCCACACCATTTATTGTATTTATTCCCTAACTAGTGCTGTCCTGGCCTGTCCTGTCCTGTAAAATGGAATGTCATCTGGGATGTCATCTATATTTAACTGGTGCAAGCGAGCCGGACGAGTGCGAGCGAAGCGAGCACGGGAGTCTTTGGCACCCCGACATGGATAGGTTAGGTTCGTGTTAGGTGTTAGGTTGACATTATTATATATTTATTTGTTCCTGTTAAACCAAAATTTTCAACAGGTACAGCACTAGCAATTATAGTATAAATGGTGTGGAAAAATTAGTAGTGTGACTAACAAGAAAAAGAATCCTGTTTGTAACACTGGTGTGATAACTTGGTGTGACTATGAGTCGGTAAAGGAATAGGCGAGGGGGATGCAGAAATAACCCTGATGTAATATAAACAAACTTACTCCGTAATCAGTCCAGTGGGTCGTTTTCCTTCCTCCTCAGTTTTGTTGTATTTCTTTCTGTAATACTCCAACGAGTTGAACCCGGGACGTACTGGCATCCAATTCTCACCGCGTAAAATCTGTGAATAAACATAATTGAAATTGTGGCCGTGGATTGAGCGCTAAGAAGACTTCAATTAAATTGTATCATTTACTCGATTTATCTAAGGAGAGGTCATTTTCATGATTGTTTTTTTTTTTATTTTTCCTGGCAGTATTTTTATGTACGAGTATGCAACGATTTAGATAGAGTGACATAAAATATACTATTATATTTTTTTTTATCCACAACGTGTTAGCACTTGACCTCAATCTTATCTGATCTTAAGTCAAAGTCAAAGTCAAAAATGCTTTATTTTGTAGGTACACAGAATACACTTAAAATAGTCAATTTTACATTTTTTAAGCTACTGCTTGTTCAAAATGCAATTATCCCCTGAGAAGAACAAGCAAGAAACTCGAAGGGTTTGATTTTACATAAAGGTTTTTATATTACAAAAAGGTTTTTATATTTCATTATTAATTGTGAAATAGACTGGCATGCGAACGATCTGAAGGGCAATTCTCGTAATATCTCTTATTAATTCAGTTCGAATCTAGTCTCGGTCTCCAAATATCAAATAGGTCATTCTCGTACTACAATATAAAGGTTTGTAATGTGATTATATCGAAATGTGATCGAAAGTTGAACAAAGCTTTTAACATTAAGATCGAGATTAAAAAAATTGACAGTTCGTCAAATATGCGCTTGCTTCCTTCTATTTATTCTCTTTCACATTTGTCAAAAAACTACTTATATCACTTCAGCTAGGCAATACTGAACAATTAATAGAGAGAGCTTTGTTCAACTTTCGATGACATTTCGATATAATTACATTACGAATCTTTATATTTAATCTCGTATTTGACATTTAGGAGATCGAGACTGGATCCGAACTGAATTTTGACTGTAATTGTAATACGAGATATTACGAGAATTGCCCTTCTGATTATGTCCAGGGATGATTATCATCTAAATAGTCTGATATTTTATAATATGCTTTGTTAATAAGTTTCTGTTTTATAGTATCTATAAATTTATTGAGAGGAAGATTTTGTATATCAACTGGAACCTTATTGAAAAAGCGTATACATAACCCTTTGAATGAATTACTGACTTTGCGGAGACGACTTATGTGACCTGCAAGTTTATCTTTATCTCTTGTATTGACATCATATTTATAACTATTTTTCCTAAATGATGCTATATTTTTTTTGACATACATTAGATGAGGTCGAAGGTGGTAGCTACTTCTACCTCTACCTTATCTCTGATAACCGGAACACAACAATGCTATTAACATTGCTGCTTGGCGGCAGATTTAGATAAGATGGTGGTAGCTAGCCAGGCGGACATTTAATACTCTACCACCAACCAACCGAGTACTAAATATGCACCCCGCTGGGATCGAACCCGCGACCTCCGAAACGTAAACCCAATGTTGTTTACATTGAGCCACGGAGGCGGAGCCACATGTATAGAAATAAGGAAGCGATAGCTTCACCTGTCCGTCCTTTTGTAGGTCGCAGGCATTTTACTCGCAATATATATATATGAGTATATGTTTAGGATGAACTAAACATATACTCAAAGCGCCTAAAAAGGTATGAAAAATCTTGAAAGAAAAAAAATTGATTGCCTTCCATTTCCTTATCCATGTCACTAAGACCTAATAGTACTAATGTACCCATTTCAAGTGAAAGTATTTTTTTTAATTTTTGTGCACCATCGTGTAGAGTATTATATTAGTAAATAGGTCTTTCGAAAATATTGAAGGTAATTTTGTCAACTTTTGCTATACAAAGCTACGTTTACAAAATATTAAGCTTTAAAGTAGTGAGTCACGTGCCCCACTTCTAACAGTTAAAAACAGAATTCGAAAAATTTAAAAGTATTCACAATAATATCAAAGAGATGAAAATTAAAAGAAAAATTATCACAGCTAAACAAGCTACAAGTTTACGTGTAATATTCCACCAAATGTTATTTATGTCAGTGCATATTTGTGGCATATTATATTGAATATATCTAGGTACATTTCCCCTCAAATGAAGTCATTTCAAAATACGCCTTTAAATAAATTCTAAACCATCTTTAAACAAAAATTATTTACAAAAGGCTATTATTGTAAAAATTCAAGACTACTTTATAATAGCCTTTTTGTAATATACGCATTGGGCCAGCATGGTGCACTATGGCCCATACTCCCTCATTATACGAGGGAAGGCCTATATTCCTGCAGTGGGATGTTTACGGGCTGATGATGATGATCAAACTCTATACTACAAAAACATACTTTATAGCTTAAAATGGTCAAGAAACTCTACAGCGACTCTCTCTTCACCCGAAACGAACTTGACCAGTTTTTTTTATAATCTGTGCTACTCCCTCATCAAATGCAACACAAAATACTTACTGTTGCACAACTCTCGGCGTCAAAAAGGAAAATATGCGTTGGGCTCCCCAGCAGACCATCCAGTTTCACAATTGGGCCGTACTTGTCAAACAAAGCATGTTGCATATCATCAAGTGCAGATAATTGACCTGAAATAAACCAAAATGATTCAACTTGAACTAATTCAACTTTCATCAGTCAACTTCAGCTAGTCAATGAACTGATATCAATAAACCAGCTAATATTATTAATGCAAATATTTGCTGCTCGGATGAAGTGGTTTAGATTCAAATTCAACTAATTTAAATTACCTCAATCAACTTCAACTAGTCAACAAACTAATGTCATTACAGCGAATATTATTAATGCAAATGTTTGCTGCTCGGATGAAGTGGTTTAGATTCAAATTCAACTAATTAAAATTTCCTCAATCAACTTCAGCTAGTCAACAAACTAATATCATTACAGAGAATATTATTAATGCAAATGTTTGCTGCTCGGATGATGTGGTTTAGATTTAACTTCAACTAATTTAAATTTCCTCAATCAACATTAGCTAGTCTAACAAACTAATATCATTACAGCGCACATTATTAATGCAAATGTTTGTGACTCGGATGAAGTGGTTTAGATTCAACTTCAACTAATTTAAATTTCCTCAATCAACATCAGCTAGTCAACAAACTAATATCATTACAGTGAATATTTTAAATGAGAATGTTTGGATATTCCAGATCGGGTGAAATAATTTAGATTCAAATTCAACTAAACTTTCATCAATCAACTAACACATATCAATAAATCAGTGTATATTATAAATGCACATGTGTGGATATTTGCTGCTCGTATGAAGTGACTTTGGTTCAACTTCAAGAAACTTTCAACAGTCAACTGCAGCTAATCAATCAACTAATATCAATAAATCAGCGAATATTGTAAATGCAAATATTTGGATATTGTTTGCTGCTCGGATGAAGTCATTTGGATGACATTTTGGTGCACATGTAGAATATGGTCTGGGATAGGACGTAAGGTATTTTTATCCTGATAAAATGTGGTCCCAATTTCACTGTCCATTTGTTGTTTTCACATTTGTAGATGTATATGTGTCGCTAAATGGGTCAAATATACGATTCGATTCGAACGATTTATATATGTATTTATTTACAAAAAAAATGCATTTGTGTAGTTTATCAACCATCTGGTATCCATAATACAAGCCTAGTTGCTTAGCGTGGAACTAGATGGCGTTGTGTGTATGTCCAAGGATACTTATTTATTTATTTATTTATTCTTATTCTTAATTCTCGCGGAATAAATAAAGTATGCATAAAACGCGAAGCCGCGGATAAATATAAGGTGTTAGCGATAAGGCGATTTGTGCGATTAATGATGTACGCTGTATTCTTCATGTAGCTTTTGTTAATTGTGCAATAAAGAGTATTTGATTGATTGATTGATTGATTGAAATATAAGTAAAATCATAAACATCATCATGGATGTCAAGGAACTTTATATATCTTCTACTCCATTCTAATCAACGTCTTGCGCAGTCAGTCTTTGTATGGGTGACCACTAGTGGCACTTTTACTGGTGTTTCTATGCTGGTAACACATCAGTTATTTTCAATTACAGTCAGTCGTTGAGCCAAGTCGGTGGCCTACAGTTGCAGCTTGAAAACACTGACCGCCTTATTCATATAAATGTACAAACGCTTTATAAGCCTGTTTTAGCTATAGTGTGTTTTGTCTCTGCCGTTCATAAGGAAATGTTGTAATGAAATGAAATGAAATGAAATGAAATGAAATAGTAATTTATTTGCAAATGATTTTAGGTATAAACATTAGTTGGTATAATTTCACATAGTTCCAGCAAAATCTGCCTATATACAGGCGTGCAAATATTATTCATAATTTAATTTTATACATATTTTATGTCAAGCCTACAATATTTAGGAAGTATAATTATGTCAATGTTACATTATATGTTAATTATTATTATTGTCATTATTATATATATATTTGTATTAAAAGAAAGTGACAAAGCATACTTTATCTAAAACAGGCTTATAAAGCGTTTGTAAATTTTTATGAATAAGATGGTGACTCTATACGTATTTCTCTTTTTTAATTTAAAATTAATGATAGGAATTAATGAAGGATATGCTTCAAAGTTTAATATTAAAGTCATAATTTATTGTAAGTTAATTCTACTAAAATACGATTCTTCAATTTAAGAGCTATGCTCTTGTCGGTGGAGTAACGACCATGTTTCTCTACTTTCCGCCCTCGTTTTAACCTCTTGGTACGACACGACATTCACCTTTCTTTCACTTGGTCAAAGTAATTACGCCTAGGTCTTCCCCTTCCTCTTTCCTTCAATCTTTCCCTCAATTATGTTCTTCAAAAAATATCGTGTCGTATCAAGTGACCTTATATCGTATCTTTCCTCTTCGGTTCTCAACTGTGGCTAACAGGCATCTCTTCTCCTTTACCATCACTAACACCTCTTCATTTGTTCTCTTCTCGGTCCAGCTTATTCCTTCCATTCGTCTCCAGCACCACATCTCGAATGCCTCTAACCTTTCCCTATCCCTTTGTGTTAATGTCCATGTCTCACAGCCGTATAAAGCTATACTCCATATATAGCATTTTATCAGCCGCTTTCTAGCGGTACGATTTCTAGAAATGCGATTACAGATTCCAAATTTTATAAGATTCCTCACGACAGGTTCGATCATTCATTACCTACCCGAGGTCTGTCACTCAGTCAGTCACTCGCTCACACACGGCTTACATACGGTTCCGGAGGTGCGATTCTTTAACTTGGTGTGAATGATTGCTCATACAAAAATGAACCTGTTTTAGTTAAAGTATGTTTTGTCACTTTCTTTCATTACAACATTTCCTTATGAAGGACAGAGACAAAACACACTTTAACTAAAACAGGCTTGTAAAGCGTTTGTAAATTTTTATGAATAAGATGGTGACTCTATACGTATTTTAGCTCCTTAATTAAAATTTATAGTTTATTTACCTCCGGGCAAGAAATGGTACAGCTGTCCAATAATAGGCAACGACCTTGGACCAGGAATCTCTTGCCATGGCTTCACAGGGGGCGATTCCGTGGCATTCACCGATGCGTTTACTGCTACGGACCTAGAACAGTAAGTGTAAATATTTATTATGAACATTTAGAAATTCTCGGTAAACAAACTTCGAAATACACCAAAGAACTGAGTTAAATCGAACTAATATTATAAACTTGCTTTCCACCTGCGGCTTCGCCTACGTGAAATAACTTTATCTCGGATAAAAATATCCTATGTATGTTTAATTTATTTATCATGTATCCTGCATGATAAATAAATTACAATATCTTCTTCAATTTAAGAGCTATACTCTTGTCGGTGGAGTTACGATCATGTCTCTCTACTTTTCGCCCTCGTTTTAACCTCTTGGTACGACACGACATTCACCTTTTCTTTCAAAGTAATTACGCCTAGGTCTTCCCCTTCCTCTCTGTCCTTCAATCTTTCCCTCAATTATGTTCTTCAAAAACATATCGTGTCGTATCAAGTGACCTATCATCTTTCCTCTTCGGTTCTCAACTGTGACTAACAGGCATCAGGAGAAGAAATTATAATTTATATAATAATAAAAAAAATATCCTATGTATATATCACATATTATTCTAGTACAAAGACGAGTAATATAAAGTTCATTAAGGTGTTCCAGTGGCAACATTCTGGCTCCATCTTGTGTAATAGAGCTCATGGCAATAAAGCAACTAGCCCAAATTCAACTATGTTGCCATTTGCTATCAGGGAGTTCCATGCCCTACATCCCGGCTCCATCATTAAATCAGCTCGACGACACCATAATATTGCATTGTCAGATACCAGCAAGTGGTTCCAAAATGCTTCGCAAATGTTGAAACGGACAACCTCGTACGAACGAAAGAGATTGAGGTCAAGTACCAACCCGTTGCGCATAAAAAAAAAAAAAAAAAACTTTAAAAACTAAATAAAGGCTTGTAAAAACTCCGCACTGAAATCGGACCACGCATTATGGAGATTTAACCCAGGGAAAATACGGTAAAAAATTTGCTTAGCTAGACATAATTCAGAACCGACTTATATAATTGCTATCTTATAAGAATAAGAATAATTTATGTTTAACCACAGGTAAATACAGTAGTTTACAACCGGTAATTTTTTTTAATATTCATTAGAATTTCTAAAAGTCAGCTGATGTCCATGGTAAGCATTAAAAATACTTGTGTTATAAGCATCAGCTGCTAACTCCTCAATAGACTCCTAAATTTAGAAATATTAGTATATTAGAGATGTAATTTTGAATAATTAAGCCTAAAAAAACGAGCGCTTAGTCAGATTTTTTTTAGAAAACCCTATTTTTAATTTGTATCTTAATAACAATAAATACTAACTGATATTTAATTAGGTAGACTTTTGTTAAACACAGTTAACTTATTGATGGGTAAAAAACTAAGCATATTATAGTTAGGCATACATGTGTTTTAGCTGAAAATGTCGTCGAGCTGCATTGCTTAAGAAATAAAAATGAGAGCTAATATTTTGTAACGATAATTTCCCAAAATGTTTTGAATTTAAAGAAATGCCCATCAATTGAGCATTTTTTTACAGAAACACATTTTTCAACTTTAGCTTATTTAGTTACTTACTTAGTACTTGCGTTTCTTACAAATGCTTATTTTTAAGCAATTCTTACTACATTTACAACATTTTATTAAGAAGAAAATCGCGGTTATTCGTTTTTCCGAGGTCAAACTGTATTTTCCCTGGGCTAATTACTGACAATGACTGGCCACACACAACGCTGTCAAACATAACACCCTTCGTTTGTCGTCGGGGGTTAATGAGAATTACTTCATTCACCAATTTCAGGGATAACTTACCTAGTAATGGTCCTATTAACTGCAGCCAAATTAAAAACTGTTCGAAGTGACGACGTCTGCATTTTGTCGGATAAAAAAACAATTGCTCAACTCCTTAGTACATCACTTTAATAATCAAAAATCCGGAATAATCTGCTCGTTTTGGACGTACACATAACAGTTACACACAAATGTTAAGCTTCACCTTTTTATGGTTATTTGTTATCTTGTTTTACACATTGTCATTGTTCTGATATAATTGGATAAGGTATCACTGGTATCAGGTATAATCGTGACCAATTTTGATGTTTCACCAACTTATCTATCACGCAGTTGGTGTAGGAATGACCGGCAAAATGTTTCTTAACCGAAACAGCTTGTGTTCAATGTACATTGATAATAACGGTGCTAGATTGACTATAATAAAAACAAGCCGTGTAAGTCGTTTGTCGATGCCTGAGGGCGGAGTGTGAGTTTTGTTTCGAGTTAACTTTACTACCGCGTTCACGTTTACGTGACGATTTGTATGGAGAAATGTGCAGCGCCTCTAGCGGATGTTTGCAAAACGATTTTTTTTCATAGGGACTTTAACGCGATGGCAAAGTTAAAAATGAGACAAAATTACACTTCGCACACTGGTTCCTTGTTTTTTTTATAAATAGTTTGGAAAAGGGTTGGTTTGTCTGTGGGTTTCTTGCGCCGCTTCTTTTACCACAGATAATTTCCCTTTCCGAAGCGGTAGTAGCATGGACATACTGACTGACAGATAAATGCAAGCTATTTTATTATTTCCAATAAATTTAAATAACATTTGTATGTATCTTATGTTGAAATAAATGCTAGAAGTTTGTTATGTTAAATCATGAAGAGATCGATTCTAATGACGTTGCTGGCTATTGATAATCATCTTTAATTGTTCTTTATTCTTTATTGCAACAGAAAACAAACAAATTACAGTCAGAACATAACATATGTACAAATATGTTTAGGTGTTAAATAGATTTTTGTAGAAATTGGAATCAGTATATTACGAATGAGTTTTATTTAACGTCAGGAAAAAAATAGGGCATATTAGGTAAGTGAAATAGAAGGAAATGGCATAGGTAATTAATTTATCCCCTTTTTTTTTTTTTTTTCAAAACGAATATTGAATAATGCGTTGTGTCATTTGACGGTCGCCTTTTTGCCGATTCCACATAATTACATGATTAAATTAAATAAATTAAAAAACTTGGAAAAAATCTGAGTTCCTGATGATTCGCATGGTGAATACCGCCAGTCGCATATCATACTCCGGCCGGCGCGTGCATCGATGATGGTTTTGAGAATCAATCAATCAATCAATCAATTTATTGCTTTCACATGGGTTTTAAGATCTTAGGTTTACGTAATATTAGTATCACATGTGTACCCCTTGGGGTGTAGCAATCATTGTTGCATGCAAATTTTTATTGTGTCATGGTCGACGAATAAATTATATTATTATCAATCAATTCAATATTTATTAAGTTAAATAGATATTTATCTATTTTTATTATCAATATATTATTAGAATATTCTTAGAGTATATTAGATTATTAGAATAGATTAAATTATACGAAACATGTCAAGCTGTAAATTTTTATCATTTATCAACTCATTTAAATTATAATAGGATTTTTCTATTAAAAAGGATTTTACTTGTTTTATAAATTTTAAGTCATTCTTTTCTTCTTGTAGTATATGATGGAATTTTATTATAAATTTTGGTTGACATCGCTTATGGACCTGTACTATGCATTTTTAGTTTTGAGAGCGGGCGGACAGGTATATCAGCTCTTCTGGATCTCAGTCTCATAAAAACTACATATGCCAATAACTTTTATATTCCTTACCTAATATGCTCTATTTTTTTCGTTGCGGTAAAACATCCCATCCGGTATACAGGGCGTCCCAAAGTTATGGGACATGAAGGGGAAGTACCTTAAATATCGTAGATAGTGAATTTTGCTCAAAGAAGACTTTATGTTATTTTTAAAAGTTAGTAATTCTGCATTCATAGATTTTCTAAAAATTATTTGCTTCGGCTGGGAATCGAACCGACTCAAATGTGAAAAAAAAAACACCCTACTTTTATGATGCCAATCGAAAGAATAGCTAAAAAATAATAACTCTGCCTAAGTAACATAGTATTTTAAAAGAAAGGAACAACGTGAAATTAATCATTTTAATCAAATAAAAAACATACATGAAACTGCCGTAGTCAATTAAGTAGGTATTTTTTTGTAAATTAATTAATTAAATGCTCAAAATGTGATCCCTCTTGTTATCATTTCATCTACACGTGCACTTATAATAAGGAAAACTATGTTAGTACCTATTTTATGAAGTGGGTACTTATTTACGAATAATCAATGCTATCTTTGGAATGATAATATCGCTACTTTTCGAACGTCGTCGGCAATAAATAACTTTCTTGAAATTTGACTCAATCATTTTATGTTGTTCCTTTCTTTTAAAATACTATGTTACTTAGGCAGAGTTATTATTTTTTAGCTATTCTTTCGATTGGCATCATAAAAGTAGGGTGTTTTTTTTTTCACATTTAAGTCGGTTCGATTCCCAGCCGAAGCAAGTAATTTTTAGAAAATCTATGAATGCAGAATTACTAACTTTTAAAAATAACATAAAGTCTTCTTTGAGCAAAATTCACTATCTACAATATTTAAGGTACTTCCCCTTCATGTCCCATAACTTTGGGACGCCCTGTATATATATTGTCTACAATTTTACAGTGATATTGTAACAGCAGACCGTGGAGATTCGTTACAACCACGTTGCTGGCCAATAATAATCTTGTACTTTATTATTTATTTTTATTTATAATTTATTGCACACGAGTACACATAAAAGACAAATACATACTAGATACAGAATGAACAAAAGGCTCTAGCTTATCTCTAAAAAGAGATTTCTTTCAGCAAGCAAATGTGAAGGAAAATTTTTATTTTGATTTTGAAAATTTATTGAAAATCTTTTTGATTTATATAAAAAGCTCAAGCAGATTTTTATGGAAATCTGTAGCTCTGCCATAATAGGAGTAGGTAATATATCATAAACAATTTTACAGGACCGTGTGTGTTGGATAAAAAAAAAACAACCAAACTTATGTATTTATGATATTAACTGGAAAACTCTATAGCATGTATTAGTTTTTTCCGGGAACACTGATGGGAAGCACTAAAATTATTGACACGTTTTATAAAGTAGTCTATAATTTTAGTAGAGTGACGACTTACTGTGTTTATGTTGTTTTTGTACATTATCAACATTACTACAATCTTAGTTACCGGCGTGGTAAAGTAAAATATTTGGTACGTTATCTAAGATACCTACTCGTGTAATAATACCTTATAATATATCATCACTTGTTTATAAATAATTAATAAGACAGACTTTAGACTATACAGTCTATGAAAACTATATTCTATAATAAAGAAGGACTATTTAGAAGAACGACTTACTTTACTAATTGTAGTCTTGTATTTAAGTTTCCAAATCAATCCTATACAACTATAAATGTTTAATCTTGAGGTTCAGAATTCAACGTTTGATTCCGACTGGTGTCTGGTTAGTTTTCATTAAAAAAACATTTCTCTTGTAATCAAACTAAAAGACCCTTTAGTTTGATTACAAGAGTAATGTTTTAACTTTAAGTCACAGAGCAATGGAGAGAGATATGCTCGGTGTCTCATCGAATCAGAATAAAGTCACCGATATATTACCCGCCTCTACACTCCTCCCACTGCAACTCCTGTAAGCCAGGATCAACAGTGGTACTCTGCACGGCGCCTACTGAAGGTAGACGGTGCCCTACGTGTTTTTATTGCTACCTTGGGCCCCAGACTGATTAAAAAAGAGTTAATGGTGTGAAGTAGGAAAGTAGGAAAGAAGCCCCCCCCCCTCGGCACAAATGGGAGTGTAGCTAAATGAATTCAAAATCAGCACTGAAGCTCACGAATATAGATATAGCCAGAAGAATTGCTAAACTTAAGTGGCAGTGGGCGGGGCACAATGCTCGTAGGACCGACAGCCGTTTGGGGCGGAAAGGTTCTCGAGTGGCGACCACGCACCGGAAGACCAGCGTCCACCCCGAGCCGAGAGGAAAACCGCTGGATGCGGACAGTGCAGGGCCGGTCATTGTGGAGATCTTTGAGGAGGCCCTTATATGTACAGCAGTGGACGTCTTACGGCTGATGATAAATAAATAATAAATATCTCTGCACATACACACAGCCATCTAGGTCCAAAGTAAGCATCTAGGCTTGTATTATGGGTATCCATTGTGATAAACTACACAAATATTTTTTTTTGTAAATAAATATACATGTATAAATGAAAAACATCCATAACTCGGGAACACATGTCGGTGTTCATCATACAAAAATATGCCCCTAGCGGGATTCGAACCCGTGACGATTTCTAACCACTACACCAAACAGGTCGTCCCTAAACCCTCTTAAGTATTACGTATCGCTTTATTCTTTTTGGTCTTTTACAGAAACTAATATTTTTTCTTAGCGTCTTAAAATATGTGAAATGAGAAAAAGCTGAATACTCGATCTCTACAGTATAGAAGTATAGATAGAACAACCGAACAGATTTTCAAAGTAACCTCATCACCATAAGTACCTAGAATTTTTTTCCGTGGCAAGCAATATTCTATGTTTTCGAACCAGCTTAGCTTCAGTTATTCAACCGGTGAAGTCTGAAGCATGGTAGTAAATGTAGCTCTACTTCTGATGCCTGAAGGAAAATATCAGAGAACATAACACTACTATATTGTATTGCTTAGTTTGAATAACAAGTGAGTCATCATTGACGACCTGTTTGGTGTAGTGGTTAGCAACCTGGCCACTATACCAAAAGGTTGCGGGTTCGTATCCCGCTAGGGGCATATGTTTGTGTGATGAATACGGACATTTGTACCCGAGTTATGGATATTTTTAATTTATAATAAGTATTCATTTACAAAAAAAAATATGTATTTATGTAGTATATCAACCATCTGGTATCCACAACACAAGCCTATAGTTGCTTACTGTGGAATTAGATGGCGCTGTGTGTATGTCTAAAGATATTTTATTTATTATTTTTATCATATCAACCGAAATATGTCCACTGCTCGACAAAGGCGTCCCCCAAAGATCTCCACAATGATCGGCCGTCGGTCCTACGGCAATGTGCCCCGCAATTTGACAGACAGTTTGGCAATTCTTCGGGTCATAATAGTCAACTTGGTTCTCTTGCGGATCTTCGTTTCTTATTCGATCCCGCACGAATACTCCGAGCATAGCCTTGGAATGACCGCGCCGCTCGGTGGCAGGTTAACAAAAGTACTCAACTACCGTACATACCAAATAAACACGTACACACACACACACATATACTCACAGACACTACAATCGAAGTCGTTAATTTGTACACATGCGACAACTTATTGTATTTCATCATTATTTTTATTAGTTAATTGTTACATAGATCTATAGTTTTGACATTTTTACTTGGATTATATTACTTAATTCTTTTATAATTAAAACGTTACCCACTCCATTATAACGACAACCACTGTCGGTAACATAATGAGAATCACTAATTGGCATAAGTTTGGTACCTATTAGTTTACTATAATATAATTTCTGAAATAATGCTGTTGATTCTATGTAAATAAATAAATAAATAAATAAATGACCTTGTGCCTTCTTAAGACGCCCACACTGAACGACCACGTTCAGCTCCACATGTCATCACTGGCAGCACACACTGATCAAAGACTTTCATCCCAAATACTATAATGACAAGTGTGTGCTTGTAAAACCATGTCTCAAAAGGGGAGAACTGCCATAAGAGATTTCATTATCATGTTAACAGTCACAGGATGTCTATTGCTGAACGTAGACCTCACCATGAACTTCCAAAGCAACCTACATCCAGCGATTTCTCGCGTCATAGGACATAGAATAAAATAATTAGTGAGAGTTTTTCAAGATTAGTTCAACCAAGATGGTTGTCGAAGCCATGAAATTTGGTGGGATTATCCTTGTTTGGATTGGTGGAAAAGTTTGTAATCATAAAAATTTGAATTACAGTCCGACCACGGTATCTCTCAAGATAATTGCTTGCTAAAATAAAAGTTAAACTCTTTATCAAAGTTAGTAAAAGGCCGGAGAGTTGTGAGGAGAGGAATAATTATTACCAGTTCGTATAATTGATATACCCTGTTTGTACGTATTAAATTACGGCCAAAGTTTTTGGTATAATGTTGTTATTAAATAAAATTACTTGGAGAAAGTACACAGACCTTTTGAGTTCTGCTGAAAGTAAAATTTCTTACATAATGTGAGTGTGTTTGGTTAAACAACGTCTAAAAGATAAGTCCTGCTCTCCAATATTAAATAATTAGCTTAACGACTGCAGTTTGGAACTTCTTTATCGCGGACTCTCATCATAACTTATCTTGACTTATCTTGGCTTGCATATCCTTCCTCAGATTCCAGTACATTGTATTGTGTGTTATGATATGTCTTATCTTGTGTCTTGTTATTTGATTTGCCTACGTCTTGACTTGCATCTTGTCTTGCGTCTTAGCTTGCGCCTTGTCATGCGTCTTGTCCTGCGTCTAGTTATGCATCTTGTCTTACGTCTTATCTTACATCTTATCTTACGTCGTGCCTTGCGTCTTGCCTTGCGTCTTGGCTTGCGTCTTGTCTTGCGAATTGGTTGCGTCTTGTCTTACGTCTTGCCTTTTGCATTATCCTGTCTTGTTTTGTGTGATTTGTATTGTCTTTTCTTATTTTAAAGAAGCTTTAAACAGAGAGAGTTACGTTTGCATTTATAGTATTAGTGCGGATCTATAACATGTTCACTGCTAATTGTAAGTTGTCTCGATCGCAATTCGTTTTCGATTAGTGAAGTAAAGCAACTTCTGGCACGGTTTAGTTCTTAGATGACTATACCATTAAGACATTTTCATGTAAATGTTATAATTCCATGAAATTAACCCTAGGCGAACGACCTGTCATAGAAGATGCAGAATGCTATAAGTATATATATGAATTTATTATTTTTTCTGTTGGAGATATCTAAAATGAAATACTTGATCCTACGGATAAAAAAAAAACAGATATGGAAAAAAATGTACCTAATATAATAACCTAAAGTTGAAAATTGAAGACTTTGCCTTTGGCCTATGAGAAACATAACTGAAGACTTGGCCTTTGGCCTTAGGAGATACATAATGAAGTTCGAAAAAAAAATAAGACGAAAATAGAATAGCAGAAAGAAAATCAATAAAGAAGACTTGGCTTCTAGCCTGAGAAAATTTTTTTTTGATCTCATTGCCTTCCAACATTATTGGAGAATAAACAAAGGAAAAAAATTATGGAAAATTAAGGAAAAAAATTATGGACAACTTCGCGATCTGGCGTGATAAGTCGTTGTTCGATGGCGGCGGAACACTCGACTTCAAATCATTAACAATAAAATACCTGTCTTAATTTCAACCTTACGTTCAGTCTACAGGTATTTTTACGTATAGCGCGACTTAGTCACAAAAGTGGCCAAGCTTTAAATAAAGATTTAAGAAAAAAATCATAAAATCTATGGTTGCATGCAGTGTTAACTCTTGAACACTTATTAAAGGCCATTTTTAAAAGACTCCCAAACAAGAGGAGGTGCTATAGATATTCGTCTCTATATTTTTTTTAAGTACGTTCACCAATATTTTCATCATTAACAGATTTTGATGATTGTTTTTGTTTATCATCAGGGTGGTACCATATAAATTTGGAAAGGTGTGATGATGCATCTGGAGACAGAGAGTGGACCTTACTGAAGTTGTGTTTTTTGCGAGTTTTTGGCAGTTCACTTATGTTTTTTTTTTATGCACAGCGGGTTCGTACCTAACCTCAATCACACCTGTAGGTATGTAGAATATTTATAAACAATAATTTTACAATTTATTATAAAAAAAAACACAAATAAAAAACTAGCCCCAAGTCTCTGGTTGGTGGAATAATACCCAGATGACTGACCGCGTTGCCTCGCTGTATAGCAAGGCTGATTCTTTGACCAAAGTATTGGCCAGCCCTGCGATCGTGGGATGCATCAACCAGACGCTCAGATAACTTCCTAAAAAGAGTGTGAGCACCCGGTCCCCACGGCCCAAGCGTTTCTACACCAAACGGCGCAAATAGGTGATCTCCACTGCGACCGGCATATTTACGCCATTTAACGCTTTCTGCCGAGGCGGCAGCGGAACCAGCTGTACCGCTTGTACTTGGAAGATGGGAAGGAGCAAGGGTATCGACGCAGGTTGCATCCCATACCAAAGACCGTCCCGATTTCCAAGGCACGAACGTCATACCGTCCGGCCTTTTACCGTCATCCCTCGCCAGTCCATTAAGTAGTATGTAGTATTTGTTTATAGATGAAATCACACACATATCATCATTTTCCAATGTGACTGGAATATCTACATGTTACAGCAATAGATTTTCCTCGAATTACATTGATAGCACGATAACGTTATTGTTATGTTATTTAGCAAAGTCATTATTTGATTATCCATTTGTTGATTGAAAGAAATGTGTTCATTTATTGACTAACTTAGGCCTTTAGCTTTGCTTGTAATTGTAAAAGCAAAATTAAAAACAGTAATGTTATATTGCGAACAGATGCTTTTTTTTGTAAATACCGAGTTTATCTCAATAACGCTTGATGTTAAGTGAATATGAGGTTGTAGATAAAAGCCCACTCACGCGGAATCCCAACTATTTGGAAGAGTGGTATCTTTTCTCTAAGAACCGGCACAGAACAATGTTATCAATGTACTGCTTAGTGGCAGAATTAGGGAAGATGGTAGTAGCTAGCGTGGCGGCCATTTTTAAAAACCTTATGTTGTTTTTATTGAGCCACTGAGGCAGCGAAGACGGTACCTATCATTTTGACATGTTTAGACAACATACATACACACTTAAAGATACGATATTTATCACAAATGGGGTGGTCAGAGATATCCCAAACACAAGTGTTTGGGTGTTACAAGCATACAAGTTTAACGCTTGAACCATCCATGGTTCATCTGTCGACATATACAGAAATGCACACGTGACAGGGGCGGAGCCCATCCCCATTAACCCGGCGTAAATGATGCGAAATTAATTACAAGACCAATGACATCGGGTCATTATGGCCCGGATTTCTATGACAAATATTTCATAAAATAACAAGAGTTGCCTTAATTTTAATAAATAAATTTATTAAATAAGGGTTCTTTGAATCTCCTGGTACAGGTATTTATTTACTTAATAGGAGTCCTCAACAACTAATTACTGTCGTGAATTAATGTTACGCAATAAATCATTTTCATTTTCATTTAGAATATATGTTAAAATAAAAATAATGCCAATATATTACTTATATCAATATTTATTAATTTTCTATCACATGCAAAATTAACTTTAAAAATATAACTTGGATATTCTTTAATTTATGGTAAAGTATTCTAAATAATAATAGGAATCAATAGTTTTGTCTGTTGGAACGGTAAAATCCAGCTATATACAAAAGTCCTATGAACGCTTTCAAATTCACTCGCCAGCTACACAAACATTCACATGGTATGGCCAGCGTAAAAAAACAATATGCACGTTTAAAATCACCTCGGGTCAAAATGACCCAGCGTCATTGGCGCCGGGTTAAAACGTGCAAATCTATAGATGTTTTTTAGGGGATAGTCCGTTAGTGTACTTTAATGACACCCACGGGAAGAAATTGGTTGGTTCTATTATTTTTACGTGCCGACACGGCAACACAAAGTGTTGAATCCCAATCCCAACTAATATTATAAATGCGAAAGTTTGTGTATGTATGTATGTAAGTTTGTTACCTCTTCGCACCTAAACGGATGGACCGTTTTGGAAATAATTTGGTTTGTAGACAGGTTAGGACCATGATTAACATATAGGATTTTTTTTTAGCTGAGCCGATTTTTATGAAATCTTCCACGCGGACGAAGCCACGGCAGAAAGCTAGTAAATAAATATGTAATTATATGTCGCTAGATAACCTGGAGTAAGTGACCATGCTGCTATTTCTCTGGTGAGGGGATGTGAACTAACCTGGATAAATCCCACAGATTTATATGAGAGCCGTGTTCAATGGCATGAGGGGTATGCAAGTATGTTTACCCTTCACTTGGGTATTATCTCAATTTCCGTAGTAATTCTTCTTCTTAGCGAGTCGATGGCAATAACATCAAATTCTTGAGGACCAGAATGTGGCCACACGAACATCATGTTAATTAAATTAATCTTAGCTTTATGTGTAATATGGTCTGTAAGCGATGACGCACTTTCCCGAGAAAATCGGGCTCGTACACCATCAATGACAGACCATTACTCTGTACTATTTTCATAATAGAAGTCTTCTGGTGATGTCTTGTCATTTCGATGTCCCATTTCCCTTGGGTAGCTTGACGTAACATCACAATGGACACCCAATGCTACGAACCTTATACCACGAGGAAAGCTAACGCCACGTATCAGTCGCTGGCAACGCCTACGTTCCCAGACAAAATAAAACAATACAACCAACTAAACGTTTTCGCTTCAATAATAGAAGATTACTAGGCACGTGCTTGTAAATGAGTGATACAGCAAATTCACTAATACGTATCGACGTAATACCCTGGAAGTGATAATCATTTGTTTCCATTTGATACGTAAGCCTTTGTAGATAACAAAATGATATGTCATTTATCACAAGACGACCATCTTCTTCGACTTTTCTGACTTTCATATATGCTTGTTAAGATATCGACTGAATCACGTTTGTAATAGCATAATGAAAGGTTTCCGTCATGTAGTAGCGGAGGTGAATATAGAGGAATACTATCATGCACAGATAATGTCACGAACATGACTTTTATCCCAAATTTTGTACTCAGAGGTTATATATTCCAAATATTAAATATTCGCTTGCATCAACATCCTTCACCTTTTGAAGTTGTACAGAAATACACGTGACACCCCTGACCAACGTGCAACTCTATAGATGTTTAGAGTTTTAAGTCCATTGGTCACCTTTCCCGATATCCAATGGAAGACACGGGTTGTTTCGAATCTTATACGTGTCGGGAACACACGGAATCAAAGAATACTAACTATATTATTACGTGAACAAGCGACACTTTACTCCGCCCAGTATACGTCAAAGGGGAACGCCCAAGGGTATGCGTTCCAGGGTTGTCGATAGCTCGCTACAGTAAACCAGCTGCAAAGGGGTTTCCCTTTAGCTTGTGCGATATTTCATATATTGTTCTGTTAATTGTCCAACACTTGTGTTATATGTGTCGAAATGGCGAATAAACAGTTTCTTTCTTTCTTTTCTCACTACGTGCGCTAATGATGTACGCATACCACAGATTTCTATATAAAGAATAAGCTACGCTTAAAGTTTGATGTACCAGAAAACACCTAGGTTTTGTTACCTGGCTTGTCAGATGACAAATTTAGTTATACCTAATCTACAAGTTTGGATACATGCAATATTTGTATTATTGGCAACGCATCTGTGACCCTTTTGGTGTTGCGGGTGTCCATGGGCGGCGGTGATTACTTTCCATCAGGTGACCCGCATGCTCGTTTGCCGCTCTCTCATATAAAAAAAAAAATTAAGAATTACCTTCATTAGTGGGGTGTGGTTCCCAGCAGAGTAGATATGACGAAGGTAGTAGTAGGTTTCCCATGGTGTCGTAAAAGGCGACTAAGGAAACGTGCTTCTAGAGCATAAAAGTATATTATACCAGTTATAAAGTCTCATAAGAAAACCTAAGGTGTGATTGGTTGTTGACCTCAATCACACCTGATGTTAAGTGAAGATGAGGTCGAAGCGTACTGATCCGGAAACCCGAAAACACTTTGGCGACTAGCTATCTTATCTCTGACAACCGGTACACAACAATGCTATTAACATTGCTGCTTGGCGGCAGATTTAGATAAGATAGTGGACATTAATGATACTTAAGTTTTAAATTAACTGGTTCGGATTGTTTTTCTCTCTGCAGTTATATATAAAATTGTCGTGGATAACGGAGTTGGTTACACAATGACCCCCATTGTCTACATATAAGATTATAAAACATATCTGTATTGTGTAGCTATTAGTTGTCTTGAATAAAATAAAATAAAATACGATTTTGTTCACATTTAAATGATAATTATAGTATATGGAAATTGCACCAGTCATTTAGATATACAGTATATGTATAAACTACACAGGTACTTGAGTGTGTCCCACTGGCGTCCGTGATCTCACCTTAGGATCCACTGAAAACCATTGTGTCATTTTACTCTCGACTACAACCAATGCTGAGATGGGGACCTGATTTGATACAACTTTGCGACACCGAAAACTAGATACTACTTTCTTTTAGATTGATGTTCCATATTTTTGTATTGCGTTATATAGTACATACAACCCGATTAATTACCTGTAATGTATGTATGTCGCTAAATGGATAAAATAAATATATCTTAATATATAATATCTTTATTGTACACAAAATTGTTACAGAAATATGCATTGTATATAAAATGTACAAAGGCGAGCTAAACTCCGATAGAGTTTTCTACCAGCAAACCTTACCGATACATAGTGTTTATTAGATTGGGCAGAAAAAAGTGTACACAACAATTGAAAATTATTTTATAAAAAATATATATATAAATAAATATACCACATAATCCTATCCAAAGTTATTCTTATTCTTATTCAGTGTTTTACAGGATACATTTCGGGGAGTGTGCGATGGAATTGCATGATCTTATTTCACCGTCCCCTTTCCATCTTCGGACAACCAGGCGCGGGGGGGGGTTTCCATCCATATGTTGTCAACATACCGAACATCCGCACTAAGCTCTTTGCTTCGTCATTTATAATGCGGACTGCTAAAGTATGGAACTCACTGCCCGCGTCGGTTTTTCCCCACACTTACAACCTTGGGATCTTCAAGTCTAGAGTGAATAGGTATTTACTGGGTGCGCGTGATACATCTTCGGCTACATCGTCACTTTCCATCAGGTGAGATTGTGGCCAAACGCGAAACCAGTTTTTAATAAAAAAAAAAAAAAAAATCTAATACTTTTTATTTGTCATTCATTTGTGATAATGTGACCATAATTAATAAGAAATCATGCCTTTATTAGCTCACAATTTATACAGTGGTGTATATGCTTCTTAAATATATACTAAAGAAGAGCAACCTTCAATGCGTTGCTCAGCTCATGGCACTCTTCACGTTGGCCTAGGCGTTGAATATATGCAAGCCTCCCTCTGCCCTCTGAAAGTATGCACTACGTACACATACAGAATTATGCATACGCTCACTTTTAGTAGGAAATACTGAGGTAAGAGCCAACTTAGAAAGCCTAGAGATTTTTAGTGTTCCGGAACAGAACGCTTATGGAATGTCACACCTAGTTATATTAAATATTATTTGATGTAGACAATTTACATACATACATAACGATTATAGTGGTGGGTATATCAGACTATTTAGATGATAATCATCCCTGGACATAATCAGATCGTTCGCATGCCAGGCTATTTCACAATTAATAATGAAATTTAAAAAAACCTGTTTGTAATATAAAAACCTTTATGTAAAATCAAAGCCTGATTTTAAGAGAGCAACCCTTAGAGTTTCTTGCTTGTTCTTCTCAGGGGAAAATTGCATTTTGAACAAGCAGTGGCTTAAAAAATTTAAAATTTACTATGTAAAATTGACTATTTTAAGTGTACTCTGTCTACCTACAAAATGACTTTGGTTGTTGTCGAATTTTTTGAAGATAAAACGCGACCGTTTTTCCCTGAAATACAAGTAAAAACTAGTCGCCAAAATGATTGTTGCTGCAACTGGTTTGGTAATAAATTCACGTCATATTTCGTTGACAAAAAAGTTTAATTGCAGTGTGCAACTGAGTTATTGCTTATCGACTCGACTGTATTTTCTAATCATGTAAATTCTAATAACATTGAGCGATTTTGCAATTGGGCGCTCTCTCAAATCTCACCTGTGTTGGGTCAATCTCAAAATTTGGACAAGAAATTGCAAAAAGTACTTAATGTAGTTTATAATAAGTTTTATGGTTCAGATATGTAGGTTATAACGTTAACATTATTGTACATATATTAGCCAACCTTAAAATTAATTATAATGTGGAAAAAAAGGAAAATTCTGGTTTGGATGCCCACGGAGTGGACCAATGTCCATGGAGTGCGACATGGAGTGGATTTTGTCCATGGAGTCTGACATATAATAGAGATATTGAGGAGGAAATCGGTTCATTACCCTTATAAATTTGAGTTCCAATTGAAAATGAAAGAACACACGACAAATCAAATTTACTTTATTTTCAAAAGAGGAACGTAATTGAGATCATATGACAAGAAAGTCACAAAGAACTGTAAGATTAATTCAAAGATATTTTCTTTATCAGCGTTATCATTATTAGACCTATTTATATAATGTCTATTTTCTATAGCAGGCTTTTCTTGGTGCAACTGTGCATCGCCATAATTATGTTGGTTGATTATTAGGACTCGTCAACACACATAAGTCTTCTGCAGTAGGTGACATATCTGTCGTCATCACTGAGATTAAAATTTCAGGCGAAGTCCGTCCTTGAGTTTCCTGATTACTGGATGTCGGTGACAGATGATGTTCGCCTGAAATTTGCGATAAGTCATTTCTAGCCGCTTTCCTATACCGAAAAGCTGAAAATTTTTCGAATATTAAACACGACTTACATACATACATCTTTATGTATCTTTACACACCTGTTTCCCGTTGGTGTAGGCGGAGACCACAGACTTCCACTTACTACGATTCTGACACACACACATGCTCGTAGGTTTAGGGTGCTCTTGACTTGATCTTTTTTAAGACGGCCCCGATTTAATCATGGTACGGACGCCATGGTCTTCCCCTTCCAACTTCGGCTTCGTATATCTCTTTCGTTAGTCTTCTTTCGTTCAACCTCTCTACATGTCCAAACCATCTTAGCATACCTTTTGTAATCTTTGATACTACTTCTTCTTTCACACTGCTTAACTCCCTAATTACACTATTCCTGATTCTATCTTTCAAAGTCACCCCACTCATACTTCGCAATGGTCTTATTTTCACTGAATTAATTCTGCTTTCATTCTTCTTCTGCCATACCCAGCATTCACTCCTGTAAATCAGTGGCATTCTGGATCGTCATAAATCACCTGATTTCCGACATTCACTCTTCTTTTGACAACATATCTTAAATAAATGTTTCTTGGCTCTGAAGTTGCCCAGAAGACTTGAGGAGCATAGTATATCTTATCGTTTTTAGCTATTTGTGTTAATGTTCAAAGAACGGCTGGTCTTCCATCTGGCGCTCTTTTTGCGTGACCTGCTTCGTGAAAATTCCAATTGGCATTCTTTAAAATAAAATACTTTACCAAATGATTCGCGAACAAGTTTCTCAAAGTATGACTTAAAAGACAAGCAAATATGCCTCTGAAACGAGCTAATACTGCACATGCATCATGCCTTAATTGCTGTGGCGATAACAATATTGAATGATCCGAATTTTGGATAGTTCAAATAATTCATTCGAGTTTAACTGACATAAAAAAATCTCTTCTCCTTTGCTCTCATTCCCTTTTAGTATTCGCTCCTCTCTCTTCCTTTCTGATTGATTTCTATTTGTCACAAACCATCAACCTAATACAAAAACGTTATTAAGACAAAATTTTACTAGAAATAATAACCATTAAAGTAAAAGTACATAGAATCTTATGCACAATTTAAATTAAAATTAAAAAGATTTCCATTCCATGGACGCTCCCTCTTCTCCATGGACACCGCATGACCATGGAGTGGAGGTCTATGGAGTGGAGATTTTTGAACATCTACCCATCGTGTGTCAAGTAGCTTACAAATTTTAGATAGTGAAATATAAATTTACAAAAACATCTTATTGCATCTTAGCGTAATTATTATACTTAAAAAAATTTACCTTTTCTTTTTCATAAATTTGCCACGGAGTTGTACGTTTATGCTTGCCACTTTCATTTAAAAAATTATTTCAACTAACAAAACCAACAGCATAACAAAAGAACCGGATTGCAAGTTTATTTTTTCACATTGACACTTTATGTGTTGACAATTAACCACGAAGCCCACCACTCATAACATTCCTATATTTATTAGTTCTAATAGTAATGTCTTTGAACTTAGTGTCCATGGAGTGGTACTAAATCTAGCCGGTGAGATCGACATCAAATTTTTTCAACCGAAATGGTTATAAACTAAGTGAAAATTGCTTGAAATATGGCATAAAGTTCATTATTTTGTATAACATATAAACCAAGACTGGTTTCCTTAAAAATAGTTTTCAAAAGATTTTTTTACAATTTAAAGTCGGAGTTGTGACAAGACATGGAGTGGAGTTTTAGCATAAATAAAATAAATTAATAAATAGGCGTTTTGGTTTATCAAAATTATAATTAAAGATTTTTATTTAATTCCAAGCAAGGATCTTACGTGTAAATAGAAACAATTGAAAAATTCATTTTTCCAGTAGAAAATCTACTATGACACTTTTGCCCCGCGGTTTTAAGATTGACCCGTAATTATTATCTTTATACTTTAAATATTAATAACCACCCTAATGACCTAAAACCAAAAAAAAAGAAAGGAAGGAAACGATTTTCAGGTTTTCACGGCGATGGGCTCACGTGTACGTTTCTATATATTTCTAGAGGTGAACCGTGGATGTGGTTTCAAGCATTAAACTTTAACGACCGGTTTGTGTAGTGGATAGTGACCCTGTCAGCGAAACCAACGGTTGCAGGTTCGAATCCCACGACGAGTAAATGTTTGTGTGCTGAATAAGAACATTTTATTCGCGAGTCATGGTTGTTTATATATTTATGTCTGTTTAACCGTTTAGTATCTATATTACAAGGTTTGCTTAGTTTCTAGACTAGATAATTGGTGTAAATATCCGAAATATTTATATTTATTTATTATTGAATGTTTGGGATATCTCTGACCACCCTATTTCGGGTGGGACACCCCTAAGTCGTGACGTTATGTATGTTTGTCTTATTTACATAAATGTTTATTATTTGTGTTCTTCTATCTGCCAAATGACAAAGATTGAAAAAGGTATGCTGAGATGGTTTGGATATGTGGAGAGGATGAATGATGGAAGCGTTGGTAGGGGAAGACCACGGCGAATGTACCATGACCAAATCGGGGCCGTCTTAAAGAAAGGCCAAGTCAAGAGTACCCTAAACCAACGAGCATGTATGCACAACCTTATGAGAGTGAAGGAAGCATAAGAGGTGTGTCAGGATCGTAGCAAGTGGAAGTCTGTGCTCTCTGCCTGTGGAAGAACGCAAGTCACCGATGTAGCCCAGCGGATTAGTAAGAAGTGGCAGTATACAGAGCACATAGCTCAAAGAACTGATGGGCGGCGGGCCATTTAAGTTACGGGATCTACGGGAAACAGGCGTGACATTATGTATGTATGTATGTTCTATCTGCCTTGGTTGTTTGCACACGGTGAATACCTATTTAATCTATCTTTTTTTTATATTAGTCTGAGGAAGGTCTGAAGGTCAATTATTATTTTATACAGGTTCAATATTGCTTTGAATGAAAGAATAAATACACAAGTGATGACATGTCTTTTGTGTATACCAATTAGATGTGTACTCACCAATGGCCACACCTGTACATACAAACTTTCAATACTAAGTAGGTAAACTATATTAAAGGTTATCTATAAGTAATTCTACAACGTGAAATTTGATTCGTATAATTTCTCTTTACTGGTGATTCTGCTCCTGATTTCCACTTTCCACTGGGAAGTAAAGCCGAACTCGAAATTTTCGCACACACACGCACGCACGCACGCACGCACGCACGCACGCACGCACGCACGCACGCACGCACGCACACACACACACACACACACACACACACAAATTCACATAGCTACAAACGACCTCGTTGAACTTTCATAACAGTTAATTGGACTCTCACAATTTCTCACTCAAGTAATACTGTTTATTATTATTGTTAAGTTTCTTATTAAATTTACACTGTTTGTTTTATTTAGTAAAATAATATGACATAGCTATGGAAGAGTGAGGTCTTCTGATACAGGTATTGCTATACTTACAAGGAGACCTCAACTACTCATTTATTAAAACTGATATTTTACTGAAATAAATAATTTTGTGATTTTTTGTATTTTGAAACCACCTAATAAGTCTAACAATTTTCGGCCAAATACGGCTATGGTTCCTAGTGTAAAGTTGGTCGTAATCAGGAGTGGGGTTACAAGCCGAATATTTTTCAATTTCCATACTAAATGTGGATTCAAAAATCACTACAAATATAAATACAAATACACTTTATTGCACAACAGAAATGAAAATACAGTTTTTATGCACGACGGGTTCGTACTTGACCTCAATCACACCTGATGTTAAGTGAAGATGAGGTGGTAGGTGGAAGCGTGCTGACCCGGAAACCCCAACACATTTGGGGGACTGGCTATCTTACCTCTGACAACCGGAACACAACAATGCCATTAACATTGCTGCTTGGCGGCAAATTTAGATAAGATGGTGGTAGCTAGCCAGGCGGACATTTAAATGCTCTACCACCAACCAAACCGAGTACTAAACATGTACCCCGCTGGCGATCGAACCCGCGACCTCCGATTCGTAAACCCTATGTTGTTTACATTGAGCCACGTCCCCACTGTTGGGGCACAGCTTCTCATTGGGGGAGGGTAAAATTTTGTACTTGCATTATTTTGTTAAAATAATATCTATTTGCTGAATTAATTGATTTTATAATCGTACCGTAAGGAAAAAATTGGCCATAAAGTGAAATAGAAAGTATTGGCAAAGGTAGTGTTTTTTTTCAAAACCATTATCGAATAAAGCGTTATGTCATTTGACGGTCGCGTTTATAGCCTAATCCACATAATTACATCATAATTTATTTATTTATTTACATAGAATCAACAGCATTATTGCAGAAATTATATTATAGTTAACTAATACCAAACTTATGCCAATTAGTGATTCTCATTATGTCACCGACAGTGGTTATCGTTATAATTGAGTGGGTAACGCTCATAAAGCATAATTACATTAGCGTACATAATTTATTCTGCTATTTATTAAATTTCACGACTATTTTAACATCACTACCATATTTGTATGGTTTAAAAAAAAAATTCAATAACTTCTATTTCACTTATCTAATATACCATATTTTTTACTATATACCGGATATAATTTCAGTTTTATGGCACTATTGAATTAATTTAAAATTAAATTTGGAATGTCTACCGGAACCTTATTACAACATTTGTCAGAAAGGAGGTAACATAATGTAACATAATATAACAAAATGTATTATCAATATCTCTATCAAAATCGTTTGTTTGTTTGTAAACGCTTTATTGTACAAAAAGGCAATACATTAATTTTGCATTGATACATAAATTGAGTACAACGGCGGAATTATCCCAAAGAGGGATTTCTTCCAGGCAACCATAGGGTTAGTTAGAAAACAGCAGATTGGGCGTATACAAATTACAGCAAATTCAAATTAAAGCAAATACCTACACTACACACTAATAAATATATATTATATATATACAAAAGTAATAAGAATAATATATCAAAATCAAAATCAAAAAATGCTTTATTTTGTAGGTACACAGGGTACACTTAAAATAGTCAGATTTTACATTTTTAAAGCTACTGCTTGTTCAAAAGGCAATTTTCCCCTGAGAAGAACAAGCAAGAAACTCGAGAGGTCGCTCTTTTAAAAAAAGGTTTTTATATTACAAAATTATTATTTTATATTATAATATTTCATTATTAATTGTGAAATAGCCTGGTTATGCGAACGGGCTGGTTATGTCCATGATTGTTTATCATCTAAATAATCTGATATTTTATAATATGCTTTCTTAATAAGTTTCTGTTTTATAGTATCTTTAAATTTATTGAAAGGAAGATTTTGTATATCAACAGGAACTTTATTGAAAAAGCGTATACATAACCCTTTGAATGAATTACTGACTTTGTGGAGGCGACTTATGTGACCTGCAAGTTTATCTTTATTTCTTGTATTGACATCATGTTTATCACTATTTTTCTTAAATGATGCTATATTTTTTTTGACATATATTAGATTTTCAAAAATGTACTGTGACGAAAAGGTTAGAATATTATACTCTTTAAATCTGTCTCTAAGTGACACTGCAGGTCTCAATTGATAAATTGCGCGAACGGCTCGTTTTTGTAAAACAAAGATTGTATTGATATCCGCGGCATTTCCCCACAGCAAGATACCGTAAGACATCAGGCTATGGAAATAACTAAAATATACTAATCTAGCAGTATTTACGTCCGATATTTGTCTAATTTTTTTGACTGCATACGCTGCAGAGCTGAGCTTCTTCGCCAATTTATGGATATGAGGACCCCATTGTAATTTGGCGTCCAAAGTAATGCCCAAAAATACAGTGGACTCAACAAGGTCTAGAGTGACATTTTTTATCATTATATTTGTGGGCACCTCCCTGACATTAGGCAGTACAAATTTTACACATTTAGTTTTTTTCTCATTCAGTAACAAATTATTTGCCGTAAACCATTCTACTATTTGAGAAATAGCGTTGTTCACGTCGTCATAATTTAGTTTTAGTCTATTTACTTTAAACATTACAGAGGTATCGTCAGCAAACAATACTATTTCATGTTTATCGTTTACAAGGTTTGGCAAGTCATTTATGTAAACCAAAAACAAAAATGGTCCGAGAATGGAGCCTTGTGGGACGCCCATACAGACTGTCGACCCTGACGATGTATTGCCACTGATATCAACCCTCTGAACTCGGTTACTCAAATAAGAATTCAGAAGGTCGAGAGCTCGGCCGGTTACACCATAATGACGTAATTTCCTGATTAAACTGTCGTGATGAACGCAATCAAAGGCCTTGGACAAGTCGCAAAATACTCCTATTGCATCCCGCGCATCTTCCCAAGCCTCAAAAATATATTGTAAGAGCTCGACACCTGCATCGGTTGTCGAGCGGCCCCTTGTAAAACCGAATTGTTTATATGACATTAGATTGTTACTGTAAAAATAACTCGATATCTGATTTAATATAATTTTTTCAAAGATTTTGCTGAGAGTCGGCAGTATTGAAATAGGTCTAAAATTAGAGGGGTCTGATGTACTACCGGATTTAAATAAAGGTATGACTTTACTGTGCTTCATCAGATCAGGAAATATGCCATCATCAGTACATTTATTAAAGATATAAGCTAAGTGTGGTGAAATACAATCAATTACGGCACTAATAATTTTTACTGATAAACCGTGAAGGTCGGCAGTTTTTTTCTTGTCTAAAGAACGAAATGCTTTTAAAAAAATGAAATTTATTTTCATGACGACATGTCAGAGTATGCAATGTTAAATTTAAATTATGTCTAAAGTCATTTTCATTTTTTTTTTAACTCTGGCTAAATGGAAATGCAAACAATAAAACCTTATGAACATTTTTTAAATTATTCAATTGAGAGAAATAATTTATCAGAGTTTTTTTATTTACATTTCCCCGTCGTCCTATAAAAATTATCAGAGTAGTATTCTCTTTAAAAGTCTTTGACAAGATCTTTTTTAATATAATTGAGTAGGTGGCACCAGGCATACAGTTATTAAGTATTGCCTGTCCCATATAATGGCTAAGTCGCAAACCCATGTCTTTACCAACTTCATCACTAAACATTTCTATGTTATGTTTTTTGCCGGTTGACTGAGAGAAGGAAGTATTCTCGTTATATTCACACGGCTCCTGTGTCAGAATTATGGAGTTTGTCTGACACACTGCCGGGGAGAAATCTGTTGACGTTTTAGTCATATTAGTACAATCACATTGGTGATTATTTGTCAATGATTCAAATCTGTCATGGTTGTATTTACACAACTCCAACAGATCGTCCATGGCCAGTGTGTGCTCCTTAATTTGTTTCTGTGATAATTCATATTGCGTGTTAATATAATTTAAAGATTTATTTAGTTGTAATATTTCTGACTGGAGGCGCCGTGTGTCACAATCATAGGCATTCTGAGTTTTTTCTAAGTTTAATTGAAATTTATTTAATTCACATAATAATGCCTTTCTTTCTTTTATAAAATTAATATTTTTACAAAATACTTTATCTTTATTAATTAATTTATTTGTCTTCTTAATATATTTATTTATTTTAATATATTTTTTTAACTTATTTTTACTTGAACACTGAACTGACTTGGGTATTGACTTGTCACTGGTCAAGCCAATAGTGACAGTAGGGTGATCACGGGAGGAGATGGCAGAAATCATGGAAGGCGCAGTAGTGACGAGTTCTTCAAACAACGACTGAGTTTGACTTGATTTGAGGTCAGCATTTTGGATTTCTAATGCCGAAATGTGGTTATGGGCATCACGTAGCTCCTTCTCCAGTGACGTAATACGTTCCAGGGCATCCTGGTACACGCTGCAGCTCTTGTCGAACTCATCCACCACTCGCTGTAGTTGGTCTCGATGGTCTGCAACCTCCTCTAATCCAGTAGACATTTCTGCCATCTCACTCTTTAAAAGTTTGTATTTATTGTTGATAGACAATATTTCCTTCTCATGATCATCTCTCTCTTGGAGTAATTGCTCACACAAGGTCCTTGATGTTTGCAGTTCTTTTAGTGTCCGTTGAAGGTTGTCCTCCAACTGACGAGTTTTGATGGACATACTACGGGTGGTCATTTTGTATTAACTGTACCTATTAAGCAAATAGTGTAGGTACAAAACACGAATGTCAACAAGGGATCGAGTGAGCAATCACTACAGCTGACTATTTGAGGTTAATTTCAAGTAACTTCATTAAGAACTAAGTATATTAATAGTACAACAATATAATATAGTATTATGTACTTACGATATATATCCAAAAATAAACTCCTCAAACAGTCACTGGAGATGATTTAAGAAATTTGTATAGGTAAGTTTTACGTCACTATACTTACGTTGAAAAACACAATTTAAGCACTTACAAACTATACAGTTATCTCATTTATACACTTAATTATAGTAATGAAGTTGGTTTATGCGTTAATTATCGTAATTAATATTAAAATCAAAATAATATTCACGGAGTCGTTTTATTTACGACTTAGCCTTATGCCTACTCTCACAAAAAAAAAAAAAAATATAATAATACATAACTGTACCTTAATAAAATCGTTCTCCTATTCCCTATTTGCTTTGCTCGACAGGGTCCAGAATGAGCTGTATTTTTTATAATACATAAACCAAACTGAAAGTTCTGCGCTCCTGGCCGCTCATAAACGTTTGAATTTCGAATGTTATATTTTTTTCATTACTCATACTCGCAAAGCAGGTCTAAAGTTGCCTAAGGAGCGGGTTGAAAGTAATACTTTTCAGCCCTAGGGAGAAACGTTTTTCACTGACAGCTGTCAAATTAAACTAGTTTCATTTTCAAATTTCCATTGAACCATATTCCAACTTTCTCTGCAGCCACTCAATTACAGCGCGATTTAAAATTTAAATAACAAAAAGTTAAGAATTTTATAATTTAGTTTCAACTGTTTCTTTAAAATAAGTAATAACATAGAATTTGGGCAAAATATTTACCATTTTTTTCAATGATGAAAATGAAAAATAATGGCTGAATAGCTGGCCGACCACAGACCAAGAGAACAAAACAAAATAGGCCCTGTGCCCGGGCGCAACCAATCACAGCCAGTCGCGGCGGCGCCTGGGCAAGCGCCGCGCCGCCCGGCAGCGAGCGGCGAGTGGTCGCCAGAGGCGTCTTCAAAGATACCGCGGCATGTGTTTGTGCATTGTGGCAAAGTACTTAGAGCGGAGCCATTAATGTGACACAAAATAGGCCCTGTGCTCGGGCGCAAAGAATCACAGCCAGATGTGGCGGCGCCGGGGCAAGCGCCGCGCCGCCCGTCGGCGAGCGGCGAGTGGTCGCCAGAGGCGTCTTCAAAGATACCGCGGCGTGTGTTGCGTTGTGGCAAGGTAAGAGCGCGGGGCCTTGTGACACAAAATTGACATTTCTAAATTTTATTTTTTTAATAAAATCAGATAACTTTAATGTTTTATTTTTTTCGTAATAGGTACATCCTATACCTACACTCTGCAACGTTTGTCGGGTTATTTTTCTTAGACCTTATTATTGTCTTTAAAACACAGTGATGTGTACCTAAGTTCTGCTTTCTGCTTAGTACCCCTTTTCTTCCTAACCTTATATAAAAGCGTAAACAAGAATAAGTGTAGCTAACATGTTTAAACTTATAGGTCTTTGAAGGTCAAGTTGAAAGGTCCTGTAATGTAGTTCAAAGCCTCGACCTTAAACTTCAGCGGCTCTAAGGGCCCATGAAAGTCGATCTGGAAGTTTTGGACCACCTTAGCGAGGAAGGTCTCAATCTCCAGCTCTGCTATGCGACGACCTGGAAAATATAATGCAGTTTTTGAAGTTATTTGAAGATGTGGTGGAAAACCTTGCTCATCCCTAATTTAAACTTCCTTTATTTCCTCTCCGGCCGCGATGGCAACTGAGTTTGGTAACCAGTTGCTGAATAGTATTAAATATTCTTGTTAGACAACCAGTTGCCAAAGACGAATGACTATTCTTTTTACACAACTATAGTTGCTAACTAGGAATTTTTCAAGTATAGTTACTTAACAGGAATTCACATTCTCATTCCATAACTAGGAACCACAAGGTTGTTAAAAAAATCTATTACTTATGTCATTTCTGCGGAAGGTTTTTTACTACCGTTGAATAAATCTATGACAGCGAAAGTTTCGCTATAAATACACATACACAGGACCCATATAAAATTCATATCACTCTAGACCAAAGTCGCTAATGTTATTTAACGATATGGTTAAATCCGGCCAGTTTTGCTCTTGAAGGTGCTGAAGGCACATTCGGCTTCGTGCTTTCATTGCTCGTGAAATTTATATTTACTTTTCTGATTTTTAGCGACCGAACGCAAACGAGCTAACCTACAAATTAGTAGCGATTGGACGCAAAAAATTTTACATGATAAGACTGCAATCTTCATCAACTATTTCTAAATTTCTTATCCCCTTGACAGATCACATCCGGCGAGGATGTACGCGATTTCACCCGGGCTCGTCGCAACAAGTTCAGTCGGCTCATCCAGACCTTTTTTGCCTTTATTTCCTTGTGAATTTTTTTTTTTTCAATTCGATGTGTTTATTTCATTCTCGCAATAAGCTTACAGCAATACAGTGCAGAATATAATTAGAGGCAGAAATTTTGTGAAACACTTATTTATGAGGATCGTCTGAAAAAGGATCAATCTCTGTTACAGATCACCAGATACTCACCGCTCTGTTAGACCAAATCGTCTTTACACATGTAATTGTCGTTTACGTAAGGCTGAATTCCCAGAAAAACTTTTGAGACACTATTTTTTTTACGCGGGGAAATGCGTTTTGGAAAAGGACCTGGGAATGCATAAGCGGTTCCAGGTCCCCCCTCGCCTTGCCCCCCTCACTAGGGGAGCCCCGTTCCCGTAGGGCGGCTGGTGCGCCCTCTCGGGGGGGCGCTATCGTGCCTCACACCGTGATCAGCGAGCGGTATGAGACGCGACAGGGCCCGATGCGACGATGCCCCCCGGTCGCGGTCGGTTACCTAACAAATAAAGTATGGAATCCTGACATAGAAATATTTAAATCAGATACTAACCAATACACATACGTACACCAAAGCCGAATGGATTAAATGAGAAGGGATGAGCGCTTGTATAATATACTGGACTGTCCTTATCTATCCACCTTTCAGGTATGAACTCCTGAGATCTTGGAAACTGCTCCTCCAGTGAAGACAGCACTTGGTGATTGAAAATCACATACATCTGAAAATATAATTGTAATGTAAATTACAATTACAATTAATTTAAAACTCATTGATTCAGGCATCATTTTGTGTCAAAAAACTATCCGTGTTATTCATAAAAATTTACAAACGCTTTATAAGCCTGTTTTAGTTAAGAGTATGTTTTGTCTCTGTCGTTCATAAGGAAATGCTGCAATGAAAGAAAGTGACAAAACATACTTTAACTAAAACAGGCTTATAAAGCGTTTGTATTTTTTTATGAATAAGAGGGTATGTCTATATTGTTTCATATTAAGGCAAAGAGCGGGGTTATTAGTAGTTGTGGAGGGGGATACTTGTATAAAGTAAGAGGAATTACAAAACAAGCGAATAAAAAAAAACTTTGCGACTGATGATGACATACTGTTTTAATAACTTGAGCGGTATGTATTTGAGTAAGCGAATAATTAACTTAACTAACGACGAATATTGATTAATAATAAAATCCAGAACGAGCTTACAAAATGTGGGTTGTGATTAATCCATTTCAGATATTAAAATTTTATTTCAGTGACTACATTACTCAGAGAGTGACTACATTACTAAGTGAGCGACTGGATATACAAAGAGGGCAACTAAAGCATAACTGCACCCCGACATGGTTAGGTTAGGTTCGAAGGCTATGGCGCAAGCGAGCCGGACGAGTGCGAGCGAAGCGACCACGGGAATTCTTGGCACCGCAACATGGATAGGTTAGGTTCGCTCGCTCTGCTCGCCCGGATCGCTTCCGCCATACCCTTCGTGTCAGGTTGACATGTAAGAATTACATTTGCCAAATATTGAAAAAAATACAGGACGTAACGTTGACACTCAAACAAATATTAGGTCGCTCCAATATTATGAAGCTTCTCATTTTGTTTTTTAAGTAACTCAAATCAATGTTTGTAAGTTGCTGTTCTGTTGATTTCTCGTCACTCGCAGTCAGTCGCTCACTTAGTAATACTATAACCTAAATTAACCCATATAGACCTACCGTACCCTATTGGGTACGGGAACTTTCTAAAATTATTTTGACGAACCTGTGGGTACATCAATATTTTGTTTGATTGCGACAATTAGGCTAATATGTTAGTCTTACGTTAAAAATATTACACACAGGTTATGTCTACGTGATTTCGAGTTTTTCAGTGAACTTTTCTGGCAAAAAAGAAAGAAATTATTTACAATGTCTTCAAGAAGGTAAGTTCCATACTATTAATTACGAATTATATTATTTATCAATATTTTTATGAAGCTTAGAACACAATAGATGGATTTACAAGAAAAAGAAATTGGGTCAGGTTATTTTTCTTAGGTATATTCAAACCTCAATTATGTGTACCGTATATGGTACAGTAGGTCTATACATAAGCAAAATATACTAAACACTGTACTTATTTAGATTTTTTTGTACGTCATTGACGCTTCACGATATTGCCTCGATTCTTGAGGAAGATGACGATTCTTACTTCGAGGGGCATGATATTGACATTGAAACCGCCAATATGAAGACTGATGAACATTCAGGTGACGAAGATGTCGTAGACATAAATAATTTGCCTGCAAGCTTGCTTCGAGCACCAGCAGAACTTGCTGCTTCTGTCTCATCACAAGAGCCAGAAGACCCTCGTCAAAGTTATGAACCCTTGCAAAAACGCGTCAAGAAGCATAATTGGAGAAAACGAGACTTGCAGTCTAAGCCTATCTCCTGGCACCCACTTTATCATGTTCCTCTTGAGAGAAGTCCTATGGAATGGATTTCTTTGTTTTTTCCTGAAGATGTGTTTGCGTTGCTTACTATTGAAACAAATAGGTATTTATCACGAAAACTTCTTCCTGCTGACGTCAAAATAGAAGAGATGACATGTTTGGTTGGAATTTTGTTGGTCAGTGGCTACTGTCAAGTGAGCAGAAGAAGAATGTATTGGGAGAACGCACCTGATACAAGGAATAAATTGATTGCTGGAGCCTTGTCTAGAGATGGATGTGCACTAATTTACTCCAACATTCATGTTGCTGATAATCTGAATTTAGATGCATCGGACAAGTTCGCAAAAGTGCGTCCTTTGCTCAAACTTTTAGCAGCAAAGTTTCTTGAGCATTGTCCTCATAAGGAAAATCACAGCATTGATGAAGCTATGGTCCCATACTTTGGTCGTCACGGCTGCAAACAATTTATAAGAGGCAAACCTATAAGGTACGGCTACAAATTATGGGTTGGTGCAACATCAGGAGGTTACATTGCATGGTTCAAACCATATCAAGGGGCGTTTACATTTACAAATGTCCGATATGCTCAGCTTGGCCTCGGGGTAAGTGTAGTTTTGACAAATGCCGATCAATTGGAACAGCTGGGCTATGGAGACCACCATCTCTTCATAGATAACTTTTTTACTGGTTTACCTTTGGTCTATGAACTTACCTAGTCGGCCATCTTCAATGACAACTGAGTCGCGATATGACGGCAAAGAGCACTATATTACTAAGCAGGAGAAGAGAACCAGATGTGGACAATGCCACAAACAATATCCTACAAGATGTGTCAAGTGCGATATTGGTGTCCACGTTGAATGTTTTAATATATATCATACAAAAAAGCGAATAAAACTCTATTTGGTAAAATTAGGTATTTTTGAATACTTATAGGCCTACCGTACCATATACGGTACGCCCCCTCTGTGCCCCCCCTTTAATTTGAGATTTTTTATTTTATTTTTTAAAGAGTCTTTAGGTATATTTTAGTAAACTTTTGTAAAAAAAACTAACTTTTTTTACAAAAACAGTTATAGGTCTAAATGGGTTAATTAATTTTGAAACTTCAAAATGTAATTTACAGTCACTCGTTTTATTGCTACCCATAAAGTAAGGTAACAGTTAGTCTTGGCCATTCTGTTGCGATCAACTGCACTTGTTGTTATCCCGGGTAGACGTAAAACGCATTGATGTCTTGCCAACACATGTCATTGGTGCTCGGCTTGAGTTATAATTGGTTTATGGTGTAACGAGACACCATGCGACTCGTTGATTCTCTTTTTTTGCAGTATTCTCCTTGTTTATTTCTTTTTCGGTTAACCTTTAGGCGGACGCGAACACCGATCGGTGTCCAAAATACTTTTATGTCATAATATTTAAAATTCAAAATTTGAACTCTGCCTGTTCTCTCTCTTTCTTTCTTTCAGTGTAGCTTTTTGTTAAGTCAGTTCGTGATTTGCCCTTGAAAAGATTGGACGTATATTTCTCTCTTATTTTTGTTAAAGAAAACTTAAAACTAACATAAATTCTGTATATTCAGTATAATAGTTATTTTAAATATTTCATCGAGTTGTTTGTTTTTGTGATACCTTTTAATTATAAATTATCACTGACAACGATTTCTAAATATTTTCGCCGGCTCATCTTCATCTATCGTTTTCTACATACTGTGGCCTACTCCTGGACATCCTCTATAGCATCAGCCTGGGAGTAGTGCTTCAATGGTGGGCAGATCGGGCGGTAATCGAAACTCCCTCATCTATCGGACAATTGTGGAGCTAGGTTGTAGTCCTTTCTATACAATACTATAAAACTATAAAATGCTTGACAGTTATCGTATCAACAACGTTAGGTAATACGAATTTAACAATTTGCCATTGATCATTGCACAAGTATTGCTGTCATTTATCACATATAATTTTCTCCCATTGCACGATGCTCGCAAATTGCCTTCATTCTATTTTTTGTTTATTACGCGAAATAATTGTTGACCGACTTGGACGATTATTTCTTCGTTTGATAGGACTTATGCTATAGTGGGACCATGTTACGACCTTTATCCCAAATTGGGTGATCAGAGATATACCAAGCATGAACGTTTGGGTGTTCCAAATATTAAAATTTCGTTTATCGTTTATCGTATAAAATCGTTTAAATAACATCCACGGTTTACCATACGAAATTTACAGGAAGACACAAGGAAGCCCATCGTCGTTAAAATATGCTAATATATAGATGTCTTTTGGTTGAAAATCATTTCTACTTTTTACGACATCCACGGGAAGAGATGGCTTGGCTTATTATTTTTAGGTGCCGAAAGCACACAGCATTTGGTTAATATCTGATGATCTGATGTACGCCGGAGATATATAATGGAGACCGGAATTTTACTGAAGTCGGTTGTAATGCAAATTTTAAAACCAAACCCGTGAATTTCATAAAAAAATATTAATGATAAAAGTACTCGCATCTTTAGGTATCTTGTATCCCAGCACTCCGTAATCCTTGGTAACTTGTCGAATGTTTGATGAGGCAACCGGATGCATCCTCAAAGATTCCTTCACGCAAGCCTTTAGATATCGGCCAGGGTCATCACTGTTCTTCAGTTCGTCTCTGAGCTTCTTCTGTTTATCCGGATTCTTTGCCAGCAGGTAGAATAGTGCGGTCATTGTATTTGCTGACTGTAATAAAAGTTAATTAAGTTACTGAATCACTCGTGGCGTAGTCTCATTCCATCACTGGTCAGAGCGTTTGGGTGGCACCTTGATGGCAGTCGCTAAGTCAACTCAGTGGGCCACGATACGTCTTGAAAATTCGGAGTATCAGGTGGTCACTAGACTGACATTACTCTACCAATCCATATTCTTAATACCAATGTCTAAGTGGTATAGGATATTAGTGTCTATCCAGTGTAGGGAGACAATTAAGGTAAGATAAGTTGACATGAGATCAGCTTAAGGTTAGCTAAGTGGGTTACTTTAAAGGTAGTTGGGGCTTCACTCCTACCTAAAAAGCTGTACTAAGCAGCCTACCTATCTCTTGATATTGCCTCGGGAAGCGATGCTGGTGTTTCAAGTGATAATTACATTCTAGAAGAATGTGGACTGGTTCCTCCTCTACCTCCATGCATACTGTTACCTAAGACGTCGAGTGATTTAGACAAATCTTAGTAAATGAACCTCGATAAGATACAGAGTATTTAGGATACCATCAATATATCAAAGGGCGAAATACCCATGAACAAACTATAACTGTGGGACTAATATTATAAATGTGATATTGTGTCCTGTTTGTTTTTCTTTCTGTTTGTTACTTTTCACGACTAAACGTTTGCACCGATAGTACCAAAATATGGACCTGTAGAGGGACATGAAATGAGATATAATTCGAGATCCAACGAAATGATAGTCCGCCTAAAAGTATTTGCACGCAAGAACAGCCGCGAGCGAAAATTAGTCAAAAGAAAACTTAGGTTTACCACAGAAAATATTTGTGGATTGGACTCTACATGTAAGTAGATTTCTGTATTATCATAGATAAAACATACAGATGAGAGTAGTCAGTTTTTTAATCTATCAGACATTCGCAATTTATGGTCTCCCTTTGAGAAGAAGCTCTTGAGTTCAGTTTCTTGAAACTGAACAGTGGCTCTTTTTTATGCCAATGTTCGCTATGCTCAAAATGTTATTAATAACCAAGCAAGGCTTGTTTTCATTATGTTCAATAGGTTTATATACTTTACTATACTAATACAAATTAAAGAAATATTTTCATGGTGAAGCTGGTTCTATGCATTTTCATCACTCTAGTAAATTCTATCGCGTACGATTGCCGTTTAATAATATTTATTTTTTTATGCACAAACCGCACTTGACATCAATCACACCTGATGTTAAGTGAAGATGAGGCCGAAGGTGGTAGCGTACTGACCCGGAAACCCCATCTTTTTTGAGGGAACTGGCTATCTTATCTCTTACAACCGGAACACAACAATGCTATTAACTTGCTGTTTGGCGGCAGATTTAGATAAGATGGTGGTTGCAAGCCCAGCGGACATTTAAAATGCCCTACCACCAACCAAACCGGCTACTAAATATGTACCCCGCTGGGGATCGAACCCGCGACCTCCGAATCGTAAACCCAATGTTGTTACATTGAGCCACGGAGGCGGTTAAAAATCATCAGTCCGTAAACATTCCACTGTAGGGATATAGACCTTCCCTCATATTGAGGGAGTATGGTCCATAATCCGCCAGTGGCAGCAGCCATGATATGGAATTAATTGGCAGTTTATTCTACACCATGGCTGCTTGAACACTGAAGGAGTGAAAAGAGAAGTTTGGGGTGGCTCTAGGACAGGCAAGCACAATAATATGCGGACTTGGAAAGGGACTTTTTGTTGTTCGATAATTTTCAACGTAAACTAAATTTCACAAGTTTTTCGAACCACTTTATCAGCATATCTTATTTCTCAAAGCCAGTTTTAGTATCAGCAGGAAGCTTATTGTATACGCGGTTCTAATTGTATTGAGATGCTTATTGGTAAAATATTATTCAGTAATTTCGCGCCCCGTGATGTGACAAAAATCACAATTTTACGGTCCTTGCAATCATACTTATTCGGGTTTGAATGTATATGATATATGTAAGCCTTCTTTGCTTTCCTCCACTGTTCTTCTATCTCCTGCCTTTCAGCCTTCCCCTTCCATCCTTCTTCAATCTTTCCATCAATTTTCACCACCTCTTCCGTCTTCACCTTCGTGATCTCCTTGTCAATCTTAATATATACCACATTTTACCGTATCAACTCCTGCAAATAGCATGTCAGACGCCATAATAACAGCCACGTCTTCATTTATTTGCAGTAGTTTCTCGAGTATAGGTTTTTCATCATCAGTTTTCTTTATGTGCTGCTGCTTTTCTATTTCTGCTCTGGCTTTAGTTATGAAGTATTTCGCTAAACTGAAAATCAAAAAAATCGTTTTATATGGAGTAATTAGCTAATCCATCAATATCACGGTGGCATATAATTTTTTTATTTTTCATTTACAACTATATTACTACCTAACTCTTGTTTACATTATATCCAACTCTACTATTATCAGCCGCCTCCATGGCTCAATGTAAACAACATTGGATTTACGATTCGGAGGTCGCGGGTTCAATCTCCAGCGGGGTACATGTTTAAGTACTCAGTTTGGTGGGTGCTAGGGCATTTTAAATGTCCGCCTGGCTAGCTACCACCATCTTATCTAAATCTACCGCCAAGCAGCAATGTTAATAGCATTGTTGTGTTCCGGTTGTCAGAGATAAGATAGCCAGTCCCCCAAATGTATTGGGGTTTCCGGGTCAGTACGCTTCCACCTTCGACCTCATCTTCACTTAACATCAGGTGTGATTGAGGTCAAATACCTTGTTGTGCATAAAAAAAAAATTGAACCTGATAGAATTACGATTGATTGAACTGATAAAAATTGGTGAAGCAATCGATTTCAATAGGTTTCTATTCTCTATCTCCGGAGCTCATCACCAGATCCTAACAAAAATTATATTTCTGAGTATACTGCGCGTTTTGTGAAATTGCCAGAAGTTGTTGGATAGAGACTGCTTCCAAACGGTCGTACTGGAAATTTACAGGAAGGCTTCAGATATAAACGTAAAGTAGCTGATATAAAGAAGATTTACTATCGAAAGTTGTATACAAGTATTCAACTTGACGATCATGAAACTCACTTCTCTTGTTCCTCGTACAGCTTCATGGCTTCTTTAAAAGTTTTAGTAGCATAAAATCTCCATAAGCTCGGTGTAAAGTCCAGTTTATTGCCAATGACAAATAAGTCGTGCACGCATTGGATCAGTCTCCTTTCTGGTGAATCTTCCGCGAGGTTTGGATCGAAGCAGTTGAGGCGGGCACCCAACGCCACCACACCTATAGACTCTAAGGCCCATAAGTTCATTTCAACGTCGAACTTTCCTTTAAGCATTCCGTTTTCATCACGTATGGATCTCATTCTGAAACAGAATAATTATTAACAAGTTCCAAGCCGGTCACATGAATATTATGATTATCTTGATTTCATTTGCCGCCGCCGATACTGGACTACGATATTAATACAAAAATGTAATTGCAATGCAAATAAGGTATATTGTCCTATCCAGCTTACCTGGCAATCATATCATCAGCCACTTCTTCCAATACACCACGATAAAGTCTGATAGTTTTCGGCTGAAGCATCACGGGGTTCACGGCCGTGCGGAATCCTCTCCATTTTTCGCCCTGACTGGATACAAATAAAAAGCGGCTATAAAATGTGCTGCATGGATATTTGATCAGTGATCGATACACAAATATAATATTCTATATACACACAATGACAAATTTTATCATAGCACAGTTCAATTCTATGTGTTTAGAAATCAATATCAACAAATCCACCTTTGATGACTTGTAAGGAATATGCACAATTCAAAAAAGAACCATACGGTCAAGTGCGAGGCAGATTCGTGCCGTGAAGATTGGGTATAAGTACAATAAAATTTTTTCATCGAATTCGATTCGATCTTGGGAAAAGTATTTCGTAGTCAAGTGTGGCGTCACCAGTAAATGGGCCTGTTAACATCGCCATATTATTAACACACTTATGAAGGAATCACACTTTTTTCTCAGAAACTAAGGTATCTACAGCATGTAACCAATAAATGGCTATCTTCTCGCACCTTTAAGAATTATGATGTAGTATACGACGGCCTATTAATTGGTGATAAGTTAGTATTAATATATTGTTGATTGAGACGTCAAAGGCACACAATATAGGTTGTCAAGGAAGATAGTTCGTTTTCATTTGTCTCTCCAAGTTATTCGCATTGATCCAAATTTCATTTTCAGATACTTTGGCTTAAGTGAATGCCAATAACAGCATCAGGTTACCCAATACACCACTGCTTTAAAAGCTGCGTAAAACTAATTCATAATGATGCCATTGTCTACCTTGTTTTATGATTTTAGGTAGCGAGGTGCCAAACCTCAAAACTTTTGGTTCTGGCGACCAATTTTCAGACAACCTAGACTAGGATAGGCTGATGAAGAAAGAAGAAGAAAGAAAGAACGAAAAACATATATTCAGCTTACAAGTAGTAATAAATATTTTAGTGATAAGGCCGCCTAATTGTGTTATATTGTTATCATCAAAAATTATTGTAAATTATTTTGCGCAATCAAGAGTATTTGTAATGTATTGTATTGTATTGTCTTATTAATAATTAATAATATTAGCAAATGATTTCAGTGGACCTGGCATTCACTTAGTTACTTAGGCAAACAACAACCCCCTTGTATTGTAATGCATTGCATTGCATTGCATTGTATTGTATTGTATTACTACTGCACTTTGTATTGTATTGTTATGGTGATTTGGGCATATGGAACGAATGAGTGCAAGGATAATAACAAAAGCAATATTAACGAATGCGTGCGTGGAAGGGTCGGTAAAAATCGACCAAGAAAGTACTCACAAAAGGTCAGGTGCGGTCAACCACTATCCAACGATTTTGTATGAAGCATTTGATGAGAGTGGGAGAAGTAAAAACAGTGTCAGGATCGTTGCAAGTGGAAATCAATAGACTCTGCCTACCCCAACGAGAAACAGGCGTGAGTATATGTACTATATGTCTCAAATAATAAATACGTACTCTGTAATTAATCCCGTGGGTTTAAGCGATTGTTCCTTAGTTTTCTTGTGATATTTCCTGTAATACTGCAAAGAGTGGAAGCCTGGCCGAATGGGCACGGTGTTTTCGCCGCGAAGTATCTGAAATTAGGTTAAATACTATGTTCATTTTTCAATCATTAGGAATTCCGATAAAGATAGGACGAAGTCTGCAGGGTGACATTCGGAAACGAATTTTGAGTTATTTTTGAAATTCATAAACAGCAAATCGTATGGAAAATTTGTGAGTTTGAGTTCTTCTTGTTTTCGTGTCGATGGCGGGAACCGTCAATCAGTCAGCGCCTTCAGTCTTTCCTGAATCCTATAACCTTGGGATCTTCAAGAGCAGAGTGAATAGGCATTTACTTGGATCGCGTGCTACATCTTCGACCACATCGTCACTTTCCATCAGGGGAGATTGTGGTCAAACGCGAATCCAGTCAATCATAAAAAAAGCAGCAAACGTGTTATTTTTTTAAAATTAATAAGCCCAGTAATTAGTCACGCGAACAGCATGGGGTACGTGTTAGGAGCCTCCCCGCGGCGCACGCTGGAAGCAAATGGGTCCGGTAACGCAGCGCCTAGGCTGACCAATCCTTTTTTTTTTTTTTTTTTTTTCGAGGGGAAATACGTTTACGCATTCGACCCGCCGCTGTGGGGCAGCGACGGGGATATGTGGGACTCCCCGCTCCAATGACAGCTCCCGTCCGACAGAACGGATGCGGTCGTAAACCGCCGCGTCCATGTCGGCCAGGATGTCGAAGGGTGGAGGCTGACCAATCCTATCACCACGATGGCGAACCCAATCTCAAAACGGCCCTTATTAAGGCCGAAAGCAACAAAATCAATGTCTATCGCAGGACAGACTAACTCGCCCATGTATCAGCAGTTCTGAAAATAGTTTCGAGTTGAGTTCACGTTTCGTTGCGTCTCTGATTGTGAGCCTTACAGACTAAACGTGAACAAACCGTAGATAAATGTTAGTAAAGTATATCTATATTATTTAAGTGGTTAAGCTTTTACGCTTTCTCTTTATTTCTTTCGCGGTCATTAGTAATTTTGCTTTACAAATTATTTAATTCTTTCATTATATATTTATAAGGTACTTATGTGTGTTTTATTTTTGTTATGTATGTAGTATCCATCTGTTATTTTTTATGACTAGATTCGAATTTGACCACAATCTCACCTGATGGAAAGTGACGATATGGTCGAAGATGAAGCACGCGATCCCAGCAAATGCCTATTCACTCTGCTTTTGAAGATCCCAAGGTTGTAGGATTCAGGAAAGATTGACGCCGGAAGGGAGTTCCATGCCTTGGCTGTTCGGATGATGAACGAAGAATCGACTTCTTAGTGCGAATGTTCGGTATATTAACTATATACGGGTGGAATCCCTCCCCACGCCTAGTGGTCCGAAGATGGAAGGGCGACGGTGGAATAAGATTATGTAATTCCAAAGCACACTCCCCGAAATGCATCCTGTAAAAAACTGAGTGACAGACGACTTTGCGACAGTGTCCAAGGTTCTGCAATTTAGCAGTCATATGTGTATATATATAACTATTTATGTATATAATATATATGTGTGGTTATAATTTTCATATCTGCATCCGTATTTTGCACAACCTGCCTGTTCTATAAAGTTATACTCCTACACCCAAAGGTTGACTGGAAGAGATCGCTCTTAGTGATAAGGCCGCGTAATTGGACTCTTTTCAGTATTGTGCTTCGTACTTGACTTCAATCACACCTGATGTTAAGTGAAGATTAGGTCGAAGGTGGAAGTGTACTGACCCGGCAGATTAGCATTGCTTTTGTGCAATAAAGTGTATTTGTATTGTGGTTACTTACTTGGGATATAGCTTCAGCATCGTAGAGGAGTACCATTGGTTTTGACAGGCCCACTAATCCATCTAAACGCGATATGGGCCCGTACATCTCATACATTTGTTTTAGAATTATATTAGGATCCGTAAATTTACCTGAAAACAAAGAAGTTTTTGAATGCAAGTAGATTTCATCTACGCATCGTAAACTCCTTACAAACCAAAGACCACAAATGTCCCATTCAAGTGTATTTTTTTTTAATTTCTTGGGAAACCAACAGCTGTTTTACAAATTATCCCCTCAACTAAAAAAAATGAAATGAACTTAAATGAAATGAAATTTTAACCGCCTCCGTGGCTCAATGTAAACAACATTGGGTTTACGATTCGGAGGTCACGGGTTCGATCCCCAGCGGGGTACATGTTTAGTACTCGGTTTGGTTGGTGGTAGGGCATTTGGATTAGCTATTGAAAAGCATAACGTTTTTCACCATAAAATGACAATTCATAATATTACTCGTCATAATAGTCATTTGCATTAAACCGTTATAGCATAACTTCATTACACATAATATCATATGGCCGAAACCTGTAAGGCATAATTTTTGTTGACCATAATATTCAAAAGACATAATATTTTGCAAGCATGCAAGCAAGCAAATAGGCAAGCAGGGATGCATAACCTAACCTATCCATGTCGGGATGCCAAGAACTCCCGTGCTCGCTTCGCTCGCACTCGCCCGGCTCGCTTCCGCCATACCCTTCGAACCTAACCTAACCATGTTTGCGTTTCAAAGTATGCCTTATAAAAATATGGCAACTGAAAATATTGATTTATATGATTATGGCTTTTATTATTATGCCCTTCAACAAATCTGCGTTATTATGTTTATGCGTAATAATAAATTTGCGAAACACTATTATACTTATTAATTTGTATGCCATATGATGTATGTCAATTGAAATTATGACAATAAACATTATGCGTTTCAAAGTGTCACCGGGCATTTTAAATGTCCGCCCGGCTAGCTACCACCATCTTATCTCCACCTTCGGCCTCATGCTCACTTAACACCGACAAGGCATCAGGTGTGATTGAGGTCAAGTGCTAACCAGTTGCGCATAAAAAAAAACACGTATTTGAAAAAAGTCACATAGTCCTCTTCTATATTCTATTCTTTGTTAACCTCAAATTAGTTTTATTTAAAGTTTAATTCTTAGTTAATAATAGCAGAAGAGACCCTGTGGATAACATAAGATATATTTGGGGAGTCCTTTTTAAATAATCATCAAATACCTACCGCCTAGCATAGGCACAAAATTATGAAATTGGCCTATGATGGGTAGTCTTGATGGTCCAGGTATCTCTGTCCATGGTTTCAAATGCTGTGTTTCTTCAGATGCATTTAACGATGCATTGACCGCCGCTGTTCTGGAAGATTCAGTAAAATCAAGTTTTAGATTCCTTTAACAAAAATATCAAAAAACTCTATAAACAAAATAATATACAATCGAGTTTCAAAATATTCGATCAATCAAATAATCCATTATTGCACTCATGATGTCGAAAAAAACTTAAAAATTCGATTAGATTGGGTGTTCTATAGGAAAGCTTACTTGGGCCTTTATTATTTATAACCTACATCGATAAACCATAAGTAAATAAATGATGACGTGTTAACTTTGCTAACGATGCTACTAATTTTATATCAAAGGACAATCTCAGACCCAAAGAACATAATAGTTTGTGCGGTTAACCGTTCCCTAGGTCTAGTAGGAAACGTTGCTCCAGCAGCATTTTGAATAATTTCGGAATCATAAGGCACAGAAATTGAGGATATAACGTACATGTAAATGATGTACAATTTTTGAGGAATATCCCAACAACAGCTGGACGCATAAATTCAAAATTTCGTGCATATTTACACGAGATGGCATCGTATTTCACCATATTATGAATTATATTAGGAGTTCAAATCAACAAATTTGAAATTTTTCCGCCGGGGTACCGTACAATATGTATTTACTATTATGTATAATGTATGTTGTAACCAGCTGTTGATATTTTTAAGTATTGGGTTATCGGATCGTTATCATTTCGGTGTTGACATTTTAATTTTGATATTTAGAACTGTTATTCTCGAGTTTCAGACCCTTAACCGTGTGTCTAATTGAGCAATGCACATGCATATGTAGGTATGTCTGGATGCAGAAATAATAAGCAATACACACGAAAACACATAACGATTATTATAGGTGGTGACTGTCGACCTCATAAGAAAGCTCTAAGTCAAGCAACGAGCTATGGAGACGGTGATGATCTGCGTTTCACTGCGTGATCGGATCAGGAATAAAGAGGTCCGTAAGCGAACGAAAGTTACTGACAGCCTATTGGATTAGCAATTTGAACTGGCAGTAGGCAGGGCACATAGCTCGAAGAACTGATGGCCGGTGGGGCATTAAAGGTCTCGAGTGGAGACCAGGAGTCTAGGACGTAGACTCACAAGGTGGACAGACGACCTGGTAAAGGCCGCGGAAAATCGCTGGTGTTGGGAGAAGATAAACTGCAGGCTGCGTGGTGATCGAGGTTTTTTATTGGATGTTGTCCGATCGCAAGAGAAAGAAAAACTGGCCGCGCGCCAGTATATATACATTTAGATTCGCGCCATCTATCGGATTGTCCTGGAACCCGTGAGAAAGGTACACTTGAAGTGAATTGATTGATTAGAGGTGGGTTCATGGGTTCGCCGATAGATGGCGCAAGTCTTTACATAGTTGTGCCGACAAGTCAGGCGAGGTTCTATACTGAACAGCTGGATGCAATCCGTTTCCAACTTTTCACTTTGGAATTCAAAGGGGGAGGGATTAGCAGTAGACGTGTTGTGACCGATATGCTGATGATGATGACATTGGAAAAGGTTCCCTGTTTCCTCGTACGTAAGTGTTTAGCCAATCAAAATGTGCATCTAGTTTTTTTTAATTGAAATAAGATGTCACTTACCTTACAAAACTCCTCGGAGCAAGTGCTCTGAAAGCGGGAATTGTTCGAAGCGTTGTTGACTGCATGGTGTTCACAATAAAACTGTTTTCTGATTATCACGGTGACAATGCACTGGTACAAATATTTGTAATAATCATCGCCTTGGTCACTGTTATCTGATAGAAATATAAAAAAATATGATAAATCTATTGTTATCGTATTATTAGTCATAATATAGGGGGTAATGCATACGCTTTTTAAGCCTCGGCTGAAAACGATAGGTGTAGTGTTTGACGAGGTTATTATATAATTATTATTTATTGGGCTTTTATTAATAAATAGATTACATGTTTCTTTTTTATGATTGACGGGATTCGCGTTTGACCACAATCTCACCTGATGGAAAGTGACGATGTTGTCGAAGATGAAGCACGCGATCCCAGTAAATGCCTATTCACTCTGCTCTTGAAGATCCCAAGGTTGTAGGATTCAGGAAAGACTGACGCCGGAAGGGAGTTCCATGCCTTGGCTGTTCGGTTGATGAATGAATCGAACTTCTTAGTGTGAATGTTCATGTGTGTGTGTGTCCAGTCTTTCTTCGGATATATCCCAGTAATGCGTGGTCTAATTTCAGTGCGTTTTTTTTCGTAAATTTTAACGGCCTCTGTGGTCTAATGTAACAACAGAGAGTTTACGAATCGGAGGTTGTGGGTTCAATCCCTAGCGGGTACATGTTTAGTACTCGGCTTGGTTGGTGGTAGGATATTTTAAATGACCGCCTGGCTAGCTACCGCCATCTTATCTAAATCTGCTGCCAAACGTTTGTCAGAAATGAGATCGCCAGTCACCCAAATAGGATCGGGTTTTAGGGTTAGTACGTTTCCACCTTCAGCCTCATCTTCACTTATCATCAGTCAAGTGTTAACACGTTGTGCATAGAAAAAAACTTAGAAACACTACGTCTCTTTATATTCAATCGTACCTACTATCACTCATTGCTATTTACTCGTTGTACATCTTGTTTGTCTGTACGTTGCTCTGTTTCTTAGGGGATAGCTGAAAATCAGTGTTTTGCTCAATGAGCAATATAATATATACTGAGTTATGACCCATTTGTACTGCTGCAGCACACACATGCTTTAGTGTTACAAAATTATGTTAGTGTTGTTGATTTGTTACCTTATCTGAATATCAATATGTATATGTGTGTGATTGTGGAAACAAATAAAGACTTTATCTATCTATGTGTTTAGTCTTTGTTCGGATATATCCCAGTAATGAGTGGTCTAATTTCAGTGCGTTTTCTTTGTTAATTAAAGGTAACATGAGGCAGGTGGTACTGCACCAATCTCTCGTCAAGGAAATTATAAAAAAAGTGCTTATTTAAATGGGACAAGGGGTAGGCAGAGACCACAGACTTCCACTTGTTACGATCCTGACACACCTCTTTTGCTTCATTCGAAATTCGAAAAAATATTTCTGCGTTCCCGAAAAATAGTGACAAGCATAATTTAAATTTGAGATATAAGAACAAATTGGCTACTCCTATGTTCAGACTAAGCAAAGTTAATACATCATTTGTGGGACACTGTATACGATTTCATAACCTTATACCTGAGAATATTATTAATGTAACTGAGAAAAAATTTAAAGAACATGTCAAAATAACATTATCAAAGAAGGTTATTATAAAATTAGTGACTACCTGAATGACAAACACGCTTGACGTACTTCGACCAGCTCCCCAAAATTATAAAATTGTATTAGTTATATACTTTATTTAAAAAAAAGGACAACAGGACACAGATGATTTCCCTTTCCGAAGCGATAGTAGCTTGGACATACCGACTGACAGATAAATGCAATAAACCTTTTTTATTTCCAGTAGATTTAAATTGACATTCAACAAATGATATCATGTATCTTACGTTGAAATAAATGCTTGAAGATTGAAGTTTGAATTCATTCTCATAAGATTGTTTGTTTGTTTGTTTGTAAACGCTTTATTGTACAAAAAGGCAATACATTAATTTTGCATTGATACATAAATTGAGTACAACGGCGGACTTATCCCAAAGAGGGATTTCTTCCAGTCAACCATAGGGTTAGTTAGAAAACAGCAGATTGGGCGTATACAAATTACAGCAAATTCAAACTAAAGCAAAGCAAATACCTACACTACACACTAACAAATATATATATATATATATATATATAAGTATATAAAAGTAATAAGAAAAATATATAATAATACATATACATACATACAACTATATCTTAATAAAATATATACCTACATACTAATAATACATATAAATAAATATGTATATAAATAAGGAAATACTTAAAGAGAGGATTTAACACGCAGTTGTCATTCATCAAAAGTAGCTACCGCTCAAAACGCGTTAGAACCAGAGAGCTTTTTGATGTTAGTTTTAAAAGCATTTAGTGATGGAGACTTTCTCACATGCAGCGGCAGTTGGTTCCACAATCGTACAGCCTGGACAGTAAAGGACTTGGTATAAGAGTGAGTGAGGTGACTGGGGAAACCAAGTTTCAGGTTGTTACCCGAACGCAGCCGTCCTCCACTCGCGTCACACATATAATAGAATCTCTCCCGTAAGTATTTAGGAGCTGCTGGATTAAATAAGATGTTATACAGAAGAAAGAGTATGTGTGAGTTTCTCCGTGTACGGATAGTAGGCCACTTTAATTTTAGACGGAACGCAGAAATGTGGTCATATTTCCTTAATCCAAACACATAGCGTATGCACACGTTTTGCAAGCGTTCCATTTTATCCAGCAGTTCCTCAGTCAGATCAAGATATGCCACATCGCCATAATCCAAAAGGGGAAGAAGAAGAGATTGCGCTAACATACTCCTGGTTTCAACAGGCAGGAAGTTTTGCATTCTCTTCAGGGAGTGTAAAGAGGCAAAGATTTTGCGGCTCACCTCACCAATGTGAGCAGTCCAGGATAGTGTTTGGTCCATAATGAGACCCAGATTTTTTACAGTAGCTGAATATGGGATTATTGTTCCGTCAAAACAGATATTGGGTAACATTATGGCGTGTAGTTTCGAAACATAGTGGGGACTGCCAACTATGATGGCCTGTGATTTCGCGGGGTTTACCAACAACCCAAACCTCCCTGCCCAGTTGGAAACAGCTACCAGGTCTTCATTAATGATGTCGGTAGCAGAAGAGAAATTTGGAAACGTAGCCGAGGCGTAGAGTTGCAAATCGTCAGCATATAGGTGGTAGGAAGAAGATAACAAGGAAGTAATACCATTAATGAATATAGAAAAGAGAAGCGGGGAGAGCACTCCACCTTGTGGAACACCTGCTGTAAGTCGGCACCACTCAGACCGGTCATTATCAACTTTAACAAGCTGACAACGGTCGAAAAGGTATGAATGAAACCATGAGATGGCTGTCGGAGACAAACGAAGCGTTCTGAGCACTTCCAGCAACAAGTCGAAATCTACTGTGTTGAAGGCACTGCTGAAATCTAACAGCACTAGAAGGGTGAGCTTTTTGTCCTCAATATTAGATCGAATGTCGTCAGTGACTTTCACAAGTGCAGACGCTGTACTGTGCCCAGAACGAAACCCAGACTGATATGAGCTAAGAATGTTATGTCGATTTAGATGGCAGGATAGACGTTGGTGCACATAGTGCTCCAGCACCTTTGAAAGAACGGGAAGGATAGAAATAGGACGAAACTGAGAGAAGGACGAGGGATTAGGTTTTTTTGGAAGAGGAATGACATGAGCATACTTCCAGGAAGACGGGAAGACACCGGTAGAAAGGGAATGATTAAGGATATGAGCCAGGTAGGGAGCAATGTGGTCTAAGATAGGAGTAAACATGTCCATGCTCAATCCATCATTTCCAACCGCTTTCGTCTTAATAGACTTTAGGAGTTTAACCACATCTCCGGCAGTCATCTCACCAAGTTCTAATTGAGAAATAATGTGGGTATTCAGCGAGCCTGCTAAGAAGGACAAAGTGCCCTGTTTAACAGAGGGATCTAAAGAAACGGGGGAGGTACTAAAGTGCTTGTTTAGTGCGTTAAGGTCAAGATTATTGAGAGGAGAATTTTGAGATTATTTTTATTTTTAGATTATATTGTTCATTATATGCTCTTCGGTTTAGGGTACTCTTGACTTGGCCTTTCTTTAAGACGTCCCCGATTTGATCATGGTACGTTCGCCGTGGTCTTCCCCTGCCAACACTACCATCCACATTCTACACATATCTATGATACAGGCTTCTGCCTAGTTTAGAAATCAGAGTTCCCATTGTTATATAACTGATAATAAGTATTAGTCCAGTAAAAATACGGATTTTTTTGTTACAACTTCCTGTAATCTTTAAGTTCCTGATTTTTTGTAAAAGGATAGAGTATTCATCAGTAATAGAATGTAAACGTTTTTTAACAATTCTGTAGCTTGATTTAGGTATAGTATACGTATTTAGTTATAAAAACTACAATATTGAATTAAATGTACCACTGTGAAATTCATAGCATTGTAGAAGATAATCTCTTAACAAAATTTTGTAAAAGGCCCGCAAAGTCAGAAATTCATTCAAAGGGTTATGTATACGCTTTTTCAATAAGGTTCCTGTTGATATACAAAAACTTCCTTTCAATAAATTTAAAGATTATTAAGACAGACAGAAACTTAAAGAAAGCATATTATAAAACATCAGATTATTTAGATGATAAACATTCATGGACATAACCAGCCCGTTCGTATAACCAGGCTAATTCACAATTAATAATGATAAAATAATAATTAATAATTTTGTAATATAAAAAAAGAGCAACCTCTCCAGTTTCTTGCTTGTTCTTCTCAGGGGAAATTTGCCTTTTGAACAAGGTAGTAGCTTTAAAAATGTAAAATCTGACTATTTTAAATGTACCCTGTGTACCTACAAAATAAAGCATTTTTGATTTAACATGATCGAGATATCTTTTCATCCCAAAAACAACTCCACTCATCAAAAAATCCTATCTAAAACAAAAACGTATACCCATACGTTCAGAAACTAATTTGAACACATAAACTTGCAAATGAATCACATCCGGCAATTGATTAAAAATAATCTCGTCTCATAAACCAATACGTATAAATTAAATCAAAATCTAATTTCGTCACTTAATACTTACAAGATACAAATAACACTAAATATCTATATAAATCCGTTCAAAATATTACTAAATAGTAGCGAAATTAATTCACACTATAATAAAACATCATCTGTGTGTATCACAGCAATAACTAAGCGCACAAAGCCAAACTCTACTATTGCCTATTCATTGACAACAACCTTTATTTTCAGTTAATAGCGGCGCTAGTGCGTAAGATTTCTTTCAAACTAGCTGTCAAATTCCATACATTCCGTTAGTTCTATATTTCGCCACCGATATTACATAAGTGTGTATTTTAGAAGCGTGTTTCTAAACGAACTGTTTTGACCTTGTGGATGATTATATTTGTCGTGTACCTAGCGAATGTTATCCGAACAGTTTGTGATAACATGAAGATTCAAGATAAAAATGGTTAGGTATAGTATTTTGACTTCGGTGGTGTTATTGGGGAACGGGAGTTCGGTCAAAGGTCGAATTTCTTTAAACTATTCGACTGCTCCAGGAAGGGGGATAATGTTTTTCGAGTGTTGTATATTTTCTATGGCATTAGCGGATTCACCAAACTGCGATTGTGGCGATGGCGGACAATCATCACATCACATTTTGTTGGTAGTGGTATTGGAGGGAGGAACGTGAACTCATGCTTGACGGTCTAAATTCAGTGGTTGACGACCTGTTTGGTGTAGTGGTGAGAAACTCTGTTGCTATACCAATAGGTCGCGGGTTCGAATCCCGCTAGGGCCATATGTTTGTATGATGAATACGTACATGTGTACCCGAGTTATGGATGTTTTTCATTTATATATGTATTTATTTACAAAAAAAAATGTATTTGTGTAGTGTATCAACCATCTGGTATCCACAACACAAGCCTAGTTGCTTAGTGTGGAACTAGATGGCGCTGTCTGTATATGTCCAAGGAAAAAAAAAGTGGTCCGTCCGCTGTTCTACAACGACCTAGTCTCAAACCGACACAATCTTATTATTTATTTTTTTTAACACTTTATTGTACACACACACAAAGAAATGGTCATTAACAAAGATTTAAGAAAAATGTACAAAGGGCGAACTTATCTCTATAAGAGATCTCTTCCAGCAAACCCGTGAGAGCGAAATTTGATATAAAAGGTAGACATAAAGTGTACACGAAACAGAAGAAACAAAAAATGTTAAAAATATAATATAAAAGAATAAAACCAAAATAATACATTAACCGAAAAATTACCCAACATAAATACATATATACAATCATTATATATAAATATATATAATATAATATTAACTATACACATCATACAAAAATTCCTACAACAAACTTATAACCTGTACAACAAGATGAAAAGTAAAATTTCAATATTGTTACAAAATAACGGATTAATTGACTTGACGTGAGACCTCAAGATAGTGCTCTTTAACTCTAACTTTAAAAACGTCATGAGTTTGACTATCTTAAATGGGGGTTCTAATAAATACAGATAATATTGGGCCACTCAGCACCAATGATCCTTCCTGACCATAATCTGGTCCCGTGTGATTCTCCTCAGAGAATAGCACCAATCCGACGATAATACATTGTTCTTAAAATTACCGCCGCTTAGTTGGTGGGGAAGAGTAACGCTTCCATTTTCTCTCCACTTCAAATTCATCGGCAAATCACCTGCAAATTAATTTACCTCAGGATCGATTCTGTAAAAATGTGTAAATTTCTTATCCCCGGGTAAAATGGTGGGTAATTCCATTCCTGGCTTTAATAATTCATAAGGAGCCTTGGAGTTGAAATGAGAGGTTGGAAATAGAACGAGCGATTGGAAAACTGAATAAGTTTTAACATAATATATATTTTAACCGCCTCCGTGGCTCAATGTAAACAACGTTGGGTTTACGATTCGGAAGTCGCAGGTTCGATCCCCAGCGGGGTACATGTTTAAGTAGTTGGTTTGGTAGGTGGTAGGACATTTTAAATGGCCGCCTGGCTAGCTGCCACCATCTCAGCTAAATCTGCCGCTAAGCAGCAATGTTAATAGCATTGTTGTGTTCCGGTTGTGTCAGTGATAAGATTGCCAGTCCCCCAAATGTGTTGGGGTTCCCGGGTCAGTACGCTTCCACCTTCGACCTCATCTTCACTTAACATCAAGTGTGTTTGAGGTCAAGTACCAATTCGTTGTGCATAAAAAAAACATCCTGTTTAGCTTCATATAGAGACGAGACATTTGGCATACGTGCAATACAATATCATCATCATCTTCTCAGCCCGTAAACATCCCACTGCAGGGATATAGGCCTTCCCTTGTATAATAATGAGGGAGTATGGGCCATAGTCCACCACGCTGGCCCAATGTGGGTTGGGGACTTCACATGCCTTAGAACTTTATTTCTCATGCATGCATGTTTCCTCACGATGTTTTCCTTCACCGGCTAAGAGCAGTCGGATAAATGCACATAAGTAATTAAATTTAAAAACTCATTGGTACATGGCCTGCCTGGAAATCGAAACCGGACCTCCCAAATTGGGACCTCCCAAGTTGAGCCACCGACGCTCCATAAGCTCTTACCTAAATGTGGAAAATTATATCAGTAAAGCAGCCCTACTGCGGCTGCAGGCTTTGGTTTAGACTAAATTATCTATGGTCCGAGTTAAATAGGACAATTAATATGAGACTATTATCCTATTTTAATCGGCCTAAAGAAAACGGCAACTTTTTATAGAATCCATCTGCCTGCTAATGTCTTCCCCACTCACTTTACATCCACGTAAGCATCCTCTAAATGAACCATACTTACTGCTCCAAGAACGGACCATTCAGGAGGTCCCATATATTTAATATTTACATTTTTATTAAATCAAAGTGGTTGGGACGATGTCTGGTATAATGAAATGTCACTTATGTAAGTTATAGACGCCAAGTAATGGAGATTGTTGCTATTTAGATGGTAATCACGGTTTTAAACTTGAGTACAGTCGCGGAATGAAATGGTTCGTCAGTTTACTTTTGCTTGTTGCTTTGTTGATTTGACATTCGATTCGCAATACTAACGTGATGTTTGTGCCGCATTATGACATAATATTTATTTATTTACCGACCTTTTCCGAGCTCATGTCACCATTTGATGTTTCGTAAATATTGCATGGCATATAACAAAGATAGTAATAGAATCTCTTTCTTACCACAATCGAATATAGCCGACTTTGTCCGACTCATATACATTTGGGCGAAACGTTCGGCGGTTTTAATCATTGACCTAAGATTCGTTGGCGAATAATTCACTTGGCGAATAGTTCATATATCAATCGTTCTGTGGCTGAAGATTAATGGTCAAAAGATAGTTTTGATGAAACATTCAGTGACGTAATGTTCTCTTGATGAACAGTTCATGGGTCAATCGATTGTTGGTAAACAGTTTCAATTTTGTGTCATTCGACGGTCGCATTTTTATTTGTAGCCTATTCGAAAATATACATATTTAAATTAAATAAATTTGAGGTAATAATTACTTCCAAATCAATTTCGTATGATAGGAACCACGAGTCACTTGTGATCAAGTTGTGATCAAGATCAAGTCACAAGTACTTGAGGTGTACTCCAGACATAGTAATAAGAATAGCGATGGCAAAAAGGGCTTTTAAGAACAAAAAACATCTATTTAAAGCTAAAATAAGCAAAAAAGCTAGAAAGCGGCTGATAAAATGCTATGTATGGAGTATAGCTTTATACGGCTGTGAGACATTGACTTTAGCATAAAGGGATAGGGAAAGGTTAGAGGCATTCGAGATGTGGTGCTGGAGACGAATGGAGGGAATAAGCTGGACCGAGAAGAGAACAAATGAAGAGGTGTTAGTGGTGGTAAAGGAGAAAAGATGCCTGTTAGCCACAGTTGAGAACCGAAGAGGAAAGATGATAGGTCACCTGTTACGACACGATATTTTTTTGAAGAACATAATTGAGGGAAAGATTGAAGGAAAGAGAGGAAGGGGAAGACCTAGGCGTAATTACTTTGACCAAGTGAAAGAGAAGGTGAATGTCGTGTCGTACCAAGAGGTTAAAACGAGGGCGGAAAGTAGAGAGACATGGTCGTTACTCCACCGACAAGAGCATAGCTCTTAAATTGAAGAAGAAGGAACCACGAATCTCGCCAATCGCATAGCAACCTCCGACCGGCGCGTGCATCAATGATGGCTTTGAAAATAAAAAATTAAACTGCCAATTCCAAAGACTTCTATTAAAATTTCACTTACTATGCCCTATTTTTTTCCTTAGGTAAAAAAAAACTAATCCGATATACATAATCACTATAAATTGAGAATTTAGAAATTTGTTGTTTATTTGTGCTATTTTATTGGTTTAGATTAGGTTTGGGTTACGTAAAAAACCGACCAAGTGCGTGTCGAGCCACGCACAGTATAGGGCTCTGTACTAGCCCTCACATAATGTGGACGGGGAATATAAGTGGATTTTTTGTTGTTTGACAAATAATTTTCAATGGACAAGACAATTTATAAATTTTTCGAATATTATTCATTACATTATATACTACCGCTACGCAATTCAAAAAACCTATTTGTGATATAAAAACCTGTTTTAAAAAAGAGCAACCTCTCGAGTTTCTTGCTTGTTCTTCTCAGAGGAATACACCTTTTGAACAAGCTGTAGCTTAAAAAATGTAAAATCTGACTATTTTAAGTAGCTTAAAAAATTTAAGTGTACCCCCTGTGGACATACCTACGAAATAAAGCATTTTTTGAATTTCAACTTTGAATTTGCCGTGAATTAGGTGGGGGGGGGGGGGAGCACACACTAGAAGCTTAATATTTCTTAAATGGGACCCCGTACAAAAATAAAAATACATAGGTACACCACCACTTTAACTGAGGTACCTACCCAAAAAAATATATTTATTAAGATACTTCATAGGCGTGATTAGTGAAATGAAACAGCGAAATTATATAAAAAAAATATCCTTAGACATACACACAGCGCCATCTAGTTGCACACTAAGCAACTATAGGCTTGGGTTACGGATACCAGATGATTGATATACTACATAAATAAATTATTTTTTCTAAATAATTACTTATTATAAATGAAAACATCCATAACTCTAGTACATATGCCCGTATTCATCACACAAACATATGCCCCCAGCGGGATTCGAACCCGCAACCTTTTGGTATAGTGGCCAGAGTTGCTAACCACTACACCAAACACCTACACCAAACTATAAAGGTTCCTTGTTGAATTCGGAACCCTAAAAGATACATAACTCATTCATATTCATTATAAAAGCATATGCCCCTAGAGGAATTCGAATCGAACCCACTACCTTTTTAGTGTAGCAGTCGGAGTTTTCAACCATTACACCAAACAAATAGTTGTAAATAATCGTTATCGTTCTCAGTCGTGAGATTCCGTTTTGTGTTGTCATTGGATCAACAGAGCCGCGGACTACCACTTATATACTATATAATTGTTGACCAAACAAGGTCGCACAAGCACGCATGAAGGTTGTTGTTTAGTTTGTATCTGTATCCGGGCCGTGACACACGCAACCATTGTTTTTATTTCGAAAAAAATATAAACATTGTTTGGATCGTCATATAACAGAAGCAATCTTAATTTCGAAAAATTTATAATAAATTGCGTTAATCCTAGATAATTTTGAGTTAATTGTGAAAATACGATATGTTTAACTGTTTAAAAAAGGGGACAAGTTGTCGCGTCAGTTTTCGAGTTCGGGGTTTATACAAAATTATAGTTTCCAAAAATAATTGAGGCATAAACTTGAATTTGTAAGTATTATATACATCAATTCCGGTGCTGGTCACTGTGGAGATAAGACGTGTCCGAGCGATCATATTCATTTTAACCAGTAAATTAGATCTCCGCCTTACGGCCGTTTGTGTGTGATCCTGGTGCCTACGTCGCTGGTCGCCTCATATCCTTGCGTCCAGCATAGCAAGACCGCGACCTTATGGACTATACCCCGAGGGGTCAGTGTCTCGCACGATTGGTAGACGCAGTGTCTACCATTTGTAATAATTGTATAACGGTACCTTTCTTGTCCCGCAAGTAACTTTGGACTGTACGGTGATGTGGCTGGCGGGTTTAAAGTGAGACGGAAGGCGAGTGGGTCAACCGGCGACGAGCAAAGACAGTACTACCTTCGCGTGCCACAACATCTACGCCGCTGCGGTTTGTGGTCCCGCTGTTACCGAGATCGACGGAAATCTGTGAGACTAGCCTCGGTGAGTTCTGCATATTATACTCTTTGGACTCTCACCGCCCTGTCCTAAATTCCCGTTTGAAAATGTCAAGAGTTGGCCATTCGCCGCCTTCCACCACTCCCTGCAGTCCTCGACCAAATATGGCGACGGTTAAAACGCCCCTCCACATGGCTCTCTCATAAGCCCAAACAGCTCGCTTGGTAAAGGAAGTAAAACTGTCAATTTGACGAGAGGTGCTACGCAGAATGTCAATGATTCTTTGTATTCATCACACAAATATTTACCCCTCGCGGAATTCGAACCCGCAACCGTTAGTTCGCTGACAGGGTAACTATCCACTACACCAATCGGTCGTTACTATACTGCTACACCAAATTAACCACGGGGATGGAGCAAACTATTATTATGACAGTATTTACTTTGCGCTCGACTTGGCGGGAGCACTGCCGTACCACCAGATAAATATTTATGATGAATGACATAAATTACTCATAATTATATCAATTAGATGCAATCATTATTTCCATATATGATCATACTGATGTCTATTACTAGTTGCCAATTGATAGTGATTGGTCGATTGGTCTTGTACCCACAAGTGATATGCCGTTGAAACCAACGGTTGCGGGTTCGAATTCCGTTAGGGGTTATTATCAATAAAACCTGTTTTATGTTATATTTAATGCCACTATTATTTTTTATGCACAATGATAACACTTGACATCTTTTCTTTTAATTAGCTTTATTATTCGTTGTAGTATATTTTCATTTGCACACAATTTGCTGCTAAACCTCAAAATTACAACGTTTCCTACTTCAATGCTCAGGTTGGATGGAAGAGATCTCTTAAATAGATAAGTCCACCTTTGTACATGACTTATTGTTTGTACTCTGTTATATGTAATTTTTTGGTGCAATAAAGAATATATCATTATGAGGACATCTACTGGACTCTACACTGTGCGTGGTGCGAAACGCACTTGGCAATTTTTGTATTTCTTTTAATTGAGTATTACTTACTTTGAGTAATTGAGTGTTACAGACTTGATGATCCACTCCGGAGACAGAGAATGGAATCTTGCTGAAATCGGTTGTATAGAAATTTTTTGCCGGTTCAATTAATTCCTTGTTTTGCTAACATTTTGATTCTTATGTTGGCGCTACTGGTTCGTATAACATTATCTATGTCATAATTCTTAACCCATGTGGGAGAAGACCTTCACCAAAGAGTATAGTAACTATTTACCGAGAAAGAGTGGCAACTCCGTGGTTAAATTTGCATGTATAGACAGTGCTACTGCCAGCGTTTGGTTGAGGAATTAAATCTATCTATACATACCTACGTACACTGATTATATAGGTAGAAACTGGGTTTAGAAATAGGTATTGTTGTTTATGAGGAAATTTTTATTTCTCATAACTAATTTCTTTAAATTAGCTATGAAAAACAAGTATAACAAAAACAAACAATAAATTAACATAAATCTGAACTTTTACAAAAACTTTCAAAAGGAAATCGACGTTGACTGAGAGCTCGACATGACATCACCCACCGGTAAGGTGGCGGCTGCTGCCACACTAATAACGGTTAGTTCGTCAACCGCAGTTCAGGGGTCGCAGTCTGCTATGAAAATTGATGACATTTGAAGTGTGCCCCCCCTGACCTTCACACGCCCTCAACTTCTTGTGCTAGCCCTCTTCTCCGTCCTACCCCTCGTCACCTCCATCTACCGTCGGCATCCCACATGGAAACCATCCACGCGTCGCATAGTTATTCATACTGGGCTGCTTTATATGTTTCATTGTGACGTAATGCCCATTCAACCTTTTGTATTTGTAGTGCTCTGAAATTATCCTCTTGCATTGATTTATATTATCACAAAACAAAATCGCAAAAACAAATCTTTTTCGCGCTTTTCTTAGTAGATAAAATAGCGCCAGCTCTTAGAATCCTGGAGAACTAATAAGACTGTTGAGAATAAATGGCTTAAATATATCTTTGCACATACACACAGCGCTTTTTTTTTTTTGTTCCACCCTAAGCAACTAGGCTTGTATTATGGATACCAGATGGATAAACTACACAAATACATTTGTTTTGGTAAATAAATACATTCTGCTACTGTATAGACTTCTCAATGCGTCTGTTATTGGCAGAACCAAATTTAGTGCTAGTGACCGGGACGGTGCTAGTCGCAAAGGGTGGCTCTGGCAATGACGACTACTATAGGCGAATAAACAACGCAATCACATTCGATTGTGAGCATGGAAACGAGATGCTTACTGATGAAAAGTAAACATATGCACGCCCCTCATGCCATACAACTTGGCCCTTGCGTGCAGTCTGTGGAATTCAGCCGGAGTAGTCTACAATTCCTCCTTGCTCAAATCCCATGATCAACTTCTAATTAGCTAACGAATCACCGCATTCTTCCACGCGTCGGTGATAGTAGGTAATCAGAATCACTCACAGTCTGTGAAATGGTCAGTGGAGCTCCAACTCCTTTGAAGTCAGGTAGCAAAATCCTTCTCATTGTCGATGTGCAGACCTCATATTACTGTTAACGTCGTCACGGCGCCGTTTCCGGCGATACCAGCGCCACAAAGTTTACTTCCCAATTTATATATTTTTCATAATAATATATATATACCTAAATGAAAAACATCCATAACCCGGGAACACATGTTTGTATTCATCATACAAACATATGCCTCTAGCGGGATTCGCATCCGCTACCTTTTGGTAATAGCAGTCAGAGTTTTTAACCACTACACCAAACAAGTCGTCAATATTGATTAAATAATATGAGTTTTACGTTTTTTTTTATATTAGAGGGCGGCAAACGAGCATGCGGGTCACCTGATGGAAAGCAATCACCACCGCCCATGGACACCCGCAACACCAAAAGGATCACAGATGCGTTGCCGGCCTTTGAGGAAGGTGTGGGCTCGTTTCTTGAAGGTTCCAATGTCGTACTCGTTCGGGAATACCGCTGCCGGAAGTCCGTTCCACAGGGTGGTCGTACGTGGTAAGAAGTTTCTTTAGAAACGTACAGTGGTAGACTTCCACTCATCCAGGTGATGTGGATGGAAATTTAATTTTCGGCGAGAAGTGTATCGGTTAAATTGAGCAGCGGGTATTAGCTCGAACACGTAATTGTAAAACAATAATGTATTAATATACATTATCTATGTTATACTTAAAAGATACTCGCATATTTTTTGCTCACTTTTCTGTGGTAGGTCATGCATTTTTTAACAATAATAATTAGCATTTGATACGACAGTTCGCGAACGAAGTCGGTGTGTGACTGAGTTCCCATTGGTTCGACGTACTATTTTGATTATTTCAACGACTGTCCATGCGCAGTAATGTAAGTCTATATCTATATGGTTAATTGTGGAGCCGAGTGTACCCCACGAGGAATCGAACTCACCACCTTCACTTTATAAACCTTATATACCTACATGGGTAAACGCTTATCATGGGTATTTATAAGATTAGATACAGACAATCAGCCTTCTGAATACCTTGTGTTTGTGTCTATTGATTTATATTGGTTATTATATTGCAGACCGCTGTCAGAGCATACACATACAATACCAACTCCAGCAAAATGCAAGTGTCTTCGATGTCAAGAACGCTACGGCATTTCAAGGCAGTCAATCAAAATATTATACGGTGAGTTTACTTCGATGATTGAGGGAAGACTAACGATGGAGATATTCGAAGCTAAGGGTGGTAGTGTTGGTAGGGGAAGACCATGGCGAACGTACCATGATCAAATCTAGGACGTCTTAAAGAATGGCCAAGTCAAGACTACCCTAAACCGACGAGCATGTATGAACAACCTTATGAGATGTTACGTTTGTGTTGATGTACAGGTGAAAGGAAGTGTAAATTAAAGTGCGTAACGGAGCTTTCGGGTTCCCACAAGAAGACGCCAAAATCTTTTGTAAAGCATTCTACCACTTTATTGAAGAATGACTTGACCGTGACTAGACTCTGTATACGCCAAGTATACGACGAATTACTTGTTTTGACAGAGACTGACTTATAAACTGAAGAAATAAGAGAAATCAAATTTTTTACTCGAAACTGGCAATAATGTCCCTCGACAATGAGGTTGACTGGTTGCCATCCTCAAAAATAAGAAGAAGAAGAGAAAAATATATTATTGAGTAAATTGGCTAGTGGGTTCTCTGCCTTCTCGCCGAAAATGGTTTGCCAGATTTTCACTTGCCAACTAACGTTTCGCAGAATTTTATTTCGCCGAATAATTATTTGCCAACTTTATCATATAATTTTGTTTTGTTTCCCAACCTCACAGTTACCAACTGTACGTTTGGTCTGCTTTTCATAATGACATTTATTAAAATGCCAACTTCAAGTAGCAGAACGTTTTAGTTTGCGCAATGTTCCTTTAGTTGTTTATTCGTCTACTATTTTATTTCTTTGTTTTTTTTTTTTAATTATTCTATGAGCGCCTAACCTCCTAAAAAAAGGTGCCAACTGAAAATTAGCGCTGTGGCACAGAATTAATATACTCGGTACTATATGGTTCTTGCCACAGCATTATGCTGAGCTGGAACCTATGTCAGATTGCATTATTATGTTTTAGTTCTAATTTCTCAAAAAAATTTCATGTACATGCCCATTGTAAGCTAAATAAAATGTTTTTCTTTCTTTCTTTCTTTCTATTGTTTACCAAATGTTGAATTAAATAGGGTTTCATTTCTCTCTGTATACAAAGATAAATAAATTTTCGGCGAAAAGCAGGATACCCGGCTAGTGACTCCACCATTGATTACGAACAAGTTTCCACTAGAAACCATAGCCGAATTGAGAATTGAGCCGGGTTCGATCCCCAGCGGGGTACATGTTTAAGTACTCGGTTTGGTTGGTAGTAGGGCATTTTGAATGTCCGCCTGGCTACCACCATCTTATCTAAATCTGCCGCCAAGCAGCAATGTTAATAGCATTGTTGTCTTCTGGTTGTCAGAGATAAGATAACCAGTAAAATGTGTTGGGGTTTCCGGGTCAGTACGCTTCCACCTTCGACCTCATCTTCACTTAACATCAGATGTAATTGAGGTCAAGTACCAACCTGTTGTGCATAAAAATAAACCTAACCTAACCTATTTAAATGTTATTACACACGAACTTAAAAGAAATATTACCAATATTATCAATAAATATTAATCAATCTGTATTATCAATAAAATAAAATAACAAATAACATTTTAATGACAAACAAATTCATGTATACAATCATCGTTACTTGGCATAAATAATTTGTGCTAAATAATGGTGATGCTATAGATATAATTATTATTTAAATAAGATATTATTGAGTCTTTTATCACATACTTATGTGATTTAGCTTATCGGATATTAATAAAGTAAACAATACTCTTTAAATATAAAGACGTCTCACAGACTTATGTATATACCGGATGAGTTTTTTAACCTGATGAAAAAAAGCATATTAAGTAGATGAAATAGAAGTTATTGTAACAGGTGTGTTCACTCACTCACCACAATAAGACACTGCACTGTACTTTGAACTCAATTTATTGGAATTGTATGTAACCTACTTACGTTTGACAAAGAACGAAACGATATCGCGTTTTAATAATGATCAGCGCTATCTATGAGCGGCAGGAAGAACTAAATTAATTAAATCGAAGTTTATACAAGGTGGTTAATTATTTTTTTTTCAAAACCATCATTGTCGCACGCGCTGGCCGGAGATTAATATTCCAATTTTCAAAAGTTTAATAGTTACTGAGATAATGACTCTCAAATAAAGGCAGATTTTCACCCACTGACTCACTCCCTGACAGATCATTAAAACCTTTATCATACTTCCAGTAGACCTAGATAATTGGTATATTGCTAGTTGCTTATGTGCATTTAAAGGGAAAAGTCCGAAATTGGTCAAGTGTCTTTTTGGAGTGGAACTGGCTACTAGTAAACGCCTTGAGTTTAGGCTCATATGATTGGTTTTATCTGGCCCTATAAATTGGGCTTGATAACGAGGGTCTGATGATGGAGCCAGAAGGTGGATGGCGGAATTCGTCAGTAGCTACTAGTTAACGCCTCTGGTTTGTGCTTATATGATTCGTTTTAACGAGTCCAATATATTGCACTTGGTGTCGAGGGTCTGATGATGGAGCCAGAATGGATGGTGGGGAGGGTGGATGGTGGAACTCTTCAGGGGCTACTATATTACTTTTATTTGTAATTTTCATTTTTTTTAATCATGTTGTGGTGTATAATAAATTGTTGTTTTTTGCATTAATTGTAATCAGGACGGTAGCTGTTAGTGCTGTCAAAGAAGATGTGCGATCATGGGCGGAGGTACCTGGACCATCAGCTCTACCTATTATAGGCATTGTCCATCACTTCCTACCTGGAGGTTCGTACATTAATATTTGAAAGAACACAATAAAACTAGTTTTTAAAAATAAAAAGTTAAAACTAAATCTGAACTAAACGACGAAAATGTTAAGGGAATTCATCCTCACACACTGGCCAGGTTACCTAGCTGTGAGCGCTGTACGCGCTAGCTACTCGAGGTCAGAACCAATATGGTTCAGAAATCGTGGACAAACTCTGCGTGTTCGGTGACCACGGGCCAATAACCTCTACAGCAAGCGCCACAAACTCATGGTTGACGAGTTACGATGAGTATTTGCAACGATTAAGTAGTTGGGCTTCCTCAGCCGCGGCCCTGTGCCGTAATGTGAGTAGGTGCCAAACTGTCGTTGTATGTAGCATCCCAAATCAATGTAGCAAAAAAGGGGTGAAACCATTCCACCTTTTATTGTTTCAAAGTTGACAGTGTGAGATGGTTCACATATCATAAGGTTCAAATTTGAAAGATATTCTTAAGTCCACCGCTTGTTGCATAACTTTGGGCTTTCTGATGAGGCCCATAGTGAGACTACGTATTAATGCCATAAGTCATCTCTGGTAACACACATTGACAATGAGCAGAACACAGGCCAAAGAACTGCTGACCGGTGTGGCTAGTTCTAGTGAAGATCACGCGCAAGCGCATAGTTTGTACAGAGTAATGATGGTCGCAGGAAGTCGATGGATGCAGGCTGCTTCCAGTCAGTCGCTATGGAAGATTATGGAGGAGGCGTATATGCAGCAGTGGACATCCTGTGGCTTTTAATTGCTGGGAACAGTAGCCGCTGATTCTCTCGAGGAACTTCAAGCATCTGACGGCTTGTTTGGTGTAGTGGTTTGAAATTCTGACTGCTATATCAAAAGGTCGCGATTTCGAATCCCGTTAGGTTAGGTTAGTTAGGTATTTGGGTAGTCTATCTACCATCTGGTATAAATAATACAAGCCTAGTCGCTTAGTGTGAATCTAGATGGCGCTATGTGTATCATCATCATCAGCCCGTAAACATCCCACTGCAGGGATATAGGCCTTCCCTCGTATAATGTGGGAGTATGGGCTGGTAGAGTAGTCCACCACGCTGGTCCAATGATGGGGACTTCACATGCCTCTGAATTTTTATTTCTCAGGCATGCAGGTTTCCTTAAGATTTTTCCTTCACCGTTCAAGAGCAGTCGGGTAAATACACATAAGTAATTAAATCAAATCAAATTGAATATAAAACTTATTGCGTACCATGGGAATCGAACCCGGACCTCCAAAATTGTGCTGTGTATTGTGCAAAGATATTTATTATATTTATTTAGACTTTTCGCGATTAATTTTTGCATCAATAGGTATATCTAACCGTTTTATTTTCCATTTCAGGCGCCTTTCAAGATATGTCAAAATTGCAAGAGAATTTATACAAAGCATTTGGGCCAATCGTGAAATTAAAAGGCATGTTTGGAACTGAGAATAGCATATTCCTATATGACCCGGAGTGTGCTGCACAGGTGGGATTCGTTCATACCTATAGAATTAGCAGTATTGCACAGAAAATCGACTTAGGGTGCTTTGAATACTACCGCGGAGCCTTATGCAGCGGGGCTCCCTTCTAGGCCGCATCATCATTATTAGCTGAAAGACGTCCACTGCTGGACAAAGGCCTCTCCCAAAGATCTCCATAACGATCGGTCCTGCGCTGCCCGCATCCATCTGCTTCCGGCGATCTTTACCAAATCGTTAGTCCACCTCGTGGGGGGCCTGCATACCCTGCGTCTTCCGGTCCGTGGTCACCAGCCGAAAACCTTTACGCGCCAACGGCCGTCGGTGCTACGAGCGATGTGCCCCGCCCACTGCCACTTAAGTTTGGCAATTCTAGGCAGCGTAGTTTCTAATAATGCATGAAACGCCAATCATTTCCATTCGCAAATTTAACGATCTACCTGCGACATATATCTCGATGTACAGTCGGCAACACACTTAAAGCAGTAGGCTTAAGTTATATGATAATCTTTGGAGGGTCTAGGTTGGATTATGTGACATTTTCCTTTATATCTTTTTTTTATGATTGACTGGTTTCGCGTTTGACCACAATCTCACCTGATGGAAAGTGACGATGTGGTCGAACATGAATCACGCGATCCCTGTAAATGCTTATTCACTCTGCTCTTGAAGATTCCTAAGTTGTAGGATTCAGGAAAGACTGACGCCGGAAGGAAGTTCCATGCCATCTTGCTCGGTGTATATCATTTGATAGATAAATTTCAGTTAAACTTAAATAACATACTTAAATACCTAACGTCATTCAGATCAGATTATTAAAACAAATACATTACAGAAATTATAAACATATATACATAACGTCTCGACATCTATCCCAAAACGCGGTATTCCCGAACGAGTACGACATTGGAACCTTCAAGAAACGAGCCTACACCTTCCTCAAAGGCCGGAAACGCATCTGTGACCCTTTTGGTGTTGCGGGTGTCCATGGGCGGCGGTGATTGCTTTCCATCAGGTGACCCGCATGCTCGTTTGCCTTACTCTCATATAAAAAAAAAATGGGGTGGTCAGAGATATTCCAAACAATAGTGTTTAGGTGTTTCAAAAAAAATTTTTTTTTTTGTGCACAACCGATTGATACTTGACCTCAATCACACATGATGTTAAGTGAAGATAAGGTCGAAGGTGTAAGCGTATTGACCCGGAAACCCCAACACATTTGAGGGACTGGCTATCTTATCTCTGACAACTTTGAATGTTTCAAAAATAAAGTTTAATGTTTGAAACAACATGCACGGTTCATTTTATGAAATATACAGAAAAGCACACGTTACAGGGGTTGCAGGGAAACGTGCAAAATTGTTTTTTTAGTGGAAAGTTCCTAGGTCATCTAACTAAATTTGCTTTTAGATTTCCTCATACATCTATTTATAAATAAAGGCCTCCTACCTTTATTGTGTTGCCGACTGTACATAAAAATATGTAATGATTGATAATTTTAATAATATGTCAGACTAGTGGCCACTAACAGTAAGTATTTTAAATAGGTTTTTCCTTCCGAGAGTTTCCTGGAAGAAATCTCTTACAGAGATAAGCTCGCCCTTTGTGTATAGCAATTTCTGTCCTATGTTTGTTCAATATATGTTTGTATACTTATATGCAATAAAGTGTTAAAAACAAACCTCTGTAGACCACTATCTGAAAACAGAAAAACCGACTATTAAAGTGCCCTCTGAAACAAACAGATACTAGAAGCAAACTCAAACTCAAATCATTTATTGCATTCCTTATGTTTTGATTTGACGACATTATGGTGTACTGTATCAATAAGGACCTTCTGAAGGCACAGCAACATGAGAGAGTAGCATGCAGTAATTTAAATAATTACATAAAATTCTTAATACATTATTTAGCAGCTAGATATTTAACCTATCGTTCTTCTTGACCCATGTCCATCCATTGATTTACTCCATCATGCAATACCCACCGCCATCCCAACACACACTAACTATCACACACACTAACTCTTACACACCATAGACACTCACAACACACATATTTTGTACATATTTATAGATCTATAATTTTGACATTTTCATTCGGCTTATTTAACTTCCATAGACATATTTTATTCATATTTAGACATATTAACCTAACGACTCATATATCACTGAGGATTTGATTTGTTTTCATTGACATTTATAATAATATTATGATTAATAATGTATTAGTACGAATTTTATTGTAATTTAATTAAGACACACCCATTCAATGTATAATAAAATAAAAATAAAAAATAAAAACCTATATTATATTATCATATGTATTTTTACCATTGTATTCCAATTATATTATTATTTTTCTTTCAAATTGTTTATTAATATGATATTATATATCTATTTATATTGTATTATTATTATGATTATTTATTTATGACATTTATTCATATTATATTAGTATTTATTCATATCACTTATTTATATTATTTCATCTCTAAATTTAAAGCATTTTAGTAGGAGATTAAAAGGTCTCTAGTATTCACCAATCTAAGGTCTAGTCGCGCCAGGTATTGCTTACTTCGCTAATCTTGGTTGGTGGTAGGGCATTTTAAAATGCCCGCCTGGCTAGCTACCACCATCTTATCTAAATCTGCCGCCAAGCAGCAGCATAGCATTGTTGTGTTCCGGTTGTCAGAGATAAGATAGCCAGTCCCCCAAATGTGTTGGGGTTTCCGGGTCAGTACGCTTCCACCTTCGACCTCATCTTCACTTAATATCAGGTGTGATTGATGTCATATACAAACCCGAGGTGCATAAAAAAAAAATCGAAAACGAAAACCTGGTACTATCACGGGTGTCAATTAAACCATAGAAGTGGTTAAACCTACCACCGTGTACATTATATGTTGGACTGGGGAAGTATTTCACTGAAACTAAAATATGGTGTCCGAATTTCTAGATCCTTAGAAGCGAAAACTGGATGCCAATCCGGCCAGGATTGAACTCACTGAATCATTTTAGAGAAGTTTATAGAAAATCTGAACATCCGGATTCACCAAATGGACTGCTGACCGAGTAAGTGATTATATCTATTATCTTTATCAAATCACACCAAAATCAAATCAAAAAAATATTTATTTCGTAGTATAAAAATTATCACCGGAAAACGTCACATTTTTTATCATATTATTAAAGTTTTTGACATTATTGCTCATTCACAAAGCTGATTCCCCAGAGAAGAACAAGCAAGAAACTCAAGGGTTGCTCTTTTAAAATAAGTTTGGGTTACAATTATATTATATTGTATAATTAGACTGATCATCGCCGAGCGGTCTATGTCCATGCTTGCTTATCATCCAGTTAGTCAGAAATTTTATAATAACCTTCGATAAATAATGTCTGTTTTATGATGGTTTTGAATTTATTTAAAGGTAAATTTTGAATGTCCACTGGAAACTTATTATAAAAGCGTATATATTGCTTCGCGGTATCCACATCGGTTAAATAACGTATTTGTTTAATCGCAAACACTGCAGAAATTATGCGCATCGCTAACTTATCGATATAAATGTAGATTGCATGACAACAGCTTTGGGTATTCGTATTCACTAGTGGGGCAGAGCCTGATGTCGCTAGAAAAAAGTATAATCAAGGCTGGTTTAAGGTAAGCT